>JACYXH010000093.1:642500-657500 GCA_026745465.1 Lota lota | reverse complement strand
AGAGATACAGAACAAAACACACACCCAGACACTGACACAGTAAACACAGAACACACACACCCCAGTTCACTAACACAACACCCCAGTTCACCTGCACACAGCTAACACACACCCCAGAGAGACACAAAACACACAACAAGAGACACTGACAACAAACACAGTACATGAACAGAGAAACACACACCCCAGTTCACCTGCAACACACACACACAAACAAACACACACACACAGAAATGCTACAATTCAGGCTAACACACACCCCAGTTCACCTGCACACACTGAGAAATGGAGCAACACACACCCAGTTCACCTGCACACTGCTAACACACACAGAGGATATTCACCTGATTTTAAAACAACTTTATTAACATCAGTCTAACAACTTCCACAACTCACAAAGTGGATTCGAGTTTTAAAAGCATTATAACGGTTATGAAATCAAATGTGCATAAATAAACATCTCTGCCACCTGAGGCCTCTACTGCAGAGTTTGGTAACAAATATTTCCACTTCTCATTTCGTTTTCATTTGCATGTATCTCCTCGACCGTGGTGAGGCTGTTGTTTACCGAGAGCGTTCCACGCTTCCTCGGCCACGACGCCTCGCTTAACTTTCTAAATGTCAGGCGGCACAAAAAACACGAGTTCATCAGGAGAGAGCGAGCTCCCCTCCGTGAGTCGCAGGCAACCGCTTTTTACCGGCTGGGGAGATTAGTCGTGGCTTTACGTAATTTGATTATTTCTGGCACTTCCAGAAGGGACGGTCGTGCCGTCAGAACGTCTAAGTTATGCGGACAGATTAGCGTCGGAATAACTTCACAACCGTACGCCCACGGCCCGCGGGGAGGGAGCGTACGTAAACACACTGCTAACACACACCCCAGTTCACCTGCACACTGCTAACACACACCCCAGTTTCACCTGCACACTGCTAACACACAGCCCAGTTCACCAGCACACTGCTAACACACAGCCCAGTTCACCAGCACACTGCTAACACACACCCCAGTTCACCTGCACACTGCTAACACACACCCCAGTTCACCTGCACACTGCTAACACACACCCCAGTTCACCAGCACACTGCTAACACACACCCCAGTTCACCTGCACACTGCTAACACACACCCCAGTTCACCTGCACACTGCTAACACACAGCCCAGTTCACCTGCACACTGCTAACACACACCCCAGTTCACCTGCACACTGCTAACACACAGCCCAGTTCACCAGCACACTGCTACAGCTCTCCTGGAGCCCAGTTCACCTGCACACTGCTACAGCTCTCCTGGAGCCCAGTTCACCAGCACACTGCTACAGCTCTCCTGGAGCCCAGTTCACCTGCACACTGCTACAGCTCTCCTGGAGCCCAGTTCACCAGCACACTGCTACAGCTCTCCTGGAGCCCAGTTCACCTGCACACTGCTACAGCTCTCCTGGAGCCCAGTTCACCAGCACACTGCCACAGCTCTCCTGGAGCCCAGTTCACCAGCACACTGCTGCACTGGTGTTGATGTGAGGGGTCCACGATTCACGTGTCTACAACACGTGGTTGAGATGTTCCATCTCCGTGAAATTAGAAGGCACTTAGTTGAGGTGTTGAATTGTTTGGTGAGTGTATTTCTGTATATGATGTCTAGTTCCTGCACTGAATCTATATGCTAACCTTGTGATTCCGTTGTTTCTTTAGAGACTTGGTCGGCAGCACTTTTGGACCGACTCCAATGGGTTTGCATCCTTTGATTGTTCTCCGGCGCGCTTGTCTGCTAAATTATGTTTTCATGTGTTGTGTTTGGTGTCTTTATTGAGAAGCAATCTATTTTACATACATATGCTATAAAGACTACAACACCCAGATGCATCCGTCCCTCTCCCTCTTCCCTCCTTTACATCCAGTTTCACCCGTTTCATTCCAACCTCATCCCCTAATCTCTTCTCCTCTCTTCCTCTTCGTCACCCTATTAAGGTGTGAAGGCTAACTCCAGTTCCAACTCCAACAGCTCTGACCTCCGCCCTCTGGCCCCTCCTCTCATTAGTTGTAGTTCTACTAATGATTCCAGATGGTTGGACTTAAAACAGTGGGGAGGGCTTTTACTTCATCAACCTGTTCCTGTACCTCTGGTGTTGTCCCTGCCCCCCTCTTCCTCCTCCTCACCCCTCCTCCTTATAGCTTCCAACCCCACCCCCTCTCTCTCTCTCTCTCTCTCTCTCTCTCTCTCTCTCTCTCTCTCTCTCTCTCTCTCTCTCTCTCTCCCCCTCCCTCCCTCCCTCTCTCTCTCTCTCCCTCCCTCCCTCTCCCTCTCTCCCTCTCTCTGTCTCTCTCTCTCTGTCTCTGTCTCTGTCTCTCTCTCTCTCTCTCTCTCTCTCTCTCTCTCTCTCTCTCTCTCTCTCTCTCTCTCTCTCTCTCTCTCTCTCTCTCTCTCTCTCTCTCTCTCTCTCTCTCTCTCTCTCTCTCTCTCTCTCTCTCTCTAAAACCAAGATGCTTTGTTACTTTTAATAAAGTGCTTTGGTTTTTGTAACAGTCAGTCAGAGGAAGCAGGCATTTCATTCCAATCGTTAATAATATGGTAACGTCACTGGGGTGTATTCTGAGCACTACTATCACAAATCAACTCCTGTAGGATCGATACTCATCGCTCTCCACAGCGTTCCCTCCAGCATTCATCTCATCTCAACAATACGTGCATCACTCAACATCCAGGCAGCGCAGATCAGGCTACCCGGGTAGGATCACACTGACACTAGCCAAAAGCCTACCAATAGCTAGTGGATAGTCAACCATTAGCCAACTAATAGCTAGTGGATAGCCAACCAATAGCCAACTAATAGCTAGTGGATAGCCAACCATTAGCCAACTAATAGCTAGTGGATAGCCAACCAATATCCAACTAATAGCTAGTGGATAGCCAACCAATAGCCAACCAAGAGCTAGTGGATAGCCAACCAATATCCAACTAAGAGCTAGTGGATAGCCAACCAAGAGCTAGTGGATAGCCAACCAATAGTCAACTAAGAGCTAGTGGATAGCCAACCAATAGCCAACCAAGAGCTAGTGGATAGCCAACCAATAGCCAACTAAGAGCTAGTGGATAGCCAACCAATAGCCAACTAAGAGCTAGTGGATAGCCAACCAATAGCCAGTCAATAGCCATACAATAGCCAGCTGAGTCCCAGCCACTAGCCCACTAATTGCTAAAACTCCAGTTCTTGAGGAAATATCAGCTATTAGCCACGAAGACCAGACCTGGATAAAGGTCTAGACGTGTGTAATGAATAGAAGACTGAAATAAATGTGAGGATTAAATATGACAGAGTATATTGGAGGGTAAATGTGTGCCTGGGGTCTCTTTATGAACTATGCAGTACCAACGGCAGAGTAAGGGCTGTGTAGACAGAATACACTTTTAATAAGCCACAGAGCTGAGCTTTAATAGAAAGAACAAGCAAAGGAAAATAAGCCCAGAGTGGAGAGGACTTGGAGGAGCCAGGAGTCAAACTCATAAAACTCTAACAATGTTTGGAGGAGACGAAATGGAAAGCTGTTATTCAGCGGCCTGATTATGTATTTATTATATATCTAATTATTATATTTTGTTTAATGGTGGATTCATTGTAAGTGCTTTATAAAAGAAGTAGATGTTGAAACATATTTCTGAAGATGAAATCGTCCACGAGGAGGTGCATCTAGAGCCGTGTGGTGTCATGGACCGTCTGCTCACCTTCAGGAACTTGAAGAGCAGGAAGGTGAACCAGTTGGTGAGCATCTTCTCGGCCACAGACTCCGTCCTGATGGAGAATCAAAAGGGTCTGAATAAAGTGTTGCACATTCCTACTAAATCCCGTCTTTCCCGCCGTAGTTAGTGCTCTACCAATCAGAACAGACCGTGGTGTCCACTTAGTGAACACTTGGTCGGCATGGAGTGAAACTTTATTTGAACCATTAGCTTACTTTGTGAACATTGTGTGGTTAATGAACAACCATTGGCCCGACAGGGGTGTAATTAAGTAATCTGTGGTTAATTTACTCTCTGCTAATGCAGAATTACACACCGAGACCGCATTGAATAAAAATACATGAAGCTTCTGCCTGGCTCTTAAAGTGACTTCCTGTTCCTAAACCCAGTGAACTGCCTCTGGTTGAGGGGGGAGCAGGCACGCACAAGTGAGCACAGGTAAACACCTGGGTGAAGTGCAAGTAAGACCCCAGTCAAACGCAGGAAGACCCAGCTACACAGGTAGCAACAGGGTAACACACATGAACACAGGGGACCATGGGAGAATAACACAGGAACAACAAAGGTACAGAGAAGGAGACAGGTAGGCACAGGTGAATACAGGTGAATGGTGAACAGGTAAACAGAGATGAAACAGAGGAGCAGGCCAAACAGAGGTCAACACAGGTGACCACAGGTGAATACAGGTAAATGGTGAACACAGGTAAACAGAGAAAACAAAGGTACAGAGAAGGAGACAGGTAGGCACAGGTGAATACAGGTGAATGGTGAACAGGTAAACAGAGCTGAAACAGAGGAGCAGGCCAAACAGAGGTCAACACAGGTGACCACAGGTGAATACAGGTAAATGGTGAACACAGGTAAACAGAGAAAACAAAGGTACAGAGAAGGAGACAGGTAGGCACAGGTGAATACAGGTAAATGGTGAACAGGTAAACAGAGATGGAGCAGGCCAAACAGAGGTCAACACAGGTGACCACAGGTGAATACAGGTAAATGGTGAACAGGTAAACAGAGATGAAACAGAGGAGCAGGCCAAACAGAGGTCAACACAGGTGACCACAGGTGAATACAGGTGAATGGTGAACAGGTAAACAGAGATGGAGCAGGCCAAACAGAGGTCAACACAGGTGACCACAGGTGAATACAGGTAAATGGTAAACAGGTAAACAGAGATGAAACAGAGGAGCAGGCCAAACAGAGGTCAACACAGGTGACCACAGGTAAACACAGGTGAATCCCAGGTGAAAATGACTGACCTGCGGAGCAGTAGCTTGGGGTGGTTCTTGCTGTCCAGGTTCTTGTCTATAAGGTCAGAGAGGAGCTGCTTCAGGACCCCAGTAGCGTACTCTAGCTCCCCCTGCAGGGCTGTCATGATCAGGGACGCCACGTTACCCCGGTCCCGCATGGAGAAAGACCTGGAGAACACAACCAGCAGGTACTTAAAGACCTGGACCAGGAGCAAACAACCAGCAGGTACTTAAAGACCTGGACCAGGAGCACACAACCAGCAGGTACTTAAAGACCTGGACCAGGAGCACACAACCAGCAGGTACTTAAAGACCTGGACCAGGAGCACACAACCAGCAGGTACTTAAAGACCTGGACCAGGAGCACACAACCAGCAGGTACTTAAAGACCTGGACCAGGAGCATTAAAGAGGACTTGTGTACAGAGCAGGATGAAAGTCACCTCTGGGCCTCCAGGGTTCGTATGAAGGTCAACAGGAAGTGCTTCTTGGTGAGCAGCTGTCCGAACAACGTCAGAGCTTTCTCCACATTGGCCTGCACCTGGACAGGAAGTGAGGTAAAGGGACAAGATTACAAGATCACCCAAAACATCAGAGCTTCGACGGCCAATCAGCATACAGCGTAGCACCTAGACTCAGCTTCGGTATGGACGACCAGTTCCTGGTGTCAGGATGACCATACCTTTAGCTTTAGCTTCCCTTATCTTTAGCATCCCTTATCTCAGCCATCTGGAGGAAGAGCAACACACATCTCGAAGGAGGGCTTTTAAAATGTCGGCCATGATCGGCTGCACCAGTCAACTGAGGCTGGACAGCCCAGCACGAGAGGGAGAGTGTGTGTGTGTGTGTGTGTGTGTGTGTGTGTGTGTGTGTGTGTGTGTGTGTGTGTGCAGGGTTGCTGGGTTTGTTCCCAATCCTGGCACCTGTCACAACTCATCAAGAAGAGGCCATGTCCCCCTAAAGGCTCTCACGCTCTCTCTGTCTCTCTCTCTCTCTCTCTCTCTCTCTCTCTCTCTCTCTCTCTCTCTCTCTCTCTCTCTCTCTCTCTCTCTCTCTCTCTCTCTCTCTCTCTCTCTCTCTCTCTCTCTCTCTCTCTCTCTCTCTCTCTCTCTCTCTCTCTCTCTCTCTCTCTCTCTCTCTCCCTCTCCCTCTCCCTCTCCCTCTCTCTCTCTCCCTCTCGACATGTTTCTCCTCCTGCATCCCATAATTAAGAGCCTGGTGTTCTGAGCAGCTGACGGTCGTTCTGCTGAGTCAGCTTGGAGAGGAGTGAGAGAGAAAGTCAAGGTGTGTGAGTGTGTGTGTGTGTGTGTATTTGTGTGAGAGTGAGTGAGAGTGAGAGTGTGTGTATGGATGTGTGTGTGTTTGACTGAGTGTGTGTGTGGCTGTGTATGTATGTGTTTGCGTGAGTGTGTGTGCGTGCGTGTTTGAGTGAGAGTGTTCTTGAGTGTGAGTGTGAGTGTGTGTGCGTGCTTGAGTGTGAGTGTGAGTGTGTGTGCGTGCTTGAGTGTGTGTGTGGCTGTGTATGTATGTGTATGCGTGCGTGTTTGAGTGAGAGTGTTCTTGAGTGTGAGTGTGTGTGCGTGCTTGAGTGTGAGTGTGAGTGTGTGTGCGTGCTTGAGTGTGAGTGTGTGTGTGGGCGTGTTAATAAAAGACAAAGTGATGGGTGGCAGGGAGCACTCTGCTAGGAGTGTGCACGTAGGTGAGTGCACGTAGGTGAGTGCACGTGCCCCACCTGTTCTCCTAAGTATGGCTGGCAGGCAGGGCGGAGGGGAGGGGCTACGCTGGCGTAGGTCATGTGATCAGACCAGGAACAGTAGTTAAGGTTGAAGGGATTAGCGTGTGGCAGCAGGGCGGAGGGGGAGGGGCTACGCTGGCGTAGGTCATGTGATCAGACCAGGAACAGTAGTTAAGGTTGAAGGGATTAGCGTGTGGCAGCAGGGCGGAGGGGGAGGGGCTACGCTGGCGTAGGTCATGTGATCAGACCAGGAACAGTAGTTAAGGTTGAAGGGATTAGCGTGTGGCAGCAGGGCGGAGGGGGAGGGGCTACGCTGGCGTAGGTCATGTGATCAGACCAGGAACAGTAGTTAAGGTTGCAGGGATTAGCGTGTGGCAGCAGGGCGGAGGGGGAGGGGCTACGCTGGCGTAGGTCATGTGATCAGACCAGGAACAGTAGTTAAGGTTGCAGGGATTAGCGTGTGGCAGCAGATACCTCCCCCCATCCTGTGTATCAGTGAGATGGTTAAATGTTACATAACCACATTATGATCTCGCTCTACATCTCTCTCCTATCTGACTCCCTTCTCCCTCCAATCCTCCCTTCATTTTTCACCCTCTCTCCCTTTTCCTCCCGTTCTCGCTTTCTCCCCCTTTCTCTCTCTCCCTCCCCCTCTCTCTCCCTCCCCCTCTCCCTGTGCGCACTCCAAACACAACCACAACGGTGGGAATGTAAGCCGTGTGACTCTGGCAACATGCAGAGGCACTGACAGCCGGCTTGTTCCCGTGTCGTCTGTCAGTGGCTCTTTCAAATGAGTGTCCTTATTTCACGGTGGAGGCCGATACCTTGGGATTACCGCCTGCTGAATAATGGAGGGAAGCTGTTGTGTGTGAACTCCGCTGCTATCACTTTATTGTAATTCATGTCACAGTGGGTTGTGTAAACCTCACGGGGCCTAGTCTTGTTCTGTCTCCTGAATATACTAATACACATTAATATATATATATATATACATATGCAGTAGGAGTATATATCTACGTTACACGTAAATCAATCTAGGCTCTCAAGTCTCTCGACGTTCAGTCGAAGCAGCGATTCTTCCCAAACACAACATTTTCCTGCTAGTGTGTTTCCGCCACACGGTGTGACGCTAATTCCATCTGTCACATTGTTTAAAGTAGGCGGGTGGTTTGCGTTCAGCATAACATTAAGCGGGAATGGATGAGGGCAACGCCGGGGAAATGCAAGCTTTTGGTTCGCTGTGCGCTAATTCAAAAACTAGCTTGTACTACAACCGAAGCCGCCACTACATGTAGTCTAGCTAATGTTTGAGTGTTAGCCTGCTAGCCGTCACTACATGTAGTCTAGCTACTGTTTTAGTGTTAGCCTGCTAGCCGTCACTACATGTAGTCTAGCTACTGTTTGAGTGTTAGCCTGCTAGCCGTCACTACATGTAGTCTAGCTAATGTTTGAGTGTTAGCCTGCTAGCCGTCACTACATGTAGTCTAGCTACTGTTTTAGTGTTAGCCTGCTAGCCGTCACTACATGTAGTCTAGCTACTATTTGAGTGTTAGCCTGCTAGCCGTCACTACATGTAGTCTAGCTACTGTTTTAGTGTTAGCTTGCTAGCCGTCACTACATGTAGTCTAGCTAATGTTTGAGTGTCAGCCTGCTAGCCGTCACTACATGTAGTCTAGCTAATGTTTGAGTGTTAGCCTGCTAGCCGTCACTACATGTAGTCTAGCTACTGTTTTAGTGTTAGCTTGCTAGCCGTCACTACATGTAGTCTAGCTACTGTTTAAGTGTTAGCCTGCTAGCCGTCACTACATGTAGTCTAGCTACTGTTTAAGTGTTAGCCCTCTTAGCTAACGCTGTAGTGGTAGCCCTCTTAGCTAACGCTGTAGCGGTACCCTTCTTAGCCAACCCTTTAGTGATAGCCTCCATAGCTAAAGGCTTAGTGTTAGCCTTCTGAGCTAAAGCTAAAAAGGAACACCCACGCTTTGGAATAAAGGCTACAGACTCGAGTGTTTTCAACTGTTGCGTTCATTAGTTTGTTCATTAACGGTCTGCAGTCTGTTCTCAATAAACAAGGTCAGCTCCAGCTAGCAAACCTCTGAGTTTGTGTGATTAACATCAAATGAAAACACAAAAGCTACTTGAGCTACGTAAACGGAAGCAGCGCGTAACCTACGTTTCCGGTTCAGCTGTTTGTTTAGGCCATGAGCGGTGTGGTTAGCTTGTGTTAGTTTTAGCTGGTGTTAGCTGTAGATGGTATTAGCTCTAGCTGGTGTTAGCCATAGCTACAGTTAGCTGTTTTAAGCCGTAGCCGGACTAAGCAGTGGCCACTGTTAGCTCTAGCAGTTTTTAGCTAGAGCTAAAAACTCTGTTGTGAGCCATGGCTACTGTTTGCTCCAGCGGGGGTTAGCGGTAGCTACTGTTAGCGGTAGCTCTAGCTGTACCGTTAGCGTGGCGAGTGGTGTACTGACCCGTACCTCCATCTCTTTGAGCACGGGGTGGTCCTCTATGCCCGGGAACAGGACCCTCATGGCGTAGGTCCGGTAGTCCAGGAAGGGGATGCCGGCTCCGTCCAGTTCCTGGGTCAGCTCATGGATGTCCGTCTGCAGCTCCGCGAACGCTGGGGAGAGAGGAGGTGGAGACACAGCGATACAGTGAGTGTTTCTACGCTGACCTGCAGCCCTATGCTGCATGTCATCCCCTCTCTCTTCACCCCCCTCTCTCTTCACCCCCCTCTCTCTTCACCCCCCTCTCTCTCTTCACCCCCCTCTCTCTTCACCCCCCTCTCTCTTCACCCCCCTCTCTCTTCACCCCCCTCTCTGTTCACCCCCCTCTCTCTTCACCCCCCTCTCTCTTCACCCCCTCTCTCTTCACCCCCCTCTCTCTTCACCCCCCTCTCTGTTCACCCCCCTCTCTCTTCACCCCCCTCTCTCTTCACCCCCCTCTCTCTCTTCACCCCCTCTCTCTTCACCCCCCTCTCTCTCTTCACCCCCCTCTCTCTTCACCCCCTCTCTCTCTTCACCCCCCTCTCTCTTCACCCCCTCTCTCTCTTCACCCCCCTCTCTCTTCACCCCCCTCTCTCTCTTCACCCCCCTCTCTGTTCACCCCCCTCTCTCTTCACCCCCCTCTCTCTTCACCCCCCTCTCTCTCTTCACCCCCCTCTCTCTCTTCACCCCCCTCTCTCTTCACCCCCCTCTCTCTTCACCCCCTCTCTCTCTTCACCCCCCTCTCTCTCTTCACCCCCCTCTCTCTTCACCCCCCTCTCTCTCTTCACCCCCCTCTCTCTTCACCCCCTCTCTCTCTTCACCCCCCTCTCTCTCTTCACCCCCCTCTCTCTTCACCCCCTCTCTCTCTTCACCCCCCTCTCTCTCTTCACCCCCCTCTCTCTTCACCCCCCTCTCTCTCTTCACCCCCCTCTCTCTTCACCCCCTCTCTCTCTTCACCCCCCTCTCTCTTCACCCCCCTCTCTCTTCACCCCCCTCTCTGTTCACCCCCCTCTCCTGCAGGTCTTCACTCCATATTTAAAACACACTTGGGATGGGCCGGTTTGTTCCCACTATGAAACTGTGATCACATGAAAGGCATCTCTGGGAAACACAGGAGACTGTGAGAAAATGAAACCATCTTATTGAGGTCTGAGCTTTGTCTCAAATAAAGGGAGCGAGAGAGGGAGGGGTGAAATGGAAGAGAGGCTAAATGAAAGAGATACGAGAGAGGGAATAGAAAAGGAAGAGAAGCAGAATGAGAAGACATCAGTGAAGAGTTAGATGGAAAGAGTGAGAAAGTGAGCGAGGGGTGTCTAGAGAAAGGGAAGGGGAGAGAGAGGAATGAACGAGAGAAAGAGTGAGGGGGAATTGAGAGGGAGATGGAATGAACGAGAGTGAGAAAGTGAGCGAGAGGGGTCTAGAGAAAGGGAGGGTGAGAGAGAGGGATGAATGGAGAAAGCTAGATAGATAACGAAGGAGAAAGAGAGACAGAGAGAGTGAGAGAGAGAGAGAGACAGAGACAGAGACAGAGAGGGAGAGAGGGAGAGAGAGAGAGAGAGTGAGAGAGTGAGAGAGAGAGAGAGAGAGAGAGAGAGAGAGAGAGAGAGAGAGAGAGAGAGAGAGAGAGAGAGAGAGTGAGAGAGAGAGACAGAGAGAGAGAGAGAGAGAGACAGAGAGAGAGAGAGAGAGAGAGAGAGAGAGAGAGAGAGAGAGAGAGAGAGAGAGAGAGAGAGAGAGAGAGAGAGAGAGAGAGAGAGAGAGAGAGAGAGAGAGAGAGAGAGAGAGCGTGACATGTAGGCAGACAAAGGGATGGGCAATCGAGGACCAGAGAAAACATCAGCACTGTGAGTGTGTCTGGGAGTGATAAAAAGAGCCAAACAAAGAGACAATAAGGTTTATCTCACTCCGAGAGCCCAGCAACATGCTGTATCAAAGACAAAGGCTGCTCAGAAGTGTTCCTTATCAGGCCTGCGTGTTGAAGGACTTCCTCCGTGTGTTGGTGCTGCACACAGCCCAGAGAAACAACACTTGACTTGTATTAAAATCACTGGCCTGTCACTCAAAGCTTGCAGACATCAACCACAACTTTTGACTGACAGCGCAGAACATGGATGTGGAGTACTGTCCTGGGGGCGGGTGCCCAGGAACGACCAATCAGAGCAATCCACGACTCGTCAGAAAGACACAGAGAACCGACAGGATGGAAGGAGGAAGAGGAGGAAAAGGTTAGAGGAGAGAGAGAGGAGAGGAGAGAGAGTGGGAGGAGAGAGAGGAGAGAGAGTGAGAGGAGAGAGAGTGAGAGGAGAGAGAGTGAGAGGAGGAGAGAGAGTGGGAGGAGAGAGAGAGAGAGAGAGAGAGAGGAGAGAGAGGAGAGAGAGTTAGAGGAGGAGAGAGAGGAGTGAGAGAGGAGAGAGAGAGAGACAGAGAGAGAGACAGAGACAGAGACAGAGACAGAGAGAGAGAGAGAGAGAGAGAGAGAGAGAGAGAGAGAGAGAGAGAGAGAGAGAGAGAGAGAGGAGAGAGGAGGAGAGAGTGAGAGAGAGTGAGAGGAGAGAGAGAGAGAGAGAGAGAGAGAGAGAGAGAGAGAGAGAGAGAGAGAGAGAGAGAGAGAGAGAGGAGAGAGGAGGAGATAGTGAGAGAGAGTGAGAGGAGAGAGAGAGGAGAGAGAGAGAGAGAGAGAGAGAGAGGAGAGAGAGGAGTAAAGAGATGAAAGTTATGGATGGAAGACAAGGATTCAGAATGAGGAAAGTCAATCAATCGCATGATTGGATAATTATTAACGGAGGACTGGAAGAGTTTACATGCGTAATTTCCTCCAGCTGTCGTGTGATTGGCTGTTCTGAAAGGGAGAGAAGAAGGGCGGAGGGGGGAGAGAGGGACGGGGTAAAACGGGTTCGTGTTCCCGGACACCAATGGGGTTTGGTCCTACGTGTTCACATCAAACACCAGGTGGTAAAAGGCTTTACACAGGTGGCTCCAGCTAACTGGCCGTGATCAACCACTGGCCACGCTGTTTCCAATACTGTCTGTATCTGCTCTGTGTACTAAATGTATACAATCCATAGCACTGCTCTGTGTATATACTGTATACAATCCATAGCACTGCTCTGTGTATATACTGTATACAATCCATAGTACTGCTCTGTGTATATACTGTATACAATCCATAGTACTGCCCTGTATATATATGTATACAATCCATAGTACTGCCCTGTATATATACTGTATACAATCCATAGTATTGCCCTGTATATATATGTATACAATCCATAGTACTGCTCTGTGTATATACTGTATACAATCCATAGTACTGCCCTGTATCCATAGTACTGCCCTGTATATATATATATATACAATCCATAGTACTGCTCTGTGTATATACTGTATACAATCCATAGTACTGCCCTGTATATATATGTATACAATCCATAGTACTGCTCTGTGTATATACTGTATACAATCCATAGTACTGCCCTGTATCCATAGTACTGCCCTGTATATATATATATATATACAATCCATAGTACTGCTCTGTGTATATACTGTATACAATCCATAGTACTGCCCTGTATATATATGTATACAATCCATAGTACTGCTCTGTGTATATACTGTATACAATCCATAGTACTGCCCTGTATATATATATATACAATCCATAGTACTTCTCTGTGTATATACTGTATACAATCCATAGTACTGCCCTGTATATATATATATACAATCCATAGTACTGCTCTGTGTATATACTGTATACAATCCATAGTACTGCCCTGTATATATATATATACAATCCATAGTACTGCTCTGTGTATATACTGTATACAATCCATAGTACTGCCCTGTATATATATATATACAATCCATAGTACTGCTCTGTGTATATACTGTATACAATCCATAGTACTGCCCTGTATATATATGTATGCAATCCATAGTACTGCCCTGTATCCATAGTACTGCCCTGTATATATACTGTATACAATCCATAGTACTGCCCTGTATATATATGTATACAATCCATAGTACTGCCCTGTATATATATGTATACAATCCATAGTACTGCCCTGTATATATATATATATATATATATATATATATATATATACAATCCATAGTACTGCCCTGTATGTATATGTATACAATCCATAGTACTGCCCTGTATATATACTGTATACAATCCATAGTACTGCCCTGTATGTATACTGTATACAATCCATAGTACTGCCCTGTATATATATGTATACAATCCATAGTACTGCCCTGTATATATATATATATATATATATACAATCCATAGTACTGCCCTGTATATATATGTATACAATCCATAGTACTGCCCTGTATATCTATATATATACAATCCATAGTACTGCCCTGTATATATATGTATACAATCCATAGTACTGCCCTGTATATATATATATATATACAATCCATAGTACTGCCCTGTATGTATATGTATACAATCCATAGTACTGCCCTGTATATATACTGTATACAATCCATAGTACTGCCCTGTATGTATACTGTATACAATCCATAGTACTGCCCTGTATATATATGTATACAATCCATAGTACTGCCCTGTATATATATATACAATCCATAGTACTGCCCTGTATATATATGTATACAATCCATAGTACTGCCCTGTATATCTATATATATACAATCCATAGTACTGCCCTATATATATATATATTTACTGTCCAGGAGAATACAAGTAGTATTTATGATAGACAGAATATAGAGTTGCGATCTTTCCCTGGGGTGTGCATTATATATAAAGTAAAGATTATAGAACTTAATCTCCGTTTGACTCTGTACTTTCTTCCTGACCTTGTCTAGTTGTTGTTCATGTTTTTAATGCTTGTAATTATGCAGTGTTTGGCCCCTGGGCCGTCAAGCTAATTTCACAGCGTGGGACAATAAAGTTAGAAATGGATTGAATTAAGCTGTCAGGAATAGGTAGGGGGTCTTAATCATGAGTTAGCGCTAGCCATCGCTGCGGCATGCTAGGAGGGCTAGCAGGGCAAAGGAACACAACACGACTTTAATGTCCGGGATACCGTCCGGAATGCTAAGCTACGGCTAATCACATGCTAAACTACGGCTAATCACATGCTAAGCTACGGCTAATCACATGCTAAGCTACGGCTAATCACATGCTAAACTACGGCTAATCACATGCTAAACTACGGCTAATCACATGCTAAGCTACGGCTAATCACATGCTAAACTACGGCTAATCACGTGCTAAGCTACGGCTAATCACGTGCTAAGCTATGGCTAATCACGTGCTAAGCTATGGCTAATCACGTGCTAAGCTACGGCTAATCACATGCTAAACTACGGCTAATTCTGTTGCTTTGCATAATATTACGGACTTCAAAATTGTAGAAACCCAACAATTAATCTGCACATTGATTCATAACAATGTACAGAGGTCGTACCAGAACAGAGGCACCAGTTAAGACAACAGATTAGCAAGGTTCTGGGTTCAATCCCTATGTCTGGAGCATGCAGGCTTCCTACAGCAAGAGGACCGGATCTGAAACTAACTGGAAGATGCTTCAGATAAAAGTGTTTAGCTAAATTAATAAAAAGCCATTAGCAGGATTTTACCCAGGAAATACAGCAATTCAGTTTTTCACCTCATTGTGAAGATCAAAGGAATCCCGGCTGAGAGTAAAGTGAGACTTTAGGTAAGACAGGGGAGGCAGCACTAAAGAATTTCGGCATTGAAAGGTAATTTCATCAGCTACAGAGGATTTAATCATCAAAATGAGAATCAATTAG
>JACYXH010000093.1:637500-640000 GCA_026745465.1 Lota lota | reverse complement strand
GGAGACACGCACACACACGGAGACACGCACACACATGGAGACACGCACACACATGGAGACACGCACACACACACACGGAGACACGCACACACATGGAGACACACACACACGGAGACACGCACACACATGGAGACACACACACACATGGAGACACGCACACACACGGAGACACGCACACACATGGAGACACGCACACACACGGAGACACGCACACACATGGAGACACACACACACACACACATGGAGACACACACACACACACGGAGACACACACACACACACGCATGGAGACACACACACACACACACATGGAGACACACACACACACACATACACACGGAGACACACACACACATGGAGACACACACACACATGGAAACACACACACACACACACACGGAGACACACACACACATGGAGACACACACACACGCATGGAGACACACACACACACACATGGAGACACACACACACACACATACACACGGAGACACACACACACATGGAGACACACACACACATGGAAACACACACACACACACACGGAGACACACACACACACACGGAGACACACACACACACACACGGAGACACACACACATGGAGACATACACACACACACACACACACAAGGAAGGACACAAATGGAGACACACTCATACGCAAACATACAAATAAACAAAGATGAGTTGTTATTTTCATAGATCGTGTATTTGTGTGGGTGAGTAAGAGAGTGTATAGGTGGGGGGGGGGGTGTAGATGTGTGTGTGCCTGTGTGTGTGTGTTTGTATTTATGAAATGCACAGCAGACAACAGGATCATTCTGGACAATGATTCCTAATGACCAAGCAAGGGTCCATCAAATGAATATGAAATATGAATCTACATAAAATACACAATTAAGGAGAGTACGCATGTACTAAAAAAAGTTACAAATACAACCCTTAACCTCTATCTCTTTCGGTGTCATTATGCACACAATACACACACACAAGCACCCCCCCCCCCCCCCCACCCCCCCCCCCCCCCCCCCCCCCCCCCTCCCCCACCCCCCACGGTGATCAGCTCGTGTGTTTAGGGGTTCACTCCCATGGCTGCAGGGTAATTACTGCTCGTCAAACACATGTGTTAACACACAAGCACACACACACAACTAAACACGCACACACACACACACAACTAAACACGCACACACACACACACAACTAAACACGCACAAATACACACACACAACTAAACACGCACAAATACACACACACACAACTAAACACGCTCAAATACACACACACACACACAACTAAACACGGTCAAATACACACACACACAACTAAACACGCACAAATACATACACACACAACTAAACACGCACAAATCAACACAAAACAACACACACAAACACGCACAAATACACACACACAACTAAACATGCACAAATACACACACACACACAACTAAACACACAAATACACACACACACACACACACAACTAAACACGCACAAATAAATACACACACAACTAAACACGCACAAATAAACACAAAACAGCACACAAACACAACTAAACACGCACAAATACACACACACAACTAAACACGGTCAAATACAAACACACACACACACACACACAACTAAACACGCACAAATACATACACACACAACTAAACACGCACAAATACACACACACACACAACTAAACACGCACAAATACACACACACAACTAAACACGCACAACAACACACACACACAACTAAACACGCACAAATAAACACAAAACAACACACACACAACTAAACACGTACAAATAAACACAAAACAACACACAAACAACTAAACACGCACAAATACACACACACAACACACACACACAAAATTAAACACACACAAATACACACAAAACTAAACACACACAACAACACACACATAACAACACACACACAAATACACAAACACAACACGACACACACACACAAATACAAATACAACAACACAAACAAAAATCAACCACACACACAAATACAATGACACACAGACACACAAAACCACACATGCACTCATTTGATTTGCTGATAGCTAAATTATTTGGATCATGGTTAGTGGAACGTGTCGAGGTTGTCGTTATTATGAAATACATTCTGCATCTAATGCACTGGACATGCTTGACATTGCATTTGCAAAAGCAAAGCCAATTAGATCAGCTTGAGGATTTGTTCTACCCAGCAAATTAGAAGTGTCCAGATCTGAAGGGGCGTCTGCTTTGATTGGCTGATTCATCCAATTAAGTCAATTAAGCCAGAGTGATTGTAAAGGTGAACCTGTACCTTCCGTAGCAGAAAGGCGATGAGCCAGTGACACGATTCGCTGTCGGGCTTTGACTTAGCCAGCGAATGAGGTGCCAGCATGGACCCACGTTTGTGTTGTCCTTTGAGGAACACAGCGGGTTGTGATACAACATTCATGTTGACGCCTTTCAGAGGTCAAATGGACAGGATCTCGAGCCC
>JACYXH010000093.1:620000-627500 GCA_026745465.1 Lota lota | reverse complement strand
AAGCATGTGTCGTGTATGGGTAACTCATGTGTGTGTAAGTGTGTAAGGATGTGTACTCGTTTTGTCTGTGTGAGCATACTAGTGTATGTTTCATACACGTGTGTGTGTGTCTGTGTGTAAGAGACGTGTATGTGAGGGTGTGAGTGTACTAATGTGTGTATTATACACACAGCAGGCGTGTGTGTGTGTGTGTGTCTGTGTGTGTGTGTGTGTGTGTGAGGCGGTGAGTGTACTAGTGTGTGTGTGTGTACTACTGTGTGTGTGTGTGTGTGTGTGTGTGTGTGTGTGTGTGTGTGGCGGTGAGTGTACTAGTGTGTGTGAGTGTACGTGTGTGTGTGTACGTGTGTGTGTGTGTGTGTGTGTGTGTGTGTGTGTGTGTGTGTGTGTGTGTGTGTGTGTGTGTGTGTGTGTGTGTGTGTGTGTGTGTGTGTACTCACATGGAGGGACTCAGCCCGGCCGTATCTGGCTCTGATCCTGGGCTCCCTGATGGTTGCCAGGTTGGTGCCGGTCACCGTTAGAGGAGTTCCACCGCTGGGGAGAACAGTGAGGGAGGGGGGAGAGACGAGAAACCCAGTTAGACTACCGGATCCAAGATGGCCGCCTCACAGTGAGGGAGGGGGGGAGATGAGATACAGACTACCAGATCCAAGATGGACTCAGAAGGAGAAGAAGCTACACTCCCAACTCCAAAATAGGATCCTCGGAGTGAAGGAGGGGTAGGCTGGGGGAGAGGGGGAGAGGGGGAGAGAAGGGAAGATAGCATAGGAGATAGTAAGAGGGAAGGAGAGAAAGAGAAAGAAAAATGTTTGCATGATGCCCTGTGATTGGTGGGGCCAGGAGGACGTTTTTGTGAAGCAAGAGATTCTCCCTTCAGAAGTTCACGTCTGAATATGAAACAGCAGATCGAGAAACAAGCACATCACAGATGTGCTTTACAAAAACCCAATCTAAACCCAACCGACAATTTGCACTTTCACAGCCTTACATCAGCGAAGCATAACCTTTATTAACATATTAATGTCAACATTACCATTTCTAGCAGCAGTGGAAAACACACACAAAACGACTACATGAAAAACGACAAACAAAAAAGATAAATGAGAAATAAACGACGAAAAGTGAAAAAGAGGATGACATCGAAACATCGGTTGAACTGCTGTTGAGTTCAGAGTCACATGACCCTCATGATCACATGACCCTCTGCAAACAGGGTGTGAGTGTGTATGGTGAAGATTCTACACCATACACAAGATCTGACACACACACTCATATACACACACATGGACTGAATGCTTTGGACATGGAATTCATCCAAAAGATAGGGAGGGAGGGAGGGAGGGAGGGAGGGAGGGAGGGAGGGAGGGAGGGAGGGAGGGAGGGAGGGAGGGAGGGGGAAAGAGAGAGAGAGAGGGGGAAAGAGAGAGAGAGAGAGAGAGAGAGGGGGAGGGAGGGAGAGAGAGTGTGAGAGAGAGAAGAGAGAGCGAGAGAGGGAGGGAGGGAGAGAGAAAGAGAGAGAGAGAGAAGAGAGAGAGAGAGAAAGGGAGGGAGGGAGGGAGAGAGAGAGAGAGAGAAAGGAGATAAACAGTAAGAGAGAGAGGATAAACAGATAGAGAGATAAAAAGAGGGGGGGAGAGGACAAGAGAGAGGAAGAAAGAGCAGAATAGACAGCGAGAAAGAGAGACAGAGACAGACGGGGAACAGTGAGATGTAGCCAGAGGAAAGTGAAGGGAAAGTTTGTTCTATTTCTTGTAACCCTAACGATGTCTAAGAGCCGGCTGTGTAAATATTCAATCTAATAGCAGCCGATCCCAGCCAGCCACGCCTAGCCTGGAGCTGGTGAACCTGGGTCTCTGGCTACCATCTCCTGCTCCCAGGCCCCCAGGCCCCCCAGCCTCCCCTGGCGTCTGGAGCCTCAGCCAGACACCAGCCGACTGGCCCGTGCCCAGACGGGGAAATTAACCGCCCAGCGCAGTGGCCTGGGGGCGCCCGCTAGCCCGCTAGCCCGCTAGCCCGCTACGACGCTAACCACCAGCCAGCTGGCAGCGCCGCACGCGTCAAAGTTTTGACTTCTCTTCAGGCACCGGGGTACTTTAGAGTAAGCTCACCTGCCAGAGGTTTTTATAAAAATATATTTCATTAAATCCTCAAATAACCGCCGGGCTCGTTTCCTTCTGATCCGCGCGCAGACGGATTAGCGCTGAAGCCGAGAGCGGGAAGTTCATGGAAGTTGTTGGTGTGAAAGTTGGAGAAGAATTCTGTCAGTTCCCCGTGCGTCTGGTGGAGCAGAGGATGCTGCAGGAACGACAGCGGCCAGATTCACTGCCGAGACACCTCTCATACCCTCTGTGTGTTCCCGGCCCGGTGGGTGTCCGGGACACACGAGTACTTCAGCCTAACCCGTCGTCTACCTTTCCCTGCCCTCATCCAGCAGAAAGGATCTTTCAAGTGCTGTCTTCCTCCAGGAGCCAGAGAACAGACAGGCGCCTCTGCTTTAACATCAGATGTTTACGCCTGTCTCTGCATGCTGTGTTCCCCTAACCGGCAGGACGGTGTCATCTCTCCAGCAGACTCTCTTCTCCTCGCTCGGCTGTCCAGGGCTGTTCAGACGAGGCCTCATAAAACATTCAGCGCCTCTGTAGCCGAGCCACAGGCTGATGTGAGAGAGAGAGAGAGAGAGAGAGAGAGAGAGAGAGAGAGAGAGAGAGAGAGAGAGAGAGAGAGAGAGAGAGAGAGAGAGAGAGAGAGAGAGAGAGAGAGAGAGAGAGAGAGAGAGAGACACAGAGAGAGACAGAGACAGAGACAGAGAGAGAGAGACAGAGAGAGAGAGACAGAGACAGAGACAGAGAGAGAGAGAGAGAGAGAGAGAGAGAGAGAGAGAGAGAGAGAGAGAGAGAGACAGAGAGAGAGAGAGAGACAGAGACAGAGACAGAGACAGAGAGAGAGAGAGAGAGAGCTAGCCTAGTTAGGATCTACAACTAGGCTACAGTTTACAGTTTCCTATTTTAGAAGAGAGATAAAAGCAGACGCTTTGAACAGAAGCAGCAGTGAATTCAGATACAAGTCATTAGGAACAGGTGGAGGATAGGGCATCTTGCTCTAGGCTAGCCTACGGGTGGAGTGTGGACACTGGGGTTTGAACTCAGAACCTCTCTACTGGGGTAAGAAGAGTGGTGGAGGTGTGGAGGCGTCTCGTCTGATTTCTCGTTTCCGAAATGTTTCTTCATGCTGACTTTCATGATAGTAAGACATAAATAAATCAGCGTGTTTGTGTTCAACTCCCAGCTGGAAGGTTCTGGGTTAGTCCCTACCTGCTCCTTAATGACCTGTCTCTGTACTGTCTAACCCCTACCTGCTCCTTAATGACATGTCTCTGTACTGTCTAACCCCTACCTGCTCCTTAATGACCTGTCTCTGTACTGTCTAACCCCTACCTGCTCCTTAATGACATGTCTCTGTACTGTCTAACCCCTACCTGCTCCTTAATGACCTGTCTCTGTACTGTCTAACCCCTACCTGCTCCTTAATGACCTGTCTCTGTACTGTCTAACCCCTACCTGCTCCTTAATGACCTGTCTCTGTACTGTCTAACCCCTACCTGCTCCTTAATGACCTGTCTCTACTGTCTAACCCCTATTTGCTCCTTACTGACCTGTCTCTGTACTGTCTAACCCCTACCTGCTCCTTAATGACCTGTCTCTGTACTGTCTAACCCCTACCTGCTCCTTAATGACCTGTCTCTGTACTGTCTAACCCCTACCTGCTCCTTAATGACCTGTCTCTGTACTGTCTAACCCCTACCTGCTCCTTAATGACCTGTCTCTGTACTGTCTAACCCCTACCTGCTCCTTAATGACCTGTCTCTGTACTGTCTAACCCCTACCTGCTCCTTAATGACCTGTCTCTGTACTGTCTAACCCCTACCTGCTCCTTAATGACCTGTCTCTGTACTGTCTAACCCCTACCTGCTCCTTAATGACCTGTCTCTACTGTCTAACCCCTATTTGCTCCTTACTGACCTGTCTCTGTACTGTCTAACCCCTACCTGCTCCTTAATGACCTGTCTCTGTACTGTCTAACCCCTACCTGCTCCTTAATGACCCGTCTCTGTACTGTCTAACCCCTACCTGCTCCTTAATGACCCGTCTCTGTACTGTCTAACCCCTACCTGCTCCTTAATGACCCGTCTCTGTACTGTCTAACCCCTACCTGCTCCTTAATGACCCGTCTCTGTACTGTCTAACCCCTACCTGCTCCTTAATGACCCGTCTCTGTACTGTCTAACCCCTACCTGCTCCTTAATGACCCGTCTCTGTACTGTCTAACCCCTACCTGCTCCTTAATGACCCGTCTCTGTACTGTCTAACCCCTACCTGCTCCTTAATGACCCGTCTCTGTACTGTCTAACCCCTACCTGCTCCTTAATGACCCGTCTCTGTACTGTCTAACCCCTACCTGCTCCTTAATGACCCGTCTCTGTACTGTCTAACCCCTACCTGCTCCTTAATGACCCGTCTCTGTACTGTCTAACCCCTACCTGCTCCTTAATGACCCGTCTCTGTACTGTCTAACCCCTACCTGCTCCTTAATGACCCGTCTCTGTACTGTCTAACCCCTACCTGCTCCTTAATGACCCGTCTCTGTACTGTCTAACCCCTACCTGCTCCTTAATGACCCGTCTCTGTACTGTCTAACCCCTACCTGCTCCTTAATGACCCGTCTCTGTACTGTCTAACCCCTACCTGCTCCTTAATGACCCGTCTCTGTACTGTCTAACCCCTACCTGCTCCTTAATGACCCGTCTCTGTACCGTCTAACCCCTACCTGCTCCTCAATGACCAGTCTCTGTACCGTCTAACCCCTACCTGCTCCTCAATGACCTGTCTCTGTACCGTCTAACCCCTACCTGCTCCTCAATGACCTGTCTCTGTACCGTCTAACCCCTACCTGCTCCTTAATGACCTGTCTGTACCGTCTAACCCCTACCTGCTCCTTAATGACCTGTCTCTGTACCGTCTAACCCCTACCTGCTCCTTAATGACCTGTCTCTGTACCGTCTAACCCCTACCTGCTCCTTAATGACCTGTCTCTGTACCGTCTAACCCCTACCTGCTCCTTAATGACCTGTCTCTGTACCGTCTAACCCCTACCTGCTCCTTAATGACCTGTCTCTGTACCGTCTAACCCCTACCTGCTCCTTAATGACCTGTCTCTGTACTGTCTAACCCCTACCTGCTCCTTAATGACCTGTCTCTGTACTGTCTAACCCCTACCTGCTCCTTAATGACCTGTCTGTACTGTCTAACCCCTACCTGCTCCTTAATGACCTGTCTCTGTACTGTCTAACCCCTACCTGCTCCTTAATGACCTGTCTCTGTACTGTCTAACCCCTACCTGCTCCTTAATGACCTGTCTCTGTACTGTCTAACCCCTACCTGCTCCTTAATGACCTGTCTCTGTACTGTCTAACCCCTACCTGCTCCTTAATGACCTGTCTGTACTGTCTAACCCCTACCTGCTCCTTAATGACCTGTCTCTGTACTGTCTAACCCCTACCTGCTCCTTAATGACCTGTCTCTGTACTGTCTAACCCCTACCTGCTCCTTAATGACCTGTCTCTGTACTGTCTAACCCCTACCTGCTCCTTAATGACCTGTCTCTGTACTGTCTAACCCCTACCTGCTCCTTAATGACCTGTCTCTGTACTGTCTAACCCCTACCTGCTCCTTAATGACCTGTCTCTGTACTGTCTAACCCCTACCTGCTCCTTAATGACCTGTCTCTGTACTGTGTACTGTGTGATTGAGCAGACGGTTCCTCCTCATTCCACCGTTGTTTGAAAGAACCAACCGAGCGGGGTGGGACATTAGCTCAGGAGCACAAATCGGAAGGTTGCTAGTTCGAGCCCCGACTTCAACCCTAACTATGTCGAGGGGTCCTTGAGCAAGACACTTAACCCCAACCGCTCCCCGGGCGCTGTGATTGGCTGCCCACTGCTCCCTTGAGGGATGGGTTAAATGCAGAGGAAATTTTTCACTATATGTATGTGACAATAAAAGTACCTTTACCTTACCACACTTTAGAAGAGGGCTTTGTGTCCCCTGATAAGGTAGCGTGTTGTCCTGGTGAGAGTGAGACTTCAACAATACTGTCTGAACACCGGGATCAGGGCCAGAGCCATTATGGTCTATCCAGGTGTCTGACGGACTCTTCCTGTAGCACAGACGTGTGGGTGCGTGTGTGTCTGTGTGTGCGTGTGTGTGCGTGTGTGTGCCAGGGGTACAGCTGGAGTATAGAATCACCTCCTAGCTGGGGAAAGACTCTCGGCCTGCTGTCGTTTATATACCTCCTTATCTCTCCATCTCCTCTCCTCTTTTGTCTAATGCTTTTGTCAGGATTCTCTTCTCTTCACTCATTCTTACTCCTTGTCTCTCTCTCTCCCTCCCTATCTCGCTCGGTCTCAGACAAGTCTCTGAGGACAGGTACCACCCTGTTCCCAAGACCTCTCGCTCTCCCCCCTCCCCCCCTCTCTCTCGCCTTCTCTCTCCCCCCTCCCCCCCTCTATCTCTCGCTCTCCCCCTCCCCCCCTCTCTCCCCCTCTATCTCGCCTTCTCTCTGCCCCCTCCCCCCTCTCTCTCGCCTTCTCTCCCCCCTCCCCCCATCTATCTCTCTCTCTGTCTCTCTGTCCCTCTCTCTCTCTCTCTCTCTCTCTCTCTCCCTCTCACCCTCTCACCCGCTCTCCCTCTATTTGCTCCAGGTGGGTCAGTGTCTAAGAAGCAGGTATCTATACTCTCTCTAACCCCACCACCTCCACCCGTCACCCCTCATTAATTCTAACTTCAACCACGCCTGCTCGACAAAACTCTCCTCCTCCTCCTCCTCCTCCTCCTCCTCCTCCTCCTCCTCCTCCTCCTCCTCCTCCTCGTGGTTCTGTCAGACGAGATAGGTCACCAGTTTCTGGCTCTTCTCCTGCTCTCACACACACCACCTACCGCTACAATCTCATTGGCACCACACAGTGATCAGGACTGTGTGTGTTGTGACCACCGGAACAACACTCACGTTTGGCTGTTTGGTTGTGTTGCTAGGTGACGGTTGGTACAGACGGAACAAACGTGATTGGCTGTTTGGTTGTGTTGCTAGGTGACGGTTGGTACAGCCGGAACACACTCATGTTTGGCTGTTTGGTTGTGTTGCTAGGTGACGGTTGGTACAGACGGAACACACGTGATTGGCTGTTTGGTCGTGTTGCTAGGTGACGGTTGGTACAGCCGGAAAAAACTCATGTTTGGCTGTTTGGTTGTGTTGCTAGGTGACGGTTGGTACAGACGGAACACACGTGATTGGCTGTTTGGTTGTGTTGCTAGGTGACGGTTGGTACAGCCGGAACACACTCATGTTTGGCTGTTTGGTTGTGTTGCTAGGTGACGGTTGGTACAGACGGAACACACGTGATTGGCTGTTTGGTTGTGTTGCTAGGTGACGGTTGGTACAGCCGGAACA
>JACYXH010000093.1:600000-610000 GCA_026745465.1 Lota lota | reverse complement strand
ATACCTCCGCTGGCTACACTATACTCTTACTCTATACCTCCGCTGGCTACACTATACTCTTACTCTATACCTCCGCTGGCTACACTATACTCTTACTCTATACCTCCACGTGACAGAGCACTGAGGGGGGACAAAAGACAAGACTTCGTCTGCACAAAGGCCCTCTAATACACTCCCTGGAGCTGGATCCCTCTCCCTGGATCACTGGATCCCTCTCCTGGATCCCTCTCCCTGGATCACTGGATCCCTCTCCCTGGATTCCTGGATCCCTCTCCCTGGAGCTCCTGGTCCGGTCGACTGGTTCCTGGCGCTGGTAACCAGGATGTCCCGTGTGAAGGAGGATGGAGAGAAGTGGGGTGCGATGGCCAAGCAGCTGGCAGTGATGTAATGTCTCCTCAGATGATTTATGTATTCAGAAACAGATGAGCATACAGCCCTTTGTGCTCTCTGTGGAGCAGTGAGCTGGAGGTAGCCTGTAGCTTGAGCTGAGGGTTCTAACCCGGTTCTTGAACGTATGGTTCTGTGTTGATGGCTCGTGAGCGTTGTGACGCTCAACGAGTTAACTATCCGAAATGAATCGGAAACGGCCTGCTTTGTGATTTTGTGACAATAAACGACTGAATTCTGGTTCCGAAAACAGTTATTTGGGAAGTTGCTATTTTCTATTTTCTCTTTTGTTCCATTTCCTGCCTCTCGTCTCCATCGCTGTGGCGGTGTCATTCCCCACGGAGAGAACCAACACACACTCAGAGCTAGCACGGAATGAAATGGATAATGAATAACACAATAATTATCATTTCAAGTGTAATTGTTTTTTTTTGACAGTTAAGAAGTTGTTTTGCGCACCACATCCATGACTATTTATTATCCTCGCTGAAACCATGCTATTAATTTAATTCTTGGCGGGGGAATTAAAGGAAAACTAAAGATAAGCGAAGGATTACAAGTTAAGCAAGAGCTGTCATCTATTGTAGGCCACTGATTCGTCTAGATGCTATAAGACTTAACAAGAGGTGGCATACAATTGAAGCATCTATGAGATAACGGCTATTGATTACGCTTTCCCTAACTCTGAACCAATTCCATACTTATACAAACCAACCTCTTCCGCTCAGTCCCATACCACTCCTATCCATTCACACATCAAGTTCAAACTGAACCCATTACAGCTAGCCTAGCGGTTAGCCAAGGGGCTGTTGTTAGCCCTGTACTGTGTGTGTGTGTGTATGTATATATGTGTGTGTGTGTGTGTGTGTGTGTGTGTGTGTGTGTGTGTGTGTGTGTGTGTGTGTGTGTGTGTGTGTGTGTGTGTGTGTGTGTGTGTGTGTGTGTGTACCGAGGGTTGACGTTGTGGGGACTTGCTGTGTGTCGACCGGGAGCCATTAACCCTTAGCTAACTCCGGAGGGCCATTTCAAAGTAAAGGTCTCTGACGAGCGTTTACGGGTAGGCCTATGGTCCATATGGAACGGTTTAATAGCTTTTTTCCCGATGTATGATCACCCAGCCAGTAAATAATCTGTATGTATGTTTACAACGGCCCCAAACAGAAAACGATTTCTGAAATAGTTGTGTAACATGTGGGAATAACAAGCAGGGCACTGTTGTGTCATTTATCCCAGAGCCGAGTCAGTAAGAGGACAGCAAACCTGTTATGGCTTTTTAGAAGTACACTAAAGTGTACATGGTATTACAAACAGAGATTTGTGAGAGACAGACAGGTGGAAAATACAAAGAGACAGATGAATACACAAATCGATGGATCACACACACACTCTCACACACACACACACCCACACACAACCGACTTTTTAGCTATATATTCTGTTGCATCTCCTTCTTGTGAATTGGTTGGGTACTACTTTAATTTCCTTTGGGATTCAATCAAGTATCCATCCATCCATCCACATTAATCCGTCCATCCCTCCCTCCCTCCCTCCCTATCCAAAATCAATCCATCCCTCTATCCATCCATTCATCCCTGCCTGATAACAGCCAATCAGCCTCCTCATCAAGGCCAAACACTCCAGCCAGCCAATCAGAGGAGGGATGGCCACGGACCACTTTATAATTACTTTCACTCGACTCCGCCGTGAGTCGTACGACGCGGAGAAAGGAGCAGAACAAGAGCGAAAGAACGGGAGCTGAAGAAAAGCGAGCGAGGGGAGGAACAGATAAATATCTTCAGTGGCTTGTTGAAAAGATCCCTCCACAAAACGACGCAATCCGCGCTGCATTCAAAAGATGTCAAGGAGCGTTTTGAAACGTTGACGGAGAGCGAGGCACAGTGTTCAACCTTGGTCACCCAAGAGTTCTTGAGACGCGAACAAAAGCCGCCAGACAAAGAAGCCGAGCGAGAGTTGCCGTCTCCACGGCAACGTGCCATCATTCCACAAAGTACACACGTTTCACCAGGAAAACACACAAGGAGAAAAGAATCAATGCCATTGATTTTCCAATAGTCACTGAAAGACGTTTTTACCCTGCGTTGTGTTGGGAAGACTGGTTCACTTGGTTTTACAATTTACACTTTTTAAAAACACAGGTTTTCTCTTTTTCTTCGGGCGTCTTAATCGGCTTTTCTGACTGACAGTCAACAACAACAACGAGAGAGAGAGAGAGAGAGAGAGAGAGAGAGAGAGAGAGAGAGAGAGAGAGACAGACAGAGAGAGAGAGAGAGAGACAGAGAGAGACAGAGAGACAGAGAGAGAGAGACAGAGACAGAGAGAGAGACAGAGAGAGACAGAGACAGAGAGAGAGAGAGACCGAGAGAGAGACAGGAGAGAGAGAGAGACAGAGACAGAGAGAGAGACCGAGAGAATTTGAATTAAAAAAGCCCTTTATTAAATCAAATACAGGACTTAAACGAAACCATATAAATCAAAACCTTCCACAAAGAAAAATAATCGTAATAATAATAATACTAACAATTATTATTATTATAATTACTATCTTTAAATTAGTAATATATACATACACACTATATACATATATATATATATATAGCCCCCTTCTTTTTTTTAAAGGATAGACATAATTCATCTTTTTTTTGCACTGTGCACAACACTCCTCCCTGGGTCCATAAGAGGCTAAAAGCATCCAAATCACCAACCAGTCGGTAATACGCATGCTCCACCCTTAACCGAGCTGCCACTAGTCCTTTTAGGACCTGAACCGGATCTACAGATCCACTGCCCTGCATCTTAATTTTCCATGTTAGCCAAATGGCCATTTTAGCCCTTCCTGAAATATAGTTAACTATTGTGTGAACAAGCTTTTTTTTTGCCCGA
Organism: Lota lota; assembly: GCA_026745465.1. Taxonomy (NCBI): domain Eukaryota; kingdom Metazoa; phylum Chordata; class Actinopteri; order Gadiformes; family Lotidae; genus Lota; species Lota lota. The sequence continues at coordinate 606,712 of JACYXH010000093.1, read as the reverse complement.
GTATTTTGGCCCAAAAGCAAACAACTCATGAGAAAAACATTCCCCAGAACCTAGGAACCATGACCGTAACACCCTGAATAAACCAACTAGCCTATTACACTCCACAAATAAATGTGCCACCGATTCAGCCTGTGCACAAAAAACACAGCCCTCCCCAATGCTAGGATCCAGGTGTGCAACGTGTCTGTTCGTAGCTATTAACCCATGTACTATCCTCCACTGGAGGTCGCCTGTCCGTTTCTCAACGAGTGGCTTGTACTGGGACCGCCAGGAGCCTTTCAGAGAAGAGTCTGGACCAAATATCCCTATCCACCTCAACACCTCAATCCCCGCCAGAGACTGTAAGTGCGAGACCTTCACGCACACATGATAGACCTCCTTCTTCCCAATGGTTTTAAAATCTCCCAGCCGTGGGGTTTCAAGAGAGAGAAGCTGGTTCTCTCCCTCCTGCCTCTCCCCAACAGCAGCAGAACCGGTCAGTGGCCAAACACGGTACTGCCCTTCATCACTGTTCAGAAGGAGTTTGGTCTTCCACAAACGTTCGTTTTGTATATCAGCCCTCACTAACAGCACCCTCCCTTTCACCAACTCATCATGAGATATTATCCAGATGTTTAGTCCGGCAGAAAAAAAAGTGTGGCTACACCTGCGCTCAAGTTGGTACCATGACTACAAAACACCTGGCCCTCCCACCAAAGATCCCAATCGCTCTCATTACTGGAATCACCGTGTGTTTCCTGCAGGAAAACAACATCACGTTTTTTGAGAGTGCAAGTCTCTTTAATCAAAGACCTCTTTAATTTATCCCTCCCTCCATTAATATTTAATGAGCCAATAGTAATTTTTTGCATGGAGAGATAAAAAGAATAGAGCGAGAGACAGTAAAGGTAAAGAATTCAATTCAACTCTTCCTGTAGTTCTCCTCTCTAGCTGTCTCTCTCCCTGTCTCCCTGCTCCCAATCAGTCTCTAGTTGTCTCTCTCCCTGTCTCCCTGCTCTAGATCCCTCTCTAGCTGTCTCCCTGTCTCCCTGCTCTAGATCCCTCTCTAGCTGTCTCTTCTCTGTTTCATCGTCTCAGTCTCTTGTCTTCTCCACACTGTGGTTAAAATGCCCGGAGACGGATGAATGTTTTAACACGATCTGACCGTCACAGCTGAAGTGCAGCCTCACAACCGCCAAATTAACGAGTAGCCGCAGAGAAAGATGTTTCAAATGTGTTCATTATTTATCCTATAAACAACACCTCCAGACAGATCCTGGATGAACCGTGTGTGTGTGTGTGTGTGTGTGTGTGTGTGTGTGTGTGATGGATCAGAAGTCGACACCCAAGCAACAGATGCTCCTTTAACAACCCACACTCACCTTCACACACACACACACAACTTCAGACACACTCTCCTTCACACACACACTCCTTTGATCTATTCCCGTGCGTGCGCACAAACACACACACATTTAGCAAAGCAACAGCATCTAACATCATTGATGGCAGCAGTTACAATGGATCTGTGTATTTGTGTACCAGATGCACACAAACTCACACACACACACACACACACACACACACACACACACACACACACACACACACACACACACACACACACACACACACACACCCTCACCTTGGTGATTTTAGGATGGCTGCAGCGCCCGTTGCCCCCGGCAGCGTGCATCCAGCCTCCGTGGTCGTTCATTGGAGGAGAGAGCTGGGATGCCCCGCCCCCTCCACCTCCAACGCACTCCTGCCTCAGGGAGCACTTCCTGTCCTGCACGCACCAGCCGCACTCGAAGCGAGGGTCCGCCTTCAGACACATCCCACAGCTGTCCCGCAGCGCTCGGCACTTATAGAGGTGGGCTGAGGAGGAGGAGGAGGAGGAGGAGGAGGAGGAGGAGGAGGAGGGAGAGGGGAGGAGGGAGAGGGGAGGAGGAGGAGGAGGAGGAGGAGGAGGAGGAGGAGGAGGAGGGGAGGAGGGAGAGGGGAGGAGGAGGAGGAGGGAGAGGGGAGGAGGAGGAGGAGGAGGAGGAGGAGGAGGAGGAGGGAGAGGGGAGGAGGGAGAGGGGAGGAGGAGGAGGAGGAGGAGGAGGAGGAGGAGGAGGAGGAGGAGGAGGAGGAGGGAGAGGGGAGGAGGGAGAGAGGGGAGGAGGAGGAGGAGGAGGAGGAGGAGGAGGAGGAGGAGGAGGGGAGGAGGAGAGGGGAGGAGGAGGAGGAGGGAGAGGGGAGGAGGAGGAGGAGGAGGAGGAGGAGGAGGAGGAGGAGGAGGAGGAGGGAGAGGGGAGGAGGGAGAGGGGAGGAGGAGGAGGAGGAGGAGGGAGCGCCCCCCGGGCCCCCACCCCCGAGGGGAAGAGGAGGAGGGGGTGGAGGAGGGGAGGAGGTCGCCGCCAGCGCCTTCTTCTGGGGAGGAGGGATGGCCCCCCCCCCCCCCCCCCCCCCCCCCCCCCCCCCCCCCCCCCCCCCCCCCCGAGGAGGAGGAGGAGGAGGAGGAGGAGGGAGGAGGAGGAGGAGGGGAGGAGGGAGAGGGGAGGAGGAGGAGGAGGGAGAGGGGAGGAGGAGGGGAGGAGGAGGGAGGAGGAGGAGGAGGAGGAGGAGGAGGAGGAGGAGGAGGAGGGAGAGGGGAGGAGGGAGAGGGGAGGAGGAGGAGGAGGAGGAGGAGGAGGGAGAGGGGAGGAGGAGGAGGAGGGAGAGGGGAGGAGGGAGGAGGAGGAGGAGGAGGAGGAGGAGGAGGAGGAGAGAGAGGTGGAGGAGGAGGAGGGGAGGAGGGAGGAGGAGAGAGAGGAGGAGGAGGGAGAGGGAGGAGGAGGAGGAGGGAGGAGGAGGAGGAGGGAGGAGGAGGAGGAGGGGAGAGGGGAGGGGAGAGGGGAGGGGGGAGAGGGGAGAGGAGAGAGGAGAGAGAGAGAGATGAGAGGATGGAGAGGGGAAGAGATAGGAGGAGGCAGATGAGAGATCACACTTTTAAACACATCACACTTTGTTATTTTGTATGTCGACTTTCTGTCACACAAATGTTTTCTGAATCTCAGAAGAGAGGGGTAGGGGGAGGGGATGGAGAGAGGAAGCAGGAGAGGAGGGGTGAGAAGAAAAAGGGGAGATGAGAGGAGGGAGAGTAGATAAGAAGAAAGCAGAAGAGACAAGTAATACAGAAAAAAGAAAATAGTCAAATCTGTCAACGGATGACTCACAAAGACATACAACTACAGACTATGTACACATTTACTTACTCTAGCACACTAACTCAAGCCCTGCTCTACGCATTAGAGCACAAAGAGATCTCCCTGCTAACAGCTAGTGGGGTGCAGCCCGCGGTCCACACCTCATAGTGGGGATGTTTGCCTCCTTGTTGTACCTCCTTTACATGAGGAGCAGAGATGAAACCCTGGAACCAGAACAGACTAATTGGTGGTTCTTGAGCAGAGTGACATAACCAGGCTAGTAAAGTAGGCTGCGTACGAAAAGAAACAGGGCCATGCTGAAAATAATCTATTCAAATATATACACGGTGTATCCATCCATCTGTATATATAGATATAGATGAGAGAGGGAGGGGTTTGGAAAGTGATTGTGAGAATGAAATGCAGTAAGGAAGGATGGAGGAGACAAATTGAAAGTAAAAGCAGATGTGATGGGCTGTGAATACAAAATGTATGCAAATGACTTCAGAAAAGTAGATGAGTCATCGATGAGGCTTAGCGACAGAAGGATGGCGAGAGAAAGGGACGAAGGAGAAGAGGAAGAAGAAGGAGAGAGAGAGAGAGCAGTCAGAGAGAGACAGAGAGAGACAGAAAAGAGAGCAAGCAGAGGCCATACTTCAAAGGGCGTCTTCCCGCCACTGTGCTAATCTGATTAGCCGCGGCTAAGCTTAAAAGTGGTGTGACGCTAATTAACGAGAAGCAAATGAATGATTTAATTACATTAACATGCCCACTGTACAGCAGGGCTAGCGCAGCCGCCGCACGCTAGTCAGCTAGCATTACGCCCTCCTCTAGAGAGGAGCAGAGGAGGAGGAGGAGGGCTAACACACCAACACCTCCAGAGAGGAGGAGGAGAGGAGGGGCTGACAACAGCTCGTCCAGAGAAGAGGAGGAGGAGGAGGAGGAGGAGGTGGAGAGGATTAACTAACACACAAAAACACCTCCAGAGAGGAGGAGGAGGAAGAGGAGGAGGTGGAGAGGATTAACTAACACACAAACAACACCTCCAGAGAGGAGGAGGAGGAGGAGAAGAGGAGGAGGAGGAGGAGGAGGAGGAGGAGGTGGAGAGGATTAACTAACACAAAAACAACACCTCCAGAGAGGAGGAGGAGGAGGAGAAGAGGAGGAGGAGGAGGAGGAGGAGGAGGAGGAGGTGGAGAGGATTAACTAACACAAAAACAACACCTCCAGAGAGGAGGAGAAGGAGGAGGAGGAGGAGGAGGAGGAAGAGGAGGAGGTGGAGAGGAATTAACTAAAAAAAAACACACCAAAAAAGGAACAAAAAAAAAAAAAAAAAAAACACCCTCCAGAGAGGAGGAGGAGGAGGAGAAGAGGAGAAGAAGAAGGAGGAGGAGGAGGAGGAGGAGGTGGAGAGGATTAACTAACACACAAACAACACCTCCAGAGAGGAGGAGGAGGAGGAGAAGAGGAGAAGAAGAAGAAGAAGGAAGAGGAGGAGGAGGAGGAGGAGGTGGAGAGAATTAACTAACACACAAACAACACCTCCAGAGAGGAGGAGGAGGAGGAGAAGAGGAGAAGAAGAAGGAGGAGGAGGAGGAGGAGGAGGTGGAGAGGATTAACTAACACACAAACAACACCTCCAGAGAGGAGGAGGAGGAGGAGAAGAGGAGGAGGATGAGGAGGAGAAGGAGGAGGAGGAGGAGGAGGAGGAGAGGATTAACTAACACACAAACAACACCTCCAGAGAGGAGGAGGAGGAGGAGGAGAAGAGGAGAAGAAGAAAGAGGAGGAGGAGGAGGAGGAGGTGGAGAGAATTAACTAACACAAAAACAACACCTCCAGAGAGGAGGAGGAGGAGGAGAAGAGGAGAAGAAGAAGAAGAAGGAGGAGGAGGAGGTGGAGAGGATTAACTAACACACAAACAACACCTCCAGAGAGGAGGAGGAGGAGGAGAAGAGGAGAAGAAGAAGAAGAAGAAGAAGGTAGGAGGAGGAGGAGGAGGAGGAGGAGGAGGAGGAGGAGGAGGAGGAGGAGGAGTGGAGAGGATTAACTAACACACAAACAACACCTCCAGAGAGGAGGAGGAGGAGGAGAAGAGGAGGAGGAGGAGGTGGAGGTGGAGAGGATTAACTAACACACAAACAACACCTCCAGAGAGGAGGAGGAGGAGGAGGAAGAGGAGGAGGAGGAGGAGGAGGAGAGGAGGAACTAACACACAGGAGGAGGAGGAGAGGATTAACTAACACACAAACAACCACCTCCAGAGAGGAGGAGGAGAGGAGGAGGAGAGGGAGGGGAGAAGGAGGAGAAGAGGAGGAGGTGGAGTTGGAGAGGATTAACTAACACACAAACAACACCTCCAGAGAGGAGGAGGAGGAGGAGGAGGAGGAGGAGGAGGAGGAGGAGGGAGGGAGGAGGAGGAGGAGGTGGAGAGGATTAACTAACACACAAACAACACCTCCAGAGAGGAGGAGAGGAGGAGGAGAGGAGGAGAAGAGGAGGAGAATATAAACTAACACACCACCAACACCTCCAGAGGAGGAGGAGAGGAGGAGAGGAGGAGAAGAGGTGGAGGAAGAGGAGGAGATGACCTGCATGAGCTTTGAGCAAGAGTGGGAGCTTCCTATAATTCATATATATATAATAGCTTTGTATAACATTGTTTATTTGCTTCTTGTTTCATGTGCATGTAATATGTATTTAATGCACACATGCTCCCTCACACACTGTCAAAGCCGTGCTCCTTATTTAGCTAGAGATGCAGTTGTATTTTAGATGTCATTGTTTGAAACACTTACTGCATCACTATGTCTGTGAGGCTGTAGCCCATTCTTCAGACACACAGCGTTCACTTCCAAGGAACGCCAAGGAAAATGACTAAACCTCCAACTAATGCAGGAAAACATGTCTGTAATGTGTCTATGTTGTGGTTAGGGTTTAACGGGAAATCTCCAATAAAATCCATTATTACATGAAAACTAACAAACTACTTCTTCCTCCTTTTCGACAACAAGACAAAGTCATTTAAGTCGTTGTTTTGTTTTGAATTCAACGGGGAAAATGGGAGCATCTCACATGGTGTTTAACATTCCCATAACACCTTTCTCTCGTCTCAAAATAAAGGAAACATCACAAGTATTGTTCGATCTTTTGAAGCCCGGATCGTGATTCCGATTCCACTGTGTCCGGGTTGTTTCCCAACATCAGGAACGTCGCGGAGAAAAGCCCGACACACAACGCAGAAGGAGGAGAGCAACATTCCTCCATGGCTGTCAAAGCACCGTCAGAACACAGACAACCTCTCCCTCTCCCCCTCTCTCCCCCGTGTCTCTCTCGACGGCGGGTTAAATAACAACAAGCAGCTGAATCAGGTCACAGTATTAAGCAGCGTGCCGAGCCATATGCAAACCAAACCCTGCCTCACAATTATCAGAAAGAGGTCATGCACGGCAGGCAGGATGTTAGATGAAGAATTAGACGTGGGATGACTACACAACCTGTGTGTGTTTATGTGTGTGTGTGTGTGTGTGTGTGTGTGTGTGTGTGTGTGTGTGTGTGTGTGT
>JACYXH010000093.1:587500-590000 GCA_026745465.1 Lota lota | reverse complement strand
TTAAAAAGGGAACAGCAGGAACAGATCGATAGCAACCAGTCACTCCAGAGAACAAAGAGGCTACAAACCAAAAGAAACAGTCAGACAAGTCCGCCACTCTGACTAACAAGTCATCAAACCCGAATGTTCCCACGTCCAACAGCAGGTCGAATCCCTCCGACATTCTGAAGCTGTGCTGTCCCCGCGTGTCTGTCCATCAGCGTAGCTCACGGACAGACCGTCTGTCCATCAGCGTAGCTCACGGACAGACCGTCTGTCCATCAGCGTAGCTCACGGACAGACGGTCTGACTCACGGAAAGACCGTCTGTCCATCAGCGTAGCTCACGGACAGACCGTCTGACTCACGGACAGACTCAGTCTGTCCGTGAGTCAGACGCTCGCTCGTCGACGGGTGACAGAGGAACGTGGGTCGAGTGGCTGTACGCTCTCTCAATCTCTCTTTCACTGTTTCAATGTCTACCGACTTCTCTCTCTCTCCCTACCTCCCCTCTCCTCTCCTCTCCCTACATCCCCTCTCGACTGTCTCTCCTCCCTACCGGTCACCCTCTTTCACCTTCTCTCCTCGCTCTCCCTAACTCGCCCTCTCCGTCTCCCTACATCTCCCTCTCTCCTCTCTCACTCTCCCTACCTCCCCTCGTTCTCTCTTCTCTCCTTCTCCCGTACCTCCCCACTCTCTCCTCTCGCCTACCTCCTCTCTCCCCTCTGCCTCTTATTTTTCCTCACCCTACCTCCCCTCTCTCCTCTCCTCTCCCTACATCCCCTCTCCTCTCCCTACCTCCCCTCTCTCCTCTCCTCTCCCTACCTCCCCTCTCTCCTCTCCCTACCCCCACTCTCTCCTCTCCTCTCCCTACCTCCCCTCTCCCTACCTCCCCTCTCTCCTCTCCTCTCCCTACCTCTCCTCTCTCCTCTCTCTCTCCCTACCTCCCCTCTCTCCTCTCTCTCTCCCTACCTCCCCTCTCTCCCCTCTCTCCCCTCCTCTCCCTACCTCCCCTCTCTCTCCTCTCCCTACCTCCCCTCTCTCCTCTCCCTACCTCCCCTCTCTCTCTCCTCTCCCTACCTCCCCTCTCACCCTTACTCCCACCTCTCCTCTCCCTACCTCCCCTCTCACCCTTACTCCCATCTCTCCCTCTCCAGGGTACAGAGAGACCTGAAAGTGGCAGAGAGTGTTACCGTGGTAACGCAGCATCGCAGAGCACTGGATGGGCGCCGGGCATGTTAACGACGCGTCTCGTTAAGTAAGTCATAATTGCAGTCGTTAAATGCCTCCCGCTGCCCCTGGTCCGCCTTGTGATTGGTTGGTGAGCGGAGGAAAGAAAGGAGTTGGCGGGTTTGAGGTGAGCTTGACTCAAGGCAGACGTCAAGCTGTGGTTTAGAGTCACCTCGAAGAGACTTCACTACGTCTGTGTGTGTGTGTGTGTGTGTGTGTGTAAGTGTGTGTGTGTGTGTGTGTGTGCGTGTGCGCGTGAGTGTGTGTGTGCGTAAGTGTGTGTGTGTGTGTGTGTGTGTGTGTGTGTGTGCGTGCGTGTGTGCGTGCGTGCGTGCGTGCGTGTGCGTGCGTGTGTGTGTGTGTGCGTGCGTGCACGGCAGGAGCTTCCTACCGTGGTCTTCTGACACTGGATGCTGGAGCTGTTGAACCTCAGTGCCGGTACGCTGAGCGAGGTTCCCTGAATGCTGAAGATGCACTGGTACGTCCTCTGGCCCGACTGGGGCTGGGGCAGGTTCTGGGCCAGCAGGGTGATGGGCCGGGTCACCCCCACCGGGATGTACATCTGGCTGGACGGCAGGATCTGGGGACACTCCTGGAGCCCCCAACCCCAGGAGGAAGGAGAGTTAGTGACGCCGTCATCATCATCATCATCACCATCAGAATGATGGACGGACAGACAGACAGAGGAGCAGACAGACAGTAAAACAGAGCAGGAAGACACACAGACACACAGACATGATGGCGTCAAAGGGACATTCACAGGTGAACCACTATTTTCTTTTCAAGAAAGCGTCTTCATTAATGCGGACCAAACTGCCCCCGCCCCCATCCACTCACTTCTATGCTCCGTGTTCCACCATCGCCAAGGGAACAGTGTGCTAATGCTCTAAACGAACAACAAGCCTGAGCAGAGCTGCTGCATGCAGGAGCTTCCTCTCAGGAGCACTCACACCTCGTCCCCTCGTCCTCATCAGGGCGAGGGGACCCTAATGTGTGCATTCCATCCCGCGCCCACGGCGCTGAGGGAGCGTCTGATAACCAGGTAAGATGCTGCTCTGTCTGAGAGCAGTTAGGCTAGGACGGGTCCGTGTATTACCGTCAGTAATGAGAGGGAGAGACAGAGAGAGAGAGAGACACACACACACACACACAGAGAGAGAGAGAGAGAGAGAGAGAGAGAGAGAGAGAGAGAGAGAGAGAGAGAGAGAGAGAGAGAGAGAGAGAGAGAGAGAGAGAGAGAGAGAGAGAGAGAGAGAGAGAGAGAGAGAGAGAGAGAGAGAGAGAGAGAGAGA
>JACYXH010000093.1:575000-577500 GCA_026745465.1 Lota lota | reverse complement strand
GTGCTAGGCTAGGCCTCTCGGCTAAGCCGCTGAGCTAACGCCACAGCTCATTGTACGACGAGGATGATGACAGAGGCACCGTTTGTAGGACGGTAATGAAGTTACTGCAGATCTAATTCTGTGTGGTTGAATATTGAAAGATACCCGAGAGACGGATGTTAAGATATTAAATGACTCGTGATCGTTAGCCTGGATCTGTGGCGGCTAGGGAATGATGGGAACACAGGGGCCTAGCCCACAGCTTTCATATCTTTATTGATATAATACTGTCTGGCATATGCTACACACTTTAGCCTTGTGTTTTACTTTAGCAAAACTGACATCAGTTGAACTCATGTGATTGGTTCAAGCTCGACCAATCTGTTAGCTGCAGGAAATGACTATAAGTGAATCATGCAGGAGAAGAGTAGTCATTTGTGTTTATAAGGCCCTTCATCACAGGAAGCCTCCAAGTGCTTCACAGGAAACCAGGGCCCTCTGAGGGGCCAAGGAAAGACTCCTCAGAGCCACGGAAGTCACGGACCCTGGTACCCTTCAAGAGGACAAGATGTAGCTCCGCTGGTTCTGTCTGGTTCAGTCTGGTTCTGTCTGGTTCTGTCTGAACCTGACATTGAAGGTGATGAGCGCAAAACCTGGAAGTGATCGGCTTTTCACCTTGCTTAGAACCCACACAGGTGGCATGTTTTACCCACAATTCATAGCAGAACCATGTCTCCCTCATCTCCCTCCTCCCCGTCTCCCTCATCCCCCTCATCTCCCTGTGGGTGGGTGGGTGGGGGTGGGTGGGTGGGGGTTATGCTAACAGTGTGATGTCAGCTGATACGGTGCTAAGCTAGTGCCATCTCACCATTAACCTCCGGCTCTATCGACTTTCTCTGGCGAGAGGCGCACGCACGGGACAGGGGTGTGTGTGTGTGTGTGTGTGTGTGTGTGTGTGTGTGTGCGCGCTCACATGTTTGTGTGATTTAGGTCCCTGTGTGTGTGTGTGTGTGTGTGTGTGTGTGTGTGTGTGTGTGTGTGTGTGTGTGTGTGTGTGTGTGTGTGTGTGTGTGTGTGTGTGTGTGTGTGTGTGTGTGTGTGTGTGTGTGAATGCCGTGTTTTAAATGCAGGTGTGTGTACGTGTGTGTGGAAAGGAGGATGTGGGAAATATGTAGCCGTGAAACACACACACACACACACACACACACACACACACACACACACACACACACACACACACTACTCTATAAGCTCTGGGCAGATTGTGACAAGTAATCCCTGGGTCACCTGTGCAGTGTATCTTATAGCAGAGGCTGCTGGTCCAATAGCTACCACAGCTGACTCTCCTGCTGCAGGGCAGTCAACATCCCCCTGCTGTTTAACCACACCTAGCAGTGGGCTCACATACTCACTGAAGCCTTCATACTCACTGAAGCCTTCATACTCACTGAAGCCTTCATACTCACTGAAGCCTTCATACTCACTGAAGCCTTCATACTCACTGAAGCCTTACTCACTGAAGCCTCCATACTCACTGAAGCCTTACTCACTGAAGCCTCCATACTCACTGAAGCCTCCATACTCACTGAAGCCTTCATACTCACTGAAGCCTTCATACTCACTGAAGCCTTACTCACTGAAGCCTCCATACTCATTGAGGCCTTCATGGCCTCAAGGCTTCACATTCATCTAATGGACCTACAGGACTTGTCCTCCTGTCCAACAGACGGACAACTGCTGCTGTTGTCTAAATAAACAGAGGAGGGTGGTGGTGGTGATGGAGGGAAGGGGTGGAGGGGATGAGGATGGAGAGTGGAGGAGGGATGTGGAGGTGGAGGGAAGGTGGAGACCAGAGGGTCTCCATGGAGGCCTACTTTTCACGGCCACGTTTGTCTTCCATATTGTAATGAAAAGAGAGTATTGTAAAGAGTATTATGTTATGTAAAAGTATTGTGAGAGTATTGTAGAGAGGTCAGTGAGGTCTGGGTCTCCTCTCTACTGGGTGGGGCGCACAACACCTCTCTCTCTCTCTCTCTCTCTCTCTCTCTCTCTCTCTCTCTCTCTCTCTCTCTCTCTCTGTGTCCTAACCTCTCTCTCTCTCTCTCTCTCTCTCTCTCTCTCTCTCTCTCTCTCTGTGTCCTAACCTCTCTCTCTCTCTCTCTCTCTCTCTCTCTCTCTCTCTCTCTCTCTCTCTCTCTCTCTCTCTCTCTCTCTCTCTCTCTCTCTCTCTCTCTGTGTCCTAACCTCTCTCTCTCTCTCTCTCTCTCTCTCTCTCTCTCTGTGTCCTAACCCCTCTCTCTCTCTCTCTCTCTCTCTCTCTCTCTCTCTCTCTCTCTCTCTCTCTCTCTCTCTCTCTCTCTCTCTCTCTCTCTCTCCCTCCCTCCTCTGGTCTTTAAACATGTATTATTCCTCCTCCTACTCACTCAATTAAACGCTCTCCATCCCTCCTTTCTCATGCTAATGCTTAGTATTGTCCCAGCGCGGGCAAATAGCCTGCAGGCTAATCTAGCCTGCAGGCTAA
>JACYXH010000093.1:545000-567500 GCA_026745465.1 Lota lota | reverse complement strand
CTACCAGAGCAGGTTCTGGGGTTCAGGGTTCAGGGTTCTGGGGTTCAGGGGAACCCGTTCCCCGGTGCCACGGTGAGTCTCTCCTCCAGAGACTTTAGCAGTGTGTTTATATCCCCACCAATAACAGCCCTCTGCCATCTGTAAGCCGGCGTAGAGTGAGAACCCTCCGTAAAACCTGTTCACACCTCGAGCAGAACACACACATCACATGAAGCACACACGGAACCACTAGAGATAGATGTTTATCATAAATCCACAGTCCATGTCCATAGATCCGTTTCTCCATCCACCCAGGGTGGAGAGAGTCAGACTACGCCTAACCCTTACACCTGGTTGGTCATTTCACAATTCTCCCTACTGTGACATTTTAGAGATTTACTCCTTCAATCTGCTGCTGAAACGCAGGTTTCCTGGTGTGAGCAGAAACGCAGGGGAAGGAGTGAAGATGAGAAATGTCAACTCCCACCGTTTGACTGCTCATGTAAAGGACTGTGCCAGGGTGGTTTGTGGGATATCTGCACTGTAAGGCACAGCCACATTCACGAGCCCATTAGGTGTGGAAAGGCTGGGAGATTGGTAGCTACACATGCTGTTACCAGGGACCAGGACATGTTGTTACCAGGGACCTGGACATGTTGTTACCAGGGACCTGGACATGTTGTTACCAGGGACCAGGACATGTTGTTACCAGGGACCTGGACATGCTGTTACCAGGGACCTGGACATGTTGTTACCAGGGACCAGGACATGTTGTTACCAGGGACATGGACATGCTGTTACCAGGGACCTGGACATGTTGTTACCAGGGACCTGGACATGTTGTTACCAGGGACCAGGACATGCTGTTACCAGGGACCTGGACATGCTGTTACCAGGGACCAGGACATGTTGTTACCAGGGACCAGGACATGTTGTTACCAGGGACCTGTACATGTTGTTACCAGGGACCATCTAGGTCTGCCATGTTCTCCAGCTAATATTATCTCCAAAGGGAAACAAAAAGGTGGCCGTTTTAATCTCTCATCCTCTATCCAGCGCGGCATCCTGGGTAATGAACACCAAGGACATCCGAGCGTCTTTCCTCTGCAAGGTATTAAATGACCTGGCAGCAGAACAACCTCTGAGAGCTGGCTGCAGCCGACAGGAATTACCCTCGCAGCGATGCCAAGCTGCCTGGTACTCTGACAACCAGCATCTGGGAGGCTGATCAGGGAGACGCAACGCGCACACACACACAAAGAGACACACACACACACATATTCACCGATACACACACACATACTCACACACATGCAGGCACGCAGCATGCATGTGACGCACACCGTGCTTACACACTCACACACTCCATCATCATCTGCTTGTCCACATCTGTGTGTGTGAATGTGTGTGTGTGAGTTTTGCAGAGTGTGTGTGTGTGTTTTGCGGAGTGTGTTGTGTCTGTGTGTCTACCTTCTGTTTCTGCTGAGATGTGTCTAGGTGACAGACGGACAGACAGACTGTTTGGCAGACAGTGGCTGCCTCAGGCACACACACACACACACACACACACGCACACACACACAGTAAACGCAAAACACGCAAACTCCCTTACACACTAAAACACATACACAGCAAAACACACACGCAGACACACTGAGTGCACATGAATCTGGGTTCCTCTGATTCTGCCAAGGTTTCTAGGGTGCTGGTGTGTAGCAACGTGTCTCACACACACCCTAAAGGGACACGCACACCTTGCTACACAAACACACACATACCCAGCATGCACACACACACACAACCTGCTACACAAACACACACGCACAACCTGCTACACAAACACTTACATACCCTGCACGCACGCACACACACAGCTACACAAACACACACATACCCTGCACGCACACACACACACACACACACAGCTACACAAACACACATACCCTGCACGCACACACACACACACAACCTGCTACACACACACACACACCCTGCTACACAAACACACCCATACCCTGCATGCACACACACACAACCTGCTACACAAACACACACATACCCTGCACACACACACACACAGACACACCCGGCTACATACACACACATACCCTACCTGCACACACACACACAAACACAAACCCTGCTACACACATACACCCGGCTACATACACACACATACCCTACCTGCACGCACACACACACGCACACGCACGCACACGCACGCACCCAGTGGCCTTGCTCAGGTGAAAAACGACATCAATAACTTTGCGGAGACAGAGGGCGTGCGAGGTAAGAGAGAGAGAGAGAGAAGGCTAGTGCTAGCGCTGCAGAGCTACAGAAGCACAGAGAGGACCTTCTACATATAGAGTCCAGCTACATCCACAACCTAAACACTACCCCAGGCTCACAGGCAGCACCTGCTAGCATCGCTAGCTGCTAGCACAGGTTCATTCTCTATATACCATCCTCGTTATCATTCAGTATTTACCATCACTGTCCACGTCTTCTAGGGGATGGTATTCACTGGGTTGCCAACCTTAATTCTGCCATCTAACTTTCATCCAAAGCTACTGACAGGTAGGGGTTAGACAGTACAGGTCCATGTCATTAAGGAGCAGGTAGGGGTTAGACAGTACAGAGACGGGTCATTAAGGAGCAGGTAGGGGACAGTACAGAGACAGGTCATTAAGGACCAGGTAGGGGTTAGACAGTACAGGTCCATGTCATTAAGGAGCAGGTAGGGGTTAGACAGTACAGAGACGGGTCATTAAGGAGCAGGTAGGGGTTAGACAGTACAGAGCCAGGTCATTAAGGAGCAGGTAGGGGTTAGACAGTACAGAGACAGGTCATTAAGGACCAGGTAGGGGTTAGACAGTACAGGTCCATGTCATTAAGGAGCAGGTAGGGGTTAGACAGTACAGAGACAGGACATTAAGGAGCAGGTAGGGGTTAGACAGTACAGGTCCATGTCATTAAGGAGCAGGTAGGGGTTAGACAGTACAGGTCCATGTCATTAAGGAGCAGGTAGGGGTTAGACAGTACAGAGACCGGTCATTAACGAGCAGGTAGGGGTTAGACAGTACAGAGACAGGTCATTAAGGAGCAGGTAGGGGATAGACAGTACAGAGACAGGTCATTAAGGAGCAGGTAGGGGTTAGACAGTACAGAGACAGGTCATTAAGGAGCAGGTAGGGGATAGACAGTACAGATCCAGGTCATTAAGGAGCAGGTAGGGGATGTAACCTTTCCCCCTAACCACGTCAGGATCTGCACCATTCTTTATATTATGTTCCATCTCTTGTCCATGATCGTTTGTCACGAGATACCTGGCATTTCTTCCTGGAAAGTGATAAGGCCCTTGGTAAAGACCGCTGGGCAGGAAGCAGTAACACATGTCAGACGTACTGCAGAGATAACATGGAGGGAGATAGCTATTATAATAATGCTTCCATTACGCTAGAGATCGCTTCGTACGCACACTCACACACACACACACTCACACACACACACATGCACTCACACACAGACACTCACACAGACTCACACACACATGCACTCACACTCACACACAGACACATGCACTCACACACACACACACACACACTCACACAGACTCACACACACATGCACTCACACTCACACACAGACACATGCACTCACACACACACACACACACACTCACACACACTCACACACACATGCACTCACACTCACACACAGACACTCACACACACACACAGACACTCACACAGACACAGACTCGCATGCACTCACACACACACTCACACACAGACACTCACACAGACACAAACTCGCATGCACTCACACACACACTCACACACAGACACTCACACAGACTCACACACACACAGACTCACACAGACATACACACACACACTCACACAGACATGCACTCACGCGCACACACACACACACACACTCACAGATGCACACACAGACACACACACGCACACAAACACACACACAGACACACACACACAAAACACAAAACAGCAGCAAATAGCTATCGTCGCTGGTAGCGCGCTAGCAAACGGATAGCAGAGGGACGTGTGTGTGTGTGTGTGTGTGTGTGTGTGTTCGTGTGTGTGTGTGTGGAATGAGAGGAGAGGGGGTGTAGTGTAATTACACAGTTGAATTATTGAGATTTAGAAAGAGACAGATAATGGGAAGAGAGACGAGGAGACCACACCAATCAACATGTGTGTGTGTGTGTGTGTGTGTGTGGTGAGGTTGTGGGTGAGGTTGTGGGTGAGGTTGTGTGTGGGTGTCTATTTACTTATGAATGAGTCAAAGTATCTGTATGAAGACAGGAGAGAACAGGTAGGAGGGAGAGAAGGAGAGAGGAAGGGGAGAAGGGAGAGAGGAAGGGGAGAAGGGAGAGAGGGAAGGGAGAAGGGAGAGAGGGAGGGGAGAAGGGAGAGACAGAGGGGAGAAGGGAGAGAGGAAGGGGAGAAGGGAGAAAGGGGGGGAGAAGGGAGAGAGGAAGGGAGAGAGGGAGGGAGAAGGGATAGAGGAAGGGGAGAAGGGAGAGAGGAAGGGGAGAAGGGAGAGAGGAAGGGGAGAAGGGAGAGAGGGAGGGGAAAAGGGAGAGGGAAGGGAGAGAGGGAAGGGAGAAGGGAGAGAGGGAAGGGGAGAAGGGAGAGATGGAGGGGGAGAAGGGAGAGAGGGAGGGGGAGAAGGGAGAGAGGGAGAAGGGAGAGAGGAAAGGTGTGAGGGAAGGAGATGGTGGGGGGAGGGAGATAAGGAAGGAGAGAGAAGAAAGGACGGATGGCAGGCCTGCCCTGAGAGCAAAAAAGAAATACTATTAAATCAATAAATGTCCCTCCCTCTTTCTGCATCCATCCATATAGTATAGACACACACACACACACACATAATTGCATGTGGTATTGCCAGGGTGGTAATGGGGGTATCGGCTGCCCCCTGCTGAGAAGCAGACGGTAATTGTGTGTGTGTGAAGATGGGCTGAACCCCCCCCTCACCTCACGCCACGCACGCACACCAATACACACACACATATACACACACACACCAATACACACACACATATACACACACACACCAATACACACACACGCACACACACCAATACACACGCATACACACACGCACGCACACACACACATGCACACACACACCAATACACACACGCACACACACCAATACACACGCATACACACACGCACCAATACACACACACATATACACACACACACCAATACACACACACGCACACACACCAATACACACGCATACACACACGCACGCACACACACACATGCACGCACACACACCAATACATACGCACATACATACACACACGCACGCACACCAATACATACACACATATACACACACACACCAATACACACACACGCACACACACCAATACACACGCATACACACACGCACGCACACACATGCACGCACACACACCAATACATACGCACATACATACACACACGCACGCACACCAATACATACACACATACACACGCACGCAAGCACAGATGTACTACATACAAAATATGTACATGTTTACAAATTCCAAATCCACATGTTAAACATGACACACACACACACACACACACACAGTTCGGCTCAGCATGATCGCCATTCTGTATGATTTCCTAATAAATCTCGAAGTTTTGGTATCATTTCATCATAAATCTCTCTCTCTACCTCCATTCCTCATTCGTCTCCAATCAGCTTCGCCAGGACCAGCAGAAACACACAGCAAATGAAGACACACATCACAGCACACATCATCCCATTATCATCTAACCCCCGCGTCTGTATATGATTAACCCCTCTGTGATCATTTGCTTTGGCCTGTCCTCTCCCCCCCCCCCCCCCCCCCCCCCAGGTAATAGCCAGAGCCCAACAATAGCCACACAAAGGCAGGTTCTCCTTGGTGCGTTTCGTATCCAGAGGCGATACAGGGGCACTGATTGAGATCACGGATAGGGACACGAAACCTCTCTGTCTCTCCGTCTCTCTCTCTCTCTCTCTCCATGTCTCTCTCTCTCCCTCCCCCTCTCCCTCTCCCTCTCTCTCTCCCTCTCTCCCTCCCTCTCTCTGGGTGATAATGGCGTGGGGCGGTGGGAGTGACAGCTCGTCTTACAGAGGGAGGCGGGTCAGGGCGTGGCAGCTCTTCTTCTCATGACATCAAAGCCGTCTTGTCATCAGCGTGTGACCACACCCCCGCAGCGCCACCACAGGGTCGACTGACAGATGTCCACGCTTGTCAAATCAAACGGTCACATTGCAGACACTCCCCACTTTGTCCATCTCTCGGGTGTATCCTGACACACACGTTTTGGTCAAGATCCACCAGGGTACCAGGGTCCTGCACTGGGGGGGGGGGGGGGGGGGGGGGCTCATGGCTGATAATACTCACTGTTGACTCATGTTATCAGCAGACCTGCAGTGTCTTCAGACCCCCCGTCCTTCAGCAGACCTGCAGTGTCTTCAGACCCCCCGTCCTTCAGCAGACCTGCAGTGTCTTCAGACCCCTGTCTCTCAGGGTATGGGTAATATACCCTTCAGCATCATAACATAACATACTGCTGGTTACCAGGGAAACGGGGGACTTCCCAGCAGGTGCGTTGAAACAGTGAGTCTGACTCCGACCCAGTGGCCACCCCTCCTGCCATCATCTTCTCGGAGGGAGGCCAGCCGGTAGAATCTTCTCTGCGTGACTCTTGCCTCGGCAGGTTGTCTGCTTATCTGGCAGGCGTAGCGCTCTCGCCCCAGATGAGGTTCACCTCTTAGTGGTGCCACCATCGCAAATCAGACCCACACTGGATCCATACACCCAACACCTCCTGATCAACTCATTACGCAGCCTGCGGCCTCGGTCGGGCTGACTTCCTGTCAGGCTCTGAAATGTGTCGTGTTACAGAAGCAGGAAGATGGCAGTGCCACCTCCTCCACAAGAGACCTCGTCCATGTTCCGCCAGTGCTGACTCTGGAACAAAGCAGCTGACGATGGATTGGTTTTTAGCTTCATGTCGTTAAGGAGCAGGTGAGGGTCAGGGGGCAGCTTGCTCAATGGTAGACTACAGACGTTGTGGTGAGTTAGCCTAAGAACCATGTAGCTGGGTTAGCTGAGTGGAACACCCTAACCACTGGACTATTCTGCCCCGTTGCCATCAGATATGAATGACTAAACCATCAATTGCTCATAACATATAACTCAACAAGAATTACATCAATACTGCCGAGGATAAACACACGTTAACGTGGTTTACTTCGATGCATTTGCTACTAAATGTTCTTTGTAGAAGAAGGCATAACAAGGGTTTAATTCAATCTAATGGTCCCATTAATCTGAGAGTGGCGAGGCTTAGCGCTAACAGTAAGGAAGAGACTATAAAGAGTTAAATCAATACTTTATGAGGCGTTTATCTACTGTTAAGTCGTAGCGATTAGCAGGATGAGCTAATCAAACCTCCATGGAAATGGACCATGAGGTCGCATGATGTCTACCTCATCGACATCACCTGAAGACGAACTGTCCTTATGCCTTTCCCTCGGGTTACTGCGCCTTTTATAGTGTTACCTCTACACGAGAATACTTCACTGTGAAATTCCCTTTTTATTGGCGTACAAAAGTGACAAGTGTCTTTACTGGGACGCAGGGTTATAGAGACAGAGATGCAGGGAGAGAGATATAGAGAGGAAGTCAAACAGACAAAGAGACGAAGAGAGAGCAAGAGACAAAGACAGGCAGAAAGGCAGAGGGAGGAAAAACACTGAATATAAATCTAATACCTGCTAATTGAAAACGTTCCTCTCTCACTGAATTAGGCACTTTTATGTTGTCACACCTGCTTGTGTGTCTGTGTGTGCATGCGTGTGTCTTCTTGTCTGTGTGTGGCTGTGTGCGTATGTTTGCATGTGTGTGTGTGGCTGTGTGCGTATGTTTGCATGTGTGTGTGTGAGTGTGTATTTTTTAATGTGTGTGTGCGTGTGTGTGTGTGTGTTTGCATGTGTGTGTCTGCGTGACATTACATCCTTCAACCAGCAGAATGTGAGAAAATTCCTGTAATATGGTTGAACATAAAGTCATCTCTCCAGAAAAGGAAGGCAGCTGTTCTTAGACCAGGTCCTAACCTAACCGATGTGCTCATTTTAAGTCTTTCATCCAAAGGGATGATAGGTTATTAAGAGACAGGTCAGGGTCAGGGGAAATCAAGAATAACTACAGGTGGACTGTGGACAGTGGGAGTTGAACCCGAAACCTTGTGGCTCGCTCGGAGCCACTAGACTATGGACTTTGGTCTATGTTCCTCAGATAATAACAGAGAGAAGAAGAAACAGGAGAGCAAGATGACCATGTGTCTGGCATAAATACAAATGATACCCTCTACCCACTTCTGTCTGTCTGTCTGTCTGTCTGTCTTTCTCTCTATCCCTGTTGGTCTATCTACTATTCATTTGTTTGCTGACACACACACACACACACACATACTTGTACTCACACTCACGTGCGTGTGTATAAGCGCACAAGGCCATTACAGAGCAACATTAACCCCAGCAGCAGGTAGCTGAAGGTCAGACCTGATGAGAACTACACTTCCCAGCAGGAGAGGACTTTCTAGAGGACTGTAGGTCAACCGACATAAACATCATGCAGAGAGAGAGAGAGAGAGAGATGGAGCGAGAGGGAGAGAGAGAGAGAGAGAGAGAGAGAGAGAGAGAGAGAGAGAGAGAGAGAGAGACAGAGAGAGAGAGAGAGACGGAGAGAGAGGGAGGGAGGGAGAGAGAGAGAATGTGTGAAAGACAAAGAGAAAGACAAAGAAAGAGCCAGAAGGAGAGCAGGCTCTGAACCACTAACATTTTTGCTCAAGTTCTTCCTATCGCTAGGAAGCCCGGAGCATCGCCGTAGCAACACCTGTCCCGAGGGATTAAAGGAAGTGCGCGCCGTGTGTGTGTGTGTGTGCGTGTGTGTGCGTGTGTGTCTCCTGGTACAGTACATCCTCTCTGTCGTCCTGGATGGCTGGCCTTAATGGAAGTCCCCTTATTTCCCCTGTCACATCAACACACACACCACCATTTGTATCAATTACACTCCACTTCCTCTCTCTCCTGGTCTGGATCTATGTCTCTCTCCCGTCTTCCTCCCCTCTCTCCCTATCTCTCTCCCCTCCTCTCTATCTGTCTCTCTCCCGTCTTCCTCCCCTCTCTCCCTATCTCTCTCCCCTCCTCTCTATCTGTCTCTCTCCCCTCCTCTCTATCTGTCTCTATCTGTCTCTCTCCCTATGTCTCTCTACCTTCCTCTCTCCCCCTTCCTCTCTCTTTGTCTCTCTCCCCTCCTCACTATCTGTCTCTCTCCCCTCCTCTCTCTCCCTATGTGTCTCTACCTTCCTCTCTCCCCCCCTCTCTCTCTCCCTTCCTCTCTCTATCTGTCTCTCCCCCCTCTGTCCCTCTCCCTTCCTCTCTCTTCATGTGTCTCCCTTTCTCTCAGACACTTTGAAGTCGATTAGCTCTAATTGCTTGTAAATGACACAGCGACTAAAGAGAGAGAGAGAGAGAGAGAGAGAGGGGGGGGAGGGTCGGAGGGAGAGAGACAGAGAGGGAGAGAGAGAAAAAGAGCCGGGGAGGGAGGGGAAGAGAGAGGCAAATAGGGGAGAAAGGGAGAGAGGGGGGCGAGTCCCATTGAAAGTTATCCCATCAGTCATTAGATGGCAGAGGAGAGGAGAGGAGAGGAGAGGAGAGGAGAGGAGAGGAGAGGAGAGGAGAGGAGAGAACAAGAAACAGAAGGGGGGAGAAAGATGGGAGGGGAGAGGACAGAAAGAAGAGAAGATAAAGAGAAGGTGGAGAGGAGAGAGAAATGGAGAAGGAGATGTCCAGGGAGCCTGCAGCGTCAGCAGGACAGAAGCAGACAGAAGCAGCGCTGAGGACACCACTGCAGTGAAATACAAACCAGATGGGTAATGATTATGCAGACTAGCGGTGTGTGTGTGTGTGTGTGTGTGTGTGTGTGTGTGTGTGTGTGTGTGTGTGTGTGTGTGTGTGTGTGTGTGTGTGTGTGTGTGTGTGTGTGTGTGTGTGTGTGTGTGTGTGTGTGTGTGTGTGTGTGTGTGTGTGTGTGCGCGCGTGCGCGCGTGTGTGTTTGTGTGTGTGTAGTGTGTACCAGGTGTGTGTGTATGTATGTGTGTGTGTGTATATCAGGTGTGTGTATACCAAGTGTGTTTGTGTGTACCAGGTGTGTGTGTGTGTACCAGGTGTGTGTGTGTGTGTACCAGGTGTGTGTGTGTACCAGGTGTGTCTGTGTGTGTATACCAGGTGTGTGTGTGTGTGTACCAGGTGTGTGTGTGTCCTACCTGTCTCTCTGTCAGGGCGTACAGGTGGTGGTGGTCAGGGCTGAAGAGGAGGTCTCTCAGGATGGCCTTCCCCTCGCTCACCACCACTTCCTCGTACTGCAAGGCAGGCTGGGTAATGGAGTTCACAAGGATCTGGGGAAGAGGAAAACACAAGAGGCACTCAGCATTCAAGTAAAACCAAACATATAATGTATTGTATTAATGAATAAAAGTAATACAATTGCCAGAATAAATTCTTTGAACAACCTGCTTTAAATAACAGAATACATGAATAAAAAAAAGTGGGAAATGAAAATTAAGTTTTGATTGCTTATCGAACAATTCCACACCAAGTAATTCAGGGTGAATGTTTCCTTCCCCTCTCTTGCCCTCCTCATTTCAATTTGAAGGAGCTTCATATTGGAATGGAAAATAAGCATTTCAATTGCTGGAGTTTCAAAGGAGTTTCCAAAATGTAACAAAGGAAAGATAATAATGTTCCTAAAATATAATATTATATATATAAAATAGAATGCTTTGAAGCACCAGGAAAATATGCAAAAAAATTAAATGTAAAGTACGGGTGATGTCTCTCTCTCTACCTCTCCTTCTGTCTCTCCATCCCTCCCTCCCTCCCTCCCTCCCTCCCTCCCTCCCTCCTGCTCTCACCCTCTCACCCTCTGGCTCTGAACAATAACCTGGAGGGAGACTCCCTCCCCCTCCCTCCCTCCTCCTCTCACCCTCTGGCGGTGGAGAATAACCTGGAGGGAGACTCCCTCCCCCTCCCTCCCCCCCTGCTCTCACCCTCTCACCCTCTCACCCTCTGGCGGTGGAGAATAACCTGGAGGGAGACTCCCTCCCCCTCCCTCCCCCCCTGCTCTCACCCTCTGGCTGTGGAAAATAACCTGGAGGGAGACTCCCTCCCCCTCCCTCCCCCCCTGCTCTCACCCTCTCACACTCTGGCTGTGGAGAATAACCTGGAGGGAGACTCCCTCCCCCTCCCTCCCTCCTGCTCTCACCCTCTCACCCTCTGGCGGTGGAGAATAACCTGGAGGGAGACTCCCTCCCCCTCCCTCCCTCCTGCTCTCACCCTCTCACCCTCTCACACTCTGGCTGTGGAGAATAACCTGGAGGGAGACTCCCTCCCCCTCTCTCCCCCCTGCTCTCACCCTCTCACCCTCTCACCCTCTGGCGGTGGAGAATAACCTGGAGGGAGACTCCCTCCCCCTCCCTCCCTCCTGCTCTCACCCTCTCACCCTCTCACACTCTGGCTGTGGAGAATAACCTGGAGAGAGACTCCCTCCCCCCCTGCTCTCACCCTCTCATCCTCTCACACTCTGGCTGTGGAGAATAACCTGGAGGGAGACTCCCTCCCCCTCCCTCCCCCCCTGCTCTCACCCTCTCACCCTCTCACCCTCTGGCTGTGGAGAATAACCTGGAGGGAGACTCCCTCCCCCTCCCTCCCTCCTGCTCTCGCCCTCTCACCCTCTCACCCTCTGGCTGTGGAGAATAACCTGGAGGGAGACTCCCTGGCTACAGACAGTAAGTGGAGTTAGAATAAAAGCACCATCACCGATACACAGGTGCGCATAAGGGAGGGCTTTTACTGTGAAAGGTTGAGCAGTTGAACACACAGCGCTGGATGCTAGTTAGCTGGTTAGCTGGTTAGCTAGTAAACATCAGAAGGACTCATCAGGCTTTATTATTAGTACTTTATTATACCCTTTGTTATATTTAAAATGGCTACTAGGGACATCGTTCAACTTCACACTAAATGATTAAGATAATGGTCTATTTCCTGGGAGAAACAGGACAGGCTCCATTACTAGTACAAGCACCAGAACCCACCGGCAAGGCACACTGCGTCTGTGTAACTCAGTCACGTGCGCGCGCACACACACACACACACACACACACACACACACACACACACACACACACACACACACACACACACATATACGTGCACATAACTCTTCAGCTCGTTACCAGAAACCTGAACACGGAGTTCAGAATGACCTGAGGAACTGGTGCAGAACTGAGACATCAGACAGTCAGAAGAGAGGAGGGAGGAGGGAGGAGGGAGGAGGGAGGAGGGAGGAGGGAGGAGCGAGGAGCGAGGAGCGAGGAGGGAGGAGCGCGGAGCGAGGAGGGAGGAGAGAGGAGCGCGGAGCGAGGAGGGAGGAGGGAGGAGCGAGGAGCGAGGAGAGAGGAGGGAGGAGAGAGGAGCGCGGAGCGAGGAGGGAGGAGGGAGGAGAGAGGAGCGAGGAGGGAGGAGCGAGGAGCGAGGAGGGAGGAGGGAGGAGGGAGGAGGGAGGAGCGCGGAGGGAGGAGCGAGGAGCGAGGAGCGAGGAGGGAGGAGCGAGGAGAGAGGAGAGAGGAAGGAGGGACGAGGGAGGACAAGGAGAGAGGAAGGAGGGAGGAGCGAGGAGCGAGAGAGAGGAGGGAGGAGCGCGGAGGGAGGAGGGAGGAGCGAGGAGCGAGAGAGAGGAGGGAGGAGCGCGGAGGGAGGAGGGAGGAGCGAGGAGCGCGGAAGGAGGAAGGAGGAGGGAGGAGGGAGGAGGGAGGAGTGAGGAGCGAGAGAGAGAGAGAGAGAGAGAGCTGCCTTGCCATACAGCTCGGGGCAGAGGTCATCTGGTGAGGGATTCAGGTCAGCTGTCTCACCGGGCCATCACGCCTCTAACCCTCTGCAGGCTGCTGCCTGCAGAGGCGTCTGCCTGGCGTGGGTGACCTCCGACAGCCCGAACGCCGCCAGCACCCAGGAGGTCACCCCTCCCCAGCACCCAGGGGGTGAGCCCTCCCCAGCACCCAGGGGGTCAGCCCTCCCCAGCACCCAGGGGGTGAGCCCTCCCCAGCACCCAGGAGGTCACCCCTCCCCAGCACCCAGGGGGTGAGCCCAGGTGAAGCCGTCAGAAGACCCTTAACTTCCTCACCCGGTGGCACCGCAGAACTGTCTGTCTGTCTTCCCTCCTCCTTCACTGTCCTTCTCAGTGTCCTGCTTCGCTTCACCTCTTTCCCTCTCGTTCCTTTCTGCTTCCTCACCCTTTTCTTCTCCCTCTCTCCCCCCATCTCCCCTCTCTCCGTCCCGTCTCTCTTTCTCTCTGCCAGAAACCTCCTCCCAGCTCGCTGTTCTCAGCTCTTTTTCTCTCTCTCCTTCTCTCCCCCTCTCTCTCCTTCTCTCCCCCTCTCTCTCCTTCTCTCCCCCTCTCTCACATTCCTTCCGTCCCTGTAAACCAATCGTATGTTTCAGTGTCAGTCTGTCAACTTCAGTTCAATAAAGAATAAAAAGAAAATAGAAATAAATTGAAGTCCCTCCACTTGAGGGCTGGAGTTGCCTTGCCTGGAGGCCCAGGTACATTGACTCTTACACACACACACACACACACACCCCCACCCACCCACCCACCCACGCACCCACACCCCCACACACGGCTGCTCTTTGAAAAGATCTGCAGCGCTCGGTTGAAGAGTCGGCCCTTAAAATTTACACCTGGGGCATTAAATTGCACCTTCGGCAATTTAACTTCCACTCAGCCTCCCATCATCCACGCGACCCCCCGCTGACTGAAGCCTCCCCTCCATGCTCTCTACCTCCCATTGATCTGTCACCCTCTCCCCAGCCTCCCCTCACTCCCCCAGCTCTGCTCGTAGAGAGCCTAATAGGGCCCACAAATCTACTCTAAGTCCATTAGAAGTCCATTACGAGCCTAGTAGAACTTTTACTGGGCTTGTGTTGCTGTGTCTAGCCCTGGTGGGCCACAGAGAAAGTTCCCACCCGGGACCCCGTGTACAGGAGGACCATGAGGCCGTGAGGACCATGAGGACCATGAGGACCATGAGGACCATGAGGCCGTGAGGACCATGAGGACCATGAGGACCATGAGGCCGTGAGGACCGTGAGGACCATGAGGACCATGAGGCCGTGAGGACCATGAGGCAGTGAGGCCGTGAGGACCGTGAGGACCATGAGGACCATGAGGCCGTGAGGACCATGAGGACCATGAGGCCGTGAGGACCATGAGGACCATGAGGACCATGAGGACCATGAGGCCGTGAGGACCATGAGGCCGTGAGGACCATGAGGACCATGAGGACCATGAGGACCATGAGGACCATGAGGCCGTGAGGACCATGAGGCCGTGAGGACCATGAGGACCATGAGGCCGTGAGGCCGTGAGGACCGTGAGGACCATGAGGCCGTGAGGCCGTGAGGACCGTGAGGACCATGAGGACCATGAGGCCGTGAGGACCATGAGGACCATGAGGCCGTGAGGACCATGAGGACCATGAGGCCGTGAGGACCAAGACCTCCTGTGGTTTCTACGCAGCCACGTCGGAGCGCGACAGAACCAGCTCTTTCCTGATCCCCACGTCCCAGTAAGCGAAGAAACATCCCTGGCTAGGAATCCTTGTTTGGTTCCCATGTAGAAGACCTTCAAGATACCTTCACACCTCTAAAACAAGATTTCCTTCAACACAACACATCAGCGTTTAACTTTGGTCAGGATGTTCACTCCTGGAGCCTGGTGAGGGTTTTTACTTTTGTGGAGCAAATAAAAACACTTTCTCCAGATGTGCTGGCAGCTTACCTGGTCCAACAACAGGTAATGCCGATTCTGAGGAAATATAACGGAAGATTCTGTCTCTCTCTCTCTCTCTCTCTCCCTCTCCCTCTCCCTCTCCCTCTCTCTCCATCTCCATCTCGTTCATCATCTTCCTCTCTCTCTCTCTCTTCATCTCTCTTTTCAATGCAATTAGTTGTAGAATTAATATCGTTAACACCAAGGACAACTTATCCTATCTCACACACACACACGCGCGCACACGCACACACACACTCTCTCTCCCCCATTAACAGATGAGACCAAATCCAATCCCATGAGTGCATCATGCCACCCAGAACGCCCTGTCAGGCGTTCTTTACACAGAATTATGTTTTTAATAAAATACAGGAGGAAGCTGTTAATGTCTTCTACATTTAACTGCAAGCACGTTACATATTATATGGTGTGTGTGAGTGTGTGTGTCTGTGTGTGTGTGTGGGTGTGTGTGTGTGTGTGTGTGTGTGTGTGTGTGTGCAGCGAGAAGCAAGGGGAGGGAGGAAGTGGGAGAAAAAGATATTCGAAAAGGAAGAGGGAGGGAGAGAAAGTATGATCTCAATCTCTGTGTGTGTGTGTGTGTGTGTGTGTGTGTGTGTGTGTGTGTGTGTGTGTGTGTGTGTGTGTGTGTGTGTGTGTGTGTGTGTGTGTGTGTGTGTGTGTGTGTGTGTGTGTGTGTGTGTGTGTGTGTGTGTGTGTGTGTGTGACCCTGACTGGAGGGCAACCAGAGTATCATAGCACACCTGCTGACTACACAGTCTAGAGCCAGGACACACACACACACACACACATTATGGAAGTACAGTATGGAAACAGGTTATTCAGAGAGTAGTAGGCTACACAAAAACACATACACAAACTCAGCCATGTACACGCAACACATACAAAAAGCACATGGATGGAACCCTGACATCAATGCTGACACACACACCCACAAAACATACATGGAACACATATATAAACACACACAGACATACAGACAGAGGGAGAGAGTGCGAGAGAGACACAGAGAAAGAGAGACAGAGATAGAAAGAGAGAGAGACAGAGAGAGACACACACAGAGAAAGAGAGACAGAGATAGAAAGAGAGAGACAGAGAGAGACACACACAGAGAAAGAGAGACAGAGATAGAAAGAGAGAGAGACAGAGAGAGAGACACAGAAAGAGAGACAGAGAGAGAGACACACAGAGAAAGAGAGACAGAGTGTGTGTGTGTGTGTGTGTGTGTGTGTGTGTGTGTGTGTGTGTGTGTGTGTGTGTGTGTGTGTGTGTGTGTGTGTGTGTGTGTGTGTGTGTGTGTGTGTGTGTGTGTGTGTGTGTGTGTACGTCTTAACTTTGACAAATGGTATGTACATGAACTTCCTTCACATGTCTTGGGGAAATCAAAAACAATACACACACAGGCATACACACAGTTAAGCATATGAACACTGTGCATACACACACATGCCCATTGACTTAACACACACAGGAGAACACACACACACACACACACGTGGTGCTTTATAAACCCGCATGCTGCAGACACACGCTCTGTTGCCTTCCTCTCTCCCCCTCCCTCACTCTGTAGCTCACCCACCCTCCGCCTCTCTCCCCCTCCCTCACTCTGTAGCTCACCCACCCTCCGCCTCTCTCCCCCTCCCTCACTCTGTAGCTCACCCACCCTCCGCCTCTCTCCCCCCCCTCGCGCTTGTTTTAACCCCCCATCAGGGAGTCTCTCTGGGAGAGCTCTTGACACAACTAGGTCTACACACCACTGTTCATAAAGCTCAAAGATCTCTCCATGTCTCTCTCTAAAGATCTGCTTGAATGGAACATCTCTGTCTCTCCCGCTCTGGGTGTGTGTGTGTGTGTCTGTGTGTGTGTGTGTGTGTGTGTGTGTGTGTGTGTGTCTGTGTGTGTGTGTGTGTGTGTGTGTGTGTGTGTGTATGTGTGTGTGTGTGTGTGTGTCTGTGTCTCTGTCTGTGTTTGTGTGTGTGTGTCTGTGTGTGTGTTCTCCTCCATCTGCTGTATCTGATTTGGCTTCCTTCTAAATCCCCCCAGATCTAAAGAAACAATACGCATTGTCTCTCCCCCCTCTCCCCCATCTCCCCCCTCTCTCCCTACAACTTTCTTACCTTCCTCTGACACACATGGGTAACCAAGCAGAACACACACTGCTGTACAGTGCAGCGTGTGTGTGTGTGTTAATCTGTGTGTGTGTGTGTGTGTGTGTGTTCATCTGTGTGTGTGTGTGTGTGTTCATCTGTGTGTGTGTGTGTGTGTGTGTGTGTGTGTGTGTGTGTGTGTGTGTGTGTGTGTGTGTGTGTGTGTGTGTGTGTTCATCTGTGTGTGTGTGTGTGTGTGTGTGTGTGTGTGTGTGTGCTGGGTCTACCGCTGAACTTGTTCAATTTGTCAGGAGCAGAGAGGCGTGGGACGCAAGGAGCCTGAAGACACACACACACACACACACACACACACACACACACGGAGAACAGGCAGCCACTGGGACGTATGTTTGTCCTCTGCGTTATCAAAAGGTTGTGCCGATAAAGTTTCATTGATTCAAATGTACAGGACGTGAGAGATGAATTAGCTGACAGGTCGGCACAGCAGAGTAGAGTAAGACAGAGTAGAGTAAGACAGAGTAGAGTAAGATAGAGTAGAGTAAGATAGAGTAGAGGACAATGCACTGCAGTAGAGAAGAGTATAATAGAACACAGTAGATTAGAGAACAGAGTAGTGCAGAGTAGAGAGAGTAGAGTATAATAGAACACAGTAGAGTAGAGAACAGAGTAGAGAGTAGAGTATAATAGAAAACAGTAGAGTAGAGAACAGAGTAGAGAGAGTAGAGAGTATAATAGAACACAGTATAGTAGAGAACAGAGTAGTGCAGAGTAGAGAGAGTAGAGAGTATAATAGAACACAGTAGATTAGAGAACAGAGTAGAGAGAGTAGAGAGTATAATAGAAAACAGTAGATTAGAGAACAGAGTTGAGAGAGTAGAGTATAATAGAAAACAGTATAGTAGAGAACAGAGTTGAGAGAGTAGAGTATAATAGAAAACAGTATAGTAGAGAACAGAGTTGAGAGAGTAGAGTATAATAGAAAACAGTAGAGTAGAGAACAGAGTTGAGAGAGTAGAGTATAATAGAAAACAGTAGAGTAGAGAACAGAGTTGAGAGAGTAGAGTATAATAGAAAACAGTAGAGTAGAGAACAGAGTTGAGAGAGTAGAGTATAATAGAACACAGTAGATTAGAGAACAGAGTAGTGCAGAGTAAAGGAGAGTTGAGTACAATAAAATAGAGCAGGGGTTCTATAACTTTTCAATCTTGGGACCCAGAAGCCAGTTGCAGTGCCTCCTTGGGGAGCCGGCCTCAAACTCTAAGCACCCCAGAATGGGTGCTCTGTGGTTACAGGGTGCAGTCACCTGCCTCTTACTGGATCAAGAGACCATCATTTAAGAAATGCAGGAACAGAGTAGACTACATGTACACACACCCATATATGTATATAAGTACGGGTAGGGAAGTATATGAGTAAATAGCCAAGAGAACACTTCACTAGGCAGAACACTATCCAGAACACAAACACACACACACACACACACACGCAAATGAAATACCTAGACAGACACACGCGCGCACCTAGACATTAAAACACTCTTTTATTTACTCAGCACATCTCGGCTTAAATACCACAAGCACTGGGTGCTCCATCACTGCCAGTGGTCCAGAGTGTGTGTGTGTGTGTGTGTGTGTGTGTGTGTGTGTGTGTGTGTGTGTGTGTACATACACCAAAGAAAGAAGGGAAACTCTTGAAAGAGGCTAAGTCTCTCTCTAAGGTTATCTGTTTCCTCTCTTCATCTCATTCTCTCACTTCTTCTGCCTCTTTACTCCCTTAACTGTTGCTATGGGAACGGATGTTGGGATGCAACAGAGAGAGAGAGAGAGAGAGAGAGAGAGAGAGAGAGAGAGAGAGAGAGAGAGAGAAAGAGAGAGAGAGAGAGAGAGACAGAGAGAGTATTAATGTGTATGCTGTGGCAGAATGCTGCATGTTGTTCCTATCATCAACTGTCATGCTGATAAAGCTCCACAGACTTGAATGGTGAGGTAGATGAATGACAAGAGGAGATAGAGGAGGAGGAGATGGAGGAGGCGATGGAGGAGTAGGAGATGGAGGAGGAGATGGAGGAGAAAGAGGAGGAGGAGATGGAGGAGGCGATGGAGGAGGAGGAGATGGAGGAGGTGATGGAGGAGGAGATGGAGGAGGTGATGGAGGAGGAGGAGGAGATGGAGGAGGAGGTAATGGAGGAGGAGGAGATGGAGGAGGAGATGGAGGAGGAGATGGAGGAGGACACAGAGGAAATAAAGAATAAAAGAGATGAGAGTTTACACCGTGCCCTGTTTCAAAGGCCACCGCCTTATCTCACATACACACACAGACGCACACACACACACACACACACAATGATATCCACACCCACACACAAGCACACTGGAAATATGTGGTTGGCTCAGAGAGGTCATGAAAAGGTCAACTTGGCAGCAGATTCAAGAAAAAGTAAATCAAACGACAACAACAACAGGATGAAAGTAGTAGAAACACAGAAAACAAGTGAGGTCACACACTCCATTCAACCCCTCTTAATCACACACACACTGTATGTCTTTCTCATCCTTTCCTCTTCCTCATTACCCACACCCCCTTTCTCCTCGTTTCTAATATCTCCTTCTTCCTTTTCCTCTTGTTCTTGTTCTGTCTAGTATAATCTCTCTCTCTCTCTCTCTCTCTCTCTCTCTCTCTCTCTCTCTCTCTCTCTCTCTCTCTCTCTCTCTCTCTCTCTCTCTCTCTCTCTCTCTCTCTCTCTCTCTCTCTCTCTCTCTCTCTCTCTCTCTCTCTCTCTCTCTCTCTCTCCCTCTCTCCCTCTCTCCCTCTCTCCCTCTCTCCCTCCCTCCCTCCCTCCCTCCCTCCCAGCGGTAGCTAGCAGCATGTCTTCATAAACACTCTGGCCACGCTCTTTAAGACACTTACTTCAACACTGCCAACATGTGTTTCTTTATTTATGTATTGACGTGTGTCAGTTGAGAGGTCAGCTGTTTTAACGTGTCCAGCATGTCTTTTGACAGCGGGAGACACACGTCTGAATCGTCTGACAGGAGGATTCAGAGTTCACTGCACCTTTAATCTGCTGCGACGTGCTGCTTTCGGTCTTAATGAGGCTCACTGATGTACACACACTAAAACACTCTTAAGAACCACTGGCCACCAACGACACGAAGCAAACGCACAAATACAAGAACGTGCTCACTGAAGGAGCCTCCACCCCCACAGCTACACCCGACCAGCGCAGCTGTTCCTCCATCACTGAATAGGACCCCAGCACTAGTCCACCACTCACACCGGTAAGGCAAGCATCTGTATTTACATGTCTTCAGATACAAAGGTGTGTGTGTTGGGGGGGGCTCTCTGGAGTGGAATCAGAGTGTTGTTGGGATCCTCGGGGACTCCAGCTCATTACTGAGCCCACGGAGCCACAAATTGCTCTTTAAAAACAACCATATGGTGGAGAGGTACACACAAACACACACACACTGTCACACACACTCTGTCATACACACACACACACACACACTCTGTCCCTCACCGTCACGTTTCCCCTGGTTCCCCGACCACTGTACACAGACGTAGGAGAGAGAGAGAGAGAGACAGAGAGAGAGAGAGAGAGAGAGAGAGAGAGAGAGAGAGAGAGAGAGAGAGAGAGAGAGAGAGAGACAGAGAGAGAGACAGAGAGAGAGAGAGAGAGAGAGACAGAGAAACAGAGAGGGGGGGGGAGAGGAGAGAGGGAGAGAGTGAGGGAGAGACCAGAGAGAGAGGGGAGAGAGAGGGAGAGAGGGAGAGGGGAGAAGGGGGGGGGAGGGGGGGGGCAGAGAGGGGGGGTGAGGGGGGGGGAGACGGGGACCAGAGGGGGGGAGGGGTGGAGGGAGGTGGGGGGAGAGAGGGGGGGGTGGGGGAGAAGGGGGAGGGTGAGGGGACAGTGGGGGAGAGGCGGAGGGTGTGGGGGGAGAGTGGGCGGGAGAGCGGGAGGGGTGTGGGGAGAGTGGGGGAGAGCGGGAGAGGGGGGGAGGAGGGGGGGGGGGGGAGAGAGGGGGGGAGGAGGGGGGGGGGGGATGGGGGGGGGGAGGGAGGGGGGGGGGGGGGGAGAGGGGGGGGGGGGGGGGGGGGGGGGGGGGGGGGGAGGAGGAGAGTGGGGGGAGGTGTGGGGGGGGGGTGGGGGGGGGGAGGGGGTGGGGGGGGGGGGGCGGGGGGGGGGGGGGGGGGGGGGGGGGGGGGGGGAGGGGGGGGGGGGGGGGGGGGGGGGGGGGGGAGGGGGGGGGGGGGGGGAGAGCGGGGGGGGGGAGGGTGGGGGGGAGGGGGAGGGTATGGGGAGAGGGGGGGGAGAGAGGGGGAGGGTGTGGGGAGAGCGGGGAGAGTGGGGGAGAGAGGGGGAGAGCGGGGGAAAGTGGGGGAGAGAGGGGGAGGGTGTGGGGAGAGCGGGGAGAGAGGGGGAGGGTGTGGGGAGAGTGGGGAGAGAGGGGGAGGGTGTGGGGAGAGTGGGGGGTGATAATGAGCAGAACAACAGCGTTCAGGTGTTTAATGTGCTGTGACGATGAGGAGCTGAGATACAGGAAGCCTCCTGAGGAAGAGGAAATAAAGCTGAAGGTCAAGGAGGTTAGGAAAGCTAATCACGTTCCAGCTCTCCCTCTGTCCCCCTTTCTCTCTCGCTCTGTCCCCCTCTCTCTCTCCCTCTGTCCCCCTTTCTCTCTCGCTCTCCCCGCCTGTCACTCCCTCACGCACACACTTGGGTGTGTAATTATATTGATCACTATCATGTTAATCATTTAATTGTTCTTGTGTGATCCTGAGTGTAGGCTGTGTGTGTGTGTGTGTGTGTGTGTGTGTGTGTGTGTGTGTGTGTGTGTGTGTGTGTGTGTGTGTGTGTGTGTGTGTGTGTGATAGAGTTACAGTCCATCAGTGTAATGAATGAAAGGAGAGCCATCTGACACCAGATAGCATTATCTGTAACTACCAACCCAGGGTACACACACTGTCTGTTACTACCAACACACACACTGTCTGTTACTACCAACACACACTGTCTGTTACTACCAAACACACACTGTCTGTTACTACCAACACACACACTGTCTGTTACTACCAACACACACTGTCTGTTACTACCAACACACACACTGTCTGTTACTACCAACACACACACTGTCTGTTACTACCAACACACACACTGTCTGTTACTACCAACACACACACTGTCTGTTACTACCAACACACACACTGTCTGTTACTACCAACACACACACTGTCTGTTACTACCAACACACACACTGTCTGTTACTACCAACACACACTGTCTGTTACTACCAACACACACACTGTCTGTTACTACCAACACACACACTGTCTGTTACTACCAACACACACTGTCTGTTACTACCAACACACACACTGTCTGTTACTACCAACACACACTGTCTGTTACTACCAACACACACACTGTCTGTTCCTACCAACACACACACTGTCTGTTACTACCAACACACTGTCTGTTACTAC
>JACYXH010000093.1:535000-540000 GCA_026745465.1 Lota lota | reverse complement strand
GGGTTACCAAGACAACTGCGGAGGAGAACTTAATGATCAGCAGCACAACAAAGAGCTCCAGGAGAACAGGCCGTGATGGAGGGTTGACAGCAGAGAATGAAAGCGAGAGGGGCGCCGTGAGGAGAAGAGAGGGTCTATTTGTGTCCTTATCGACGCAACTCAAAGGGCAAATCCTTGGATTTCCCATTTTCGTCTGAGAGTTTGAAAACTGTGGAGTGTCATGTTTCTGCAGATCAGCAAAATCACCGGACACTTTCAGACACAGAAAACAAAACAGCACTGGGGGACATCTCTCAGTCCATCTCTCCATGTCTCTCCCCCTCCATCTCTCTCACCCCCATCTGTCTCCATGTCTCTTGTTCAGTCTATCCTCTCTCCCCATCTCTCTATCCCTTTCCCTCATTCTCTCCCTCTCTCCATCTGTCTACCTCTCCCTCCTCATCTCTCGCTCCATGTCTCTCTCAAGCTTTCTCACTCTCTCTCCCTCTCCGCATCTCTCTTTCTGTCGCCCACGTGAGAAACACACACAGAGAATGACCCCTCTAGGATAAAATAGTGTTAACACACACACACACACACCCCTGCACCTTTATGCATGGCGAGGTGTGGAGGTGTATCTGACTCCTGCAGAAACAACCTCATTAAGTTTCATTGCGTTAAAGCCACTCTTCTGAATTTAGCTGCTCCCCAGCCCATTGTTCCCCGTAAATGAGATTAAAACAACATTCTCTCTCTCCCCCTCCCTCCCTCCCCCCTCTCCTTCTCCCCACCCCCCCCCCCCCCACCCCACCACCACTGGGTGAGCGTTTCAATTATATCATCTGAAGGACGCCGCGTCCAGTCTAATGAGAGAGTAAAGAAAGGTACGACTGAGGAGGAGAGGCTGAGGAAACAGGGGGAGGCCTACTATTACAATAGAATATAGACATAATATAGAATTAATGAAATTAGACCATGGCTTTCCAAATTTAGACAGCTATTAAGTTTCAATTCACTTCATGTATTCACGCTGCGGCCACAAGATATTCAGCGTGTGGCAGTTTTGTGTGTTTTGCTGTGACTCTGCCGAGCTGAAGCGAGCGTGGGTTTGGATATCACCCCTTCACCGACTCTCCTGCGCCCGCGCCGATATCGGGGACGCACACAGCACCCAGCACCCAGCACCCGGTTTAGGGGAGGTTCTCCTCGTGAGGGTCGACTGAGGGCCCGCACCCAGCACCCAGCACCCGGTTTAGGGGAGGTTCTCCTCGTGAGGGTCGACTGAGGGCCCGCACACAGCACCCAGCACCCGGTTTAGGGGAGGTTCTCCTCGTGAGGGTCGACTGAGGGCCAGCGTCTCTGTGATACAACGTATAAAAGCCGCGTGAGTTCACTGGGCTCCAGTGTTTACTGGTTTACTGGTTAACTGGGCTCCAGTGTTTACTGGTTTACTGGTTAACTGGGCTCCAGTGTTTACTGGTTTACTGGTTAACTGGGCTCCAGTGTTTACTGGTTTACTGGTTAACTGGGCTCCAGTGTTTACTGGTTAACTGGTTAACTGGGCTCCAGTGTTTACTGGTTTACTGGTTAACTGGGCTCCAGTGTTTACTGGTTAACTGGTTAACTGGGCTCCAGTGTTTACTGGTTAACTGGTTAACTGGGCTCCAGTGTTTACTGGTTAACTGGTTAACTGGGCTCCAGTGTTTACTGGTTAACTGGGCTCCAGTGTTTACTGGTTAACTGGTTCACTGGGCTCCAGTGTTTACTGGTTAACTGGTTAACTGGGCTCCAGTGTTTACTGGTTAACTGGTTAACTGGGCTCCAGTGTTTACTGGTTAACTGGTTAACTGGGCTCCAGTGTTTACTGGTTTACTGGTTAACTGGGCTCCAGTGTTTACTGGTTTACTGGTTAACTGGTTAACTGGGCTCCACTATTTACTGGTTTACTGGTTAACTGGTTAACTGGGCTCCAGTGTTTACTGGTTAACTGGGCTCCAGTGTTTACTGGTTAACTGGTTGGGGCCCGGCTGGGGCCCGTCCCCAGACCCGGAACAAAGCCGTCTGCCGGGCCAAGATGGAGGCCGCTCCGTGTGTCCGTCACGCGGAGCGCGCTCAGAGCCAGCGTGTCGTGTGAGAGCCTGGGGGGTACGGTGTGTGTGTGTGTGTGTGTGTGTGTGTGTGTGTGTGTGTGGAAGGAGGACTATTGTTCACTGTGGAGCTCAATTTACATGAGAAAAAAATAAATTAGAAAGGGATTGTAAGCACACACACACACACACACACACACACACACACGCATCCATGCACAAACACACATGCATGCACCAACACAAACACATGGAAGTGTGCACACACACACAAACACACACACACCATGGCGACCCATGTCTGATCACCCCTCCTCCTCATCTCTTGTTTGTCAAGCACTTGAGTGTGTGTGTGCACGTGCGTATCAATTTCTTTGAGAGGGTCAAAGCCAAGTGTGTGTGTGTGTGTGTGTGTGTGTGTGCCTAAGAGAGGCTGTGCAAAAAGACCACAGACGCCATCGCCGTGCCAACCAACACGTCGTGAGGGAGGGAGGTGGGGAGGGAGGGAGGCGAGGAAGTGGGGAAGGAGGGAGGCGGGGAGGAAGGGAGGGAGGGAGAGAGGGAGGGAGGGAGGCGAGGAAGTGGGGAAGGAGGGAGGCGGGGAGGAAGGGAGGGAGGGAGAGAGGGAGGGAGGGAGGCGAGGAAGTGGGGAAGGAGGGAGGCGGGGAGGAAGGGAGGGAGGGAGAGAGGGAGGGAGGGAGGGAGGGAGGGAGGGAAGAAGGGAGGAGGGTAGGCTTGTGCGGCCGTAGAATCCCAATTTGTTCTCCCCCGTGGTACCAGCCGGACCACCGCGGCCCGACACAAAGACCCCCGACCCTGGGAACCTTCTGGATGAGGGGGGGGGGGGGGGGGGGGGAACACTCTGGGCTCTAATGACATCCACTACCAGTCCTTCATCCAGGAGGACTCCCAGTGACCCCACACAGGTCACTGGGAGCAGGTAGGGGTCAGGGGTCATCTACTCTGGGGTGCCTACAGGTGGACCGAGGACATGGGGATGGAACCCAGAACCTCTCCGCGGGGGGTCGGACCACCAGACGCGGGTGCAGCTCATCGGTATGCATGTAGACGGGGTGGTCCCAACGCTCCAGATGTCCGCCCCTCTGACCCCCCCCCCCCCCCATAGAACCCTCTTCTAAAGTAAACACGCTTTGTTTATTCCCCTTCTCTGGCCCACAGCGATGTTCACGGTCCCTCCCCTGTTTTCCTCCCCCCCTCCCCCCCTCCCCCCCTCCCCCCTCCCCCCTGCCTCTTTGTTTACTCCTGTGGAGTGGAGAGGATTTCAAAGTGGCGCTGCACCCTTTCTCTCCTCCACCCCTCCGTCGCTCCACCCTCCATCCTTCCCTTCTCTCTTTCGTTCTACCCCTCCATCTCTACATCTTAGACCCATCCACCCTCCTCCCCCCTCTCTCCCCCCCTGGGGGGAGCCAGAGGGGAGGAGCTGCTCATATGCAACACATTATGAAGAACTGGCCGGGCCACGCCTCTCACAGGAGGTTAACACCTGGTGCACACACACACACACACACGCACACACACACGCACACACCCACGCATACACAAGCCCACACGCACACACAAGCCCACGCACACGCCCACACACACACACACACACGCGCACACACGCACCCACAAGCCCACACACACACGCATGCACCCTCAGTTTGCCCAGGCGCATGGTGACTTCTGCTCTGTGGGGGTCCGGGGTCCAGCAGACGGGAGAGGGAGGACGAGAGGGAGAGGAGGGGAGGGAGAGGAGGGTGGAGGAGGAGAGAGGGGTCTAATCTGATCAGGTCAGCCATCCTGCACGTTCCAAGTATGTATGTCAATGTGTGTGTGTGTGTGTGTGTGTGTGTGTGTGTGTGTGTGTGTGTGTGTGTGTGTGTGTGTGTGTGTGTGTGTGTGTGTGTGTGTGTGTGTGTGTGTGTGTGTGTGTGTGTGTGTGTGTGTGTGTGTGTGTGTGTGTGTGTGTGTGTGTGTACGCTTGCTGATCAGAATTTTCACATCCATGGACCAGCTTGAAAATAATGAGTTTCTTGTTCAATACAACAAGAGTTTCATAGAAAAGAGAAATATTCCCTCCCCAGCCCACCCAACCAAGGCCACCACCCCTCCCCCTCTAGAGTCTGGAGGGTCTGGGGTCTCTCGCCCGCCTGCCTCCCCTGGATCAGTGAGCCGAGGCTGGAGCCCCGGTGATGTCACTTCCTCCTGGGCCTGCTGCCAGCACTCCAAGGGTAATGGGCAGGGAGGGCCGTGCACGCGTGATTTAGACGTGTGTGTGTGTGTGTGTGAGTGTGTGTGCCTGTGTGTGTGTGTTTAAGATGTGTGTGTGTGTGTGCCTGTGTGTGAGTGTGAGTGTGAGTGTGTGTGTGTGTGTGTGTGTGTGTGTGTGTGTGTGTGTGTGACTGTGTGTGTGACTGTGTGTGAGTGTGAGTGTGTGTGACAGTGTGTGAGTGTGTGTGTGTGTGCCTGTGTGTGTGTGTGTGTGTGTGCCTGTGTTTAAGATGTGTGTGAGTGTGCGTGTGTGTGAATATCCAGTATGTGTGTGTTTTCGGCTGATTTTTAGGTCACAATGCTACAGGGTAACTGTTCACTTCAATTAAAGGAGAGATCCCCACACACACACACACACACACACACACACACACACACACACACACACACACACGCACACACACACACACACACACACGCCTAGCTACTGCTTCTCTTCCCTCCATGTTTGTAGTTTCGCTTCAATAAAGTCAATTTTCGTGGAGAATGCTTCGGAGGCTTCCCTTAACGAGGCTAACGCAGTCAGAGGCTAACGAGAGTCCGTTCTGAACGATCAAACAACTCCACAACACCCTGCACCCCTCCCTGACTACGCCCGCTGAGCAGATCGATTCAAACGCCCCGTAGTTGCCTGGCAACGGGCCACGCCAAGCGTCTCCA
>JACYXH010000093.1:527500-532500 GCA_026745465.1 Lota lota | reverse complement strand
GAGAGAGACAGAGGGAGACAGAGGGAGAGGGAGACAGAGGGAGAGATAGACAGAGGGAGACAGAGGGAGACAGAGGGAGAGGGAGACAGAGGGAGAGATAGACAGAGAGAGAGAGAGGGAGACAGAGAGAGACAGAGAGAGAGAGAGAGAGAGAGGGAGACAGAGAGAGACAGAGGGAGACAGAGGGAGAGGGAGACAGAGGGAGAGATAGATAGAGGGAGACAGAGAGAGACAGAGGGAGACAGAGAGAGACAGAGGGAGACAGAGGGAGACAGAGAGAGACAGAGGGAGACAGAGGGAGAGGGAGACAGAGGGAGATAGGGAGAGAGAGACAGAGGGAGACAGAGGGAGACAGAGGGAGATAGGGAGAGAGAGACAGAGGGAGACAGAGAGAGACAGAGGGAGATAGGGAGAGAGAGAGAGAGGGAGACAGAGAGAGTGTGTGTCGTTACTGTCTGTCTGGTGGCACATCCACTGTTGCCTGTAATGTGAGACCCACTATTTTAGTCCTGATGTCATTTCCTGTCATGGATCTGAGTGATTCTGTCGTCTAACGAGCGTATTGAATCAAATCAAACGTTATTGATAAAGCCCCTTCAGAACAAAACTGCAACAAGGGAAAGGACACGACAAGAACAAGAAATACAATTTTGGGACACACTACGATAAGGGTACATTATTAACTATCAGTTGTATTAAGGTAATGCAGTAATAAGCGTTTCCTTACAGTTCATTATCATTGACCTGACGGTCTAATAATAATGTACTGATCGTGTTCGTGCTAACTAAGGTATTCATTTATACATTATTTAACAGGGTTAGGTTTGGGCCAAATCCTAACGCTAACTATGCTAATGCTATATAATCAAGCTTATTACTGCATCGACTAACGTTAACTCATGGTTAATTATAGTACTCTTCTTGTATAGTGTTACCAAATGTAGTTTGAAATCACAAATTACAACAATCGAAATCCCAGAGATATATTCCTGTAGGCACCGGCCTGACCTTTGACCTGGATCAGACTCCACAACACGTGTTTCATGTGAGACGGGCACACATCACACCAACACAGGCCTGACCTTTGACCTGGATCAGACTCCACAACACGTGTTTCATGTGAGACGGGCACACATCACACCAACACAGGCCTGACCTTTGACCTGGATCAGACTCCACAACACGTGTTTCATGTGAGACGGGCACACATCACACCAACACAGGCCTGACCTTTGACCTGGATCAGACTCCACAACACGTGTTTCATGTGAGACGGGCACACATCACACCAACACAGGCCTGACCTTTGACCTGGATCAGACTCCACAACACGTGTTTCATGTGAGACGGGCACACATCACACCAACACAGGCCTGACCTTTGACCTGGATCAGACTCCACAACACGTGTTTCATGTGAGACGGGCACACATCACACCAACACAGGCCTGACCTTTGACCTGGATCAGACTCCACAACACGTGTTTCATGTGAGACGGGCACACATCACACCAACACAGGCCTGACCTTTGACCTGGATCAGACTCCACAACACGTGTTTCATGTGAGACGGGCACACATCACACCAACACAGGCCTGACCTTTGACCTGGATCAGACTCCACAACACGTGTTTCATGTGAGACGGGCACACATCACACCAACACAGGCCTGACCTTTGACCTGGATCAGACTCCACAACACGTGTTTCATGTGAGACGGGCACACATCACACCAACACAGGCCTGACCTTTGACCTGGATCAGACTCCACAACACGTGTTTCATGTGAGACGGGCACACATCACACCAACACAGGTGTACTGTAAACACTCCGTGTTCCCCATGGAAGCTCACCTGGGCTCCGGGGGGGGGGTTGAGGTTGGACCACGGCATCAGGACCCCCCGGGCCAGACCAGAGCTCTGTGACCGGGCGTCAGAGCAGCCTGGGCGAACCACCGCATGCTCTTGAGCAAGCCTCGCTCTCCGGGAAAAGACAAGCCTGCGACAGCAGCGTTGTGTGGAAGCTGAATGATCCCGGCTTCAGGAGCCACACTGCAGCGGAAGACCAGAAATAAACTCCACTTGATCCGACAAGACAAGCCGACAGCCAGCCGACGTAATGTATGGAAATATACAGCAATCTATGCAAATATATAGCACGTCTTAAAAGCTGACTAACGTAAAACCTGCACACACTGGGGACTATTAGGGCTCCAGAACACTATCCATCTCTCCTTCGTTCTCTCCATCACACCCTCTCTCTTCTCTCCATCACACCCTCTCTCTTCTCTCCATCCCTCTCTCTTCTCTCCATCCCTCTCTCTTCTCTCCATCCCTCTCTCTTCTATCCATCCCTCTCTCTTCTCTCCATCACACCCTCTCTTCTCTCCATCCCTCTCTCTTCTCTCCATCCCTCTCTCTTCTCTCCATCCCAACCTCTTCTCTTCATCACACCCCCTCTTCTCTCCATCCCTCTCTCTTCTCTCCATCCCAACCTCTTCTCTTCATCACACCCCCTCTTCTCTCCATCCCTCTCTCTTCCTTGACTTTTTCTGTCTGCTCTTTCCCTCTCTTCTCATTTTGATAGTTTGTCAGTTTTCCTCCCTGGCCTGGTTAGGTGTTTGAATCTCAGCGTTCTATGTTGTTCTTGCTGTTTCTCGGCTGGTTTATTACATGTGTATGTCTGTGATGAAAGCACTATAAGTAAAAACAAGTTTCCAAGGGGTGCTGCAGAGGATATTAATATTCATTATTATTATGGTTTTTTTGGGGGGGAACACAGATACTCATCCATCACATCATACAGCCAAACACAAGACACCCTGTCTTCTCTCTCTCTCTCTCTCTCTCTCTCTCTCTCTCTCTCTCTCTCTCTCTCTCTCTCTCTCTCTCTCTCTCTCTCTCTCTCTCTCTCTCTCTCTCTCTCTCTCTCTCTCTCTCTCTCTCTCTCTCTCTCTCTCTCTCTCTCTCTCTCTCTCTCTCTCTCTCTCTCTCTCTCTCTCTCTCTCTCTCTCTCTCTCTCTCATCAGGCAGCCTGCCAGACCGCTGTGCACTTCAATTAAAGGAGAGATCCACACACACACACACACACACACACACACACACACACACACACACACACACACACACACACACACACACACACACACACACACACACACACACACACACACACACACACACACACACACACACACACTGGAGGGTCTTAAACCATAAACACATACACGCACGCAATCACGCAAACGCGCAGATGCCACACATACATATGCATGCACACCAGACACACACACACCCTCTCTTTCAGTAGGATCATTTTCTTTATGTAACAAAAGGCATGTGAAAAGGCTTTCCACAGTGTGTGAGAGTGTATGTCCTTGGCAGCAGGCCGACCGTGTGACGGTGATATCAGTCTCAGTCATCTAAGTTGTTCTCTCTGCTGTGTTCAGATACAATAGGAGTTCACACACAAACACACACACACACACAAACACACACACTGGAGGGTCTTCCAATGCCATCGTATCTTGCATCTCTGTTTACCTCTCAACTCTCCATCTCCCTCTCTCCCAGTCTCTCCCTCTCTTCATTATATCTCTCCATTTCTCTCCCAGTCTCTCCCTCTCTTCATTATCTCTCTCCCAGTCTCTCCCTCTCCTCATTATCTTTCTCTCCCAGTCTCTCCCTCTCCTCATTATCTCTCTCAGTCTCTCCCTCTCTTTATTATCTCTCCCAGTCTCTCCCTCTCTTTATTATCTCTCCCAGTCTCTCCCTCTCTTCATTATCTCTATCATAGTCTCTCCCTCTCCTCATTATCTCTCTCAGTCTCTCCCTCTCTTTATTATCTCTCCCAGTCTCTCCCTCTCTTTATTATCTCTCCCAGTCT
The DNA here is from genome assembly GCA_026745465.1 of Lota lota. NCBI lineage: Eukaryota > Metazoa > Chordata > Actinopteri > Gadiformes > Lotidae > Lota > Lota lota. The sequence goes on along the minus strand of JACYXH010000093.1, from coordinate 528,614 downwards.
CTCCCTCTCTTTATTATCTCTCCCAGTCTCTCCCTCTCTTCATTATCTCTATCATAGTCTCTCCCTCTCTTTATTATCTCTCCCAGTCTCTCCCTCTCTTTATTATCTCTCCCAGTCTCTCCCTCTCCTCATTATCTCTCTCAGTCTCTCCCTCTCTTTATTATCTCTCCCAGTCTCTCCCTCTCTTCATTATCTCTATCATAGTCTCTCCCTCTCCTCATCATCTCTCCATCCTAATGGGTCTCCATTATGTATCTGTGCGGCTCAATGCGCTCGTGTGTCAGCGAGCAGAACAACCCGATAGATGTCTGCAGAGCCAGTGTATACACAGCCTGTGGTGTTATGGTTGAGGTTGTATATGCTGCTGTCCTAAAGCACTCTGCAGAACTGTGGTTGTTTTATAACGTACGTCACAGCGGCTCACATGTAAACATGAGAAAAACTGAAATGAAAACAGATTGGGGTGAAATGCAAACACACAGGTAACCAGGAGAGAGAGAATAAAACATGAGGAAGAGCTAGAGAGAGAGTGCAGGGAGACAGGTAAAGGGATAAAGAGAGAGAGAGAGAGAGAGAGCGATAAAGAGAGAGAGAGAGCAATAGAGAGAGAGAGACAGAGAGATAGAGAGCGATAGAGACAGAGAGAGCGATAGAGAGCAATAGAGAGAGACAGAGAGAGAGCGATAGAGAGAGAGCGAGAGAGAGAGAGCGATGAAGAGAGACAGAGAGAGAGCGATAGAGAGAGAGCAATAGAGAGAGAGATAGAGAGAGAGCGATAGAGAGAGCGATAGAGAGAGATAGAGAGCGATAGAGAGCGACAGAGAGAGAGCGATAGAGAGAGAGCGAGAGAGAGAGAGCGATGAAGAGAGACAGAGAGAGAGCGATAGAGAGAGAGCAATAGAGAGAGAGCGAGAGAGAGAGCGATGAAGAGAGACAGAGAGAGAGCGATAGAGAGAGAGCAATAGAGAGAGAGATAGAGAGAGAGAGCGATGAAGAGAGACAGAGAGAGAGCGATAGAGAGAGAGCGACAGAGAGAGAGCGATAGAGAGAGAGCGAGAGAGAGAGAGCGATGAAGAGAGACAGAGAGAGAGCGATAGAGAGAGAGCAATAGAGA
>JACYXH010000093.1:502500-522500 GCA_026745465.1 Lota lota | reverse complement strand
CAGGGTACCGGGGTACAGGGTACAAGGTACCGGGGTACAGGGTACAAGGTACCGGGGTACAGGGTACAAGGTACCGGGGTACAGGGTACAAGGTACCGGCCCAGCTCTGAAGCCAGCTGACGGAGCTGCGAGCTGACGGAGCTGCGAGCTGACGGAGGAAACAGCACACCGTATCGACGTCAACGGCTTTGATTCCGTAAAAAGTCGATATGTCGCCTCAATAATCACATTGCTCATCGCTAGCGATGCTTTACCCCATTCCACTGCTACAGCAACAACACACAAAGGAGCGTAACACACTTCTACAACGCAACACTAAGAACGCAATGTGAAAGCTAGGAGATGAGAAGTCAAGTCACACACCAAAAACCACACACACACACTCACGCACGCCTGCACACAGACAAACACACACACACACTCACGCACGCCTGCACACAGACAAACACACACACACACTCACGCACGCCTGCACACAGACAAACACACACACACACTCACGCACGCCTGCACACAGACAAACACACACACACTGTAATCTCCATTCGAATAGCAGGGGTTTGATGTTCAGCACAAACAGGACAGGTCCTCCCTCTCAGTATGAATGAATGAGAACACGAATGAATGAATAAACATGAATAAATCAACAAATAAATGGACATGAATGTCCATGAATGAATTAATGAATGAACACAAGTTGAGTGAGTGAATGAATGCATGAATGGACGGATGGATGGATGAACGTGAAGTGTGCACCTTCCAGAGCAGCCAATCACAGCAGTCGTTCAGTGTCTGAGGGATTCATTCAGACTTCAGACGTGAAGTCAATCAGGGATAACAAGATGGATGACTCCTCACACACACATACACACACACAGCTCCTCCTCCTGCCAGCATGACGAGGTTAGGAGCTCCACACACACACACATGCAGACATGCAGACACACACACACACACACACACACACTATCCTCCATCGTCTTCTTTTGTTTGGTTTGGACGAGTATCACACTCTGCTCCACTTCAATCACCACCAGACAGGCTAAATGCTAGCGCTAATTAGCATTCATATGCTAAATTACCTCCCGTCCCATGCTTCCCAATTAGCCATCATTAGGGTGACAGACGGCTCTGGTGCTGAAAACCCTGGTCAGCCGTAGCGGTGGCGCTAAGCTAAGCTAAAGCTAGCAATAAATGCGGCTGTGTGAGAGTGTGTTGATAGAGTGCTCAGAGTTAGCTATGCCCCTACAGAAAAGGAGGAGGAGGAGTTTGTGTGTTGCATTTCACCTCCCTTCATATACTTCCATCACACACGCTACATTCCCCTCAGACCGAGACCTGCAAGGACCAGGATTTAGTGTGGGAGACACACAGACCAGCAGACACACACACAGACCAGCAGACACACACACAGACCAGCAGACACACACACAGACCAGCAGACACACACACAGACCAGCAGACACACACACAGACCAGCAGACACACAGACCAGCAGACACACACACAGACCAGCAGACACACACACAGACCAGCAGACACACAGACCAGCAGACACACACACAGACCAGCAGACACACAGACCAGCAGACACACACACAGATCAGCAGACACACACACAGACCAGCAGACACACACACAGACCAGCAGACACACACACAGACCAACAGACACACACACAGACCAGCAGACACACACACAGACCAGCAGACACGCAGACCAGCAGACACACACACAGACCAGCAGACACACACACAGACCAGCAGACACACAGACCAGCAGACACACACACAGACCAGCAGACACACAGACCAGCAGACACACACACAGACCAGCAGACACACACACAGACCAGCAGACACACACACAGACCAGCAGACACACACACAGACCAACAGACACACACACAGACCAGCAGACACACAGACAGACCAGCAGACACACACAGACCAGCAGACACACACACAGACCAGCAGACACACACACAGACCAGCAGACACACACACAGACCAGCAGACACACACACAGACCAGCAGACACACAGATCAGCAGACACACACACAGACCAGCAGACACACACACAGACCAGCAGACACACAGATCAGCAGACACACACACAGACCAGCAGACACACACACAGACCAGCAGACACACAGACCAGCAGACACACACACAGACCAGCAGACACACAGACCAGCAGACACACACACAGACCAGCAGACACACACACAGACCAGCAGACACACAGACCAGCAGACAGACCAGCAGACAGACAGACAGACAGACAGACAGGGCTGGTCTGACGGTGATAAAGAGGACCAGAGGACAGACAGACAGACAGACAGACAGACAGACAGACAGACAGACAGACAGACAGGGCTGGTCTGACGGTGATAAAGAGGACCAGAGGACAGACAGGATGAGGTCTTAATGTATGTCACATCGCTCGTAAACGGAGACGTGGGCGCCGCTGGAAATGTCTCCACAGCCGGAACTATCCGGTTAACACGGAGCGCTATAGGTCAGGACGCAACCAGGACACGACACCCTGCCGTCACACACACACGGAGACACACACGCATACACACACACACGGAGAGACATATACACACACACACGGAGACACACACACACACACGGAGAGACACACACACACACACACACGCATACACACACACACACACACACACACACACACACACACGGAGACACACACGCATACACACACACACGGAGAGACATATACACACACACACGGAGACACACACACACACACGGAGAGACACACACACACACACACACACACACGCATACACACACACACACACACACACACACACGGAGACACACACACACACACACACGCATACACACACACACGGAGAGACATATACACACACACACGCATACACACACACACGGAGAGACATATACACACACACACGGAGACACACACACACGGAGACACACACACACACACACACACACACACACAGACATACACACACAGAGACCGAGACACACACACGCACACGGAGACACACACACTTTCTTTAAAAGGGAAGCCCCCAGAGGAAACCCTGCAGTGTCACTTCCTGTCTGTTTCCAAGGCAATAAAGAGGCGGCTTGGCTCGGTGTTCCAAGAGAATCGCACTCTGATTGGTCCAGTCGCTCCGAGACTGTCATCCCTCAGATTCAGGGAGGAGAGGGCGAGGAGGGGGGAGGAGGAGAGGGAGAGAGGCAGGGAGAAGAGAGGTAATTGGATTGGCTGCCAGCAGGTGAAATGATGAAATCACAGACAGCTCTCTGCCGCCCCCCGATCTCCTACCTGCTCACCCCTCCCCCTCTTACCTCCCCCCTCCTGCCTCCCCACCTCCTCCCCTTCCCCAGCCACCTGTCCTCCTGTCCACCTATACTCACTTAGTACCCCCCACACAGCTGAACACCTCTCTCTCTCCCCCCACCTCCTCTCCCTCTCCCTTAAATATGCACACATTTGCATTTTCCCTCTTTTCCATTCATCCGAGATCTGAGGAGATGTGAGGAGCTGCGAGGAGATTTGAGGAGTTGTGAGGAGGTCTTTTCACGGGTTCCTGGCAACGCTTCCGACGAAAGACCTCTAAGATGCTGCAACGCTGTCAAAAGCACCTCTTCAACCCCTCCACTTCCACCTCCACCTCCTCCTCTGTTCTCTCTTCTCCTCTCCTCCACCTCCTCATCTGTTCTCTTTTCTCCTCTCCTCATCCTCCTCTGTCATCTCTCCTCCTCCACCTCCTCCTCTACTACTAACGTGGTGAAATGAAGGTTAGGTAACCGAACCCCACCCTCCTCCGTCCCTAAGACACAAGAGACGATGCCTTCTGATAGTCAGGAATCATCTGAGATCTGCTGACCTCACACACACACACACACACACACACACACACACACACACACACACACACACACACACACACACACACACACACACACACACACAGTCTAGGGGTCAGACACAAGGACAAGTGGACTGGGTTTCAGTTGACATCGCAAAACTCCACAAACAGGAAGCTGTGTTCGTGTGTGTTTGCATTTACTTACATTCACACACTCAAGAGTCACAACACACAGCACTTCACATGGACGTCCCCTATCTGTTACTAGCCCACACCCTCCCCCATCGCTAAGACCGGACCTGTACTCTCCCCCACCCTAGCCCAGAGAAGCCCCTCACCACCACACTCTCCTCCACCCTCTCCATCGTAGCTCAGAGCAGACCCACTCTTTCCTCCACCCTTCATAGCTCAGAGTAAACCTCAGTCACTCCTCCACCCTCTCCATCGTAGCTCAGAGCAGACCCACTCTTTCCTCCACCCTTCATAGCTCAGAGTAAACCTCAGTCACTCCTCCACCCTCTCCATCGTAGCTCAGAGCAGACCCACTCTTTCCTCCACCCTTCATAGCTCAGAGTACACCTCAGTCACTCCACCACCCTCTCCACAAAGCTGGGGTCATCAAGACCCAGAAGCTCCAGCGGTCAGCAGCTTCTGGTCGTCAGGTATCAACAGCCCGCTTGCATGTCGAGCTCAGTGAAGACCACACAGGATGTGGATGAATTCCCTCAGCGGGAACACAACGCAGCAGCGCCGAGGGAATTCACAGCTTGGGAAATGCCCAAATGAAAACCAAAGTGAGCGCTGAACATTCGGCCCGCAGAACCCAAACACACGATCCCACGCACACGGCCGCCTACCTTCTTGATGCGTCCGTTCCGCGTTCCGGTGAAGACGACAGTGTTGCCGTGGTAATCGTAGGCCGCCACTGAGGTCATCCCGTCCTCCTTGTCCACGTAGAGAGGGAGGCCCTCGATGGTGCTGGTGCCCCCTAGTGGCTGGTTGAAGTCCTGGCCGCAGAAGTTATCGTCGATCTGCAACGGCTGGAGAGGGGAGATTCAGATGTTTCCTTTAATACTTTCATAAAGTCAACACTTTATAATCTTAGTCCAACAATATCCCACAACTCTTTATATCAATATGCACACACACTACTTGATATTTGAGCCATTACATTCATTAGTACACTAGTACACTATTCTCGATTACAGACAAAGAGACAAGTGTAAGTGTATATATATATACATAATTTTTGTTTTTAAAGCGAGAGCGAGCGAGAAATGAATTACATGAAGTTGATCCCCCAACAGCGAACACACCAGGACAGATCTAAAAAGAAAGACTGCTAGGAGGCTGATTATCACTCAGCATCAGGTTCTTAAATATTCTTTATGAACTGGGGTTATTTTGGGTTCTCACAAAGAGAACGTGTAAAGGAACGACAGACAATGTTTGCTACACTGTGAAAAGGAGAGCGATGTAGAGAAAGATGCAGAACGTGTGTGTGTGTGTCTGAACAAGTGTGTGTGAACAAGTGTGTGTGTGTGTGTGTGTGTGTGTGTGTGTGAGTGTGTGTATAAATGTGTGTGTGTGAGTGTGTGTGTCTGGGGAGGTGTTGTGTGATTAGTCAGAGACAGGAAGTAAATTATAGCTCCGATTTGCATATCGTTGGCCCGCTGTAACCTGGGCGCCCATCGCCGTGGCGACCTGTCAGGGCTGATTAATGTGTGTGGGGGAGGGGGGCAGGGCCTCGCTCTGACATGTGATGCAGAGATAATCAACGACATCACCGCGAGCCTACTGACCAGACATGTCCCATCCCCGGGGACACACTCACACTGGGGGGGGAGGGGGGGGGGGGGGGGGGGATCTCACTCCTGCAATGGAGGGAACACAGAAAAGAGGAAATAGAGAGGAAGAGAGATAGAGAATTAAAATAGAGGGAGAGCAAGAGAAGGATGAAAGACAGGAAGAGAGAGAGAGCAGAAGAGGGAGTGAGCGAGAGGGAGAGAGCGAGAGGGAGAGAGCTAGATAGAGGGCTAGAGAGAGAGGGAGGGGAGAGGGAAAGAGAGAAGGACGAAAGACAGGAAGAGAGAGAGAGCAGAAGAGAGAGAGAGCGAGAGGGAAAGAGCTAGATAGAGGGCTATAGAGAGGGAGGGGAGAGCGGGATAAAGGAGAGAGATAAAGGTTTAAAAATACGTAGAGGAAGAGAGGGAGTGTGAGAGTCATTTGTCTGCTTAAGCAGACTTGCGCATACTGTACACACCACACTGCATATTTATACTCATTAATTGGCATCCTGTTAATTTATTAATGACTAAATGTTAAAGTCTTCTCCCCTCTTTCATGTCTCCTAGTTCCTCATGTGAACCATCTGCTCTAGAGAAGACCAAGCCATACTGGACCAATGAGAGGGGCCAAGGTAGGACAAGACACACTGTAGAGGTACTGTACTACTAAAGATACCGTTACTATCATATAGACAGAGAGACAGACAGAGCAGCATAGACACTATGGATACATACATGAGAGATATCTTCTAGAACATGAGACAAACTACAACCACCCCATGAACTACATATCCATCCTAGCAATGTTTCTCTATCTCTTCGCACAGTCGCTCTCTGTCTCTGAATTCATTTCTTGGTCCACGCAGTCATCCATCTAGTCCGCCTTTCCTCGTCCACTCTCCTCCTCTCCTCCTCCTCTTCACTGCTCCCTCCATCATTATACACAGCCAGACAGCACGGTGAGAGAGACCTGTGTGTGTGTGTGTGTGTGTGTGTGTGTGTGTGTGTGTGTGTGTGTGTGTGTGTGTGTGTGTGTGTGTGTGTGTGTGTGTGTGTCCATCCGTAATGGATGATCCATACCTCCATCCTTACCAAAAAACACACACACACACACACACACACACTGCCCAATAGCAGCATTTGTATGGGCTCATACGTGAACACACGGGGTCAGGGGTCACCGTTTGAGATGACCTCATCCAGGCACATCCCTCATCACCGCTACACCATTTCCTACATTTAGCAGATGACCCATCCCCAGCGTCTCTGACAGAACACCGTCAGCGGTAGAGGTGGAGAAGAGGCCAGCAGAAGACGATAGGTAGAATGGGGACATGGGGAATCGAACCCAGTGCCTTTCCAGTGAGAGTTCAACACCTAGACACGACCCTACCCTACCCTACCCCATGATCATCATGATTACAACCCTGCTGAGGCAGAAAGAGGGAGCAGGACATGAACAGATGCCCTGGGGGCCGGTTCAAAGTAGATACAGAACCCGTTACAGTAAAGTGTTGTTGCAGGGTAGCATCAGGGGTACGATCCGATGTTAGTGTTAGTGTTGTTGTACGATCCGATGTTCTCGGCAACACGTCCATGTTTTCCTGTACAAGTTGACGGGAGAACGTGCCAAAGCTGTTCCACTGATTAATCCGCCATCGTACTGGGAGAGGAATGAAAAGAGCTGACGTTGATGAACCAGGACACGGAGATGGACTTGGTCCGGTAGATCCGGAGGGAACCCCGTTCCCCACGAGATAAACACATCAATGCGTGTTCTCGTGCTGGTCGGGTTATCGTTCATGGGCCTTATGCACCTAGCGGCCATCTTGGTCCCATCTTGGTTTCAAACACTAGCTGGGAGGGGAATCCCCATTCGGTTCCACCACCTAGCTAAACACCTGTGATGCACCGACTGCGCTAACACACGTACATCAGTCAATTGATCATCTATGTCAGGATCTCACGCACATCACGTCCCTCACTCTAAAGAGCCAGCAGCAGTGTGTTCACACAGCGGGACAACAAGACCCGTGAAGTAGGAGAGAAACACAGACGATGAGCATCGATGAGGAACAGAGCTTGTTCCGCATTTATCATCGTTACGGTGTTCACACGCTTCATCAAACCACATTAGCTCACCATTCACACACTCTGGCCCTCAAACATCTAACCTCGTCCGTCTCACACCTGATTTCTATTCGCCGTGTGTGAACTACACAGGATGGCGTGGGTCAAAAGAGACGCACTCACCACGCATCATATCAACCTGTGAACCCTGCAAGGTTCTGTGACGACATCATGTTTGGGTCACGCATGCTGACTGCACGCACACGCACACGCACACACGCACACGCACACGCCCGCTTCAGGAAGTCTCACTCAGTTCACGCACGGCAACTACCAATCAGGTTTTACGTCACACAAATACGAAAACAACCCCCGCTGTACAACAAAACGCCAACATCAACCGACACACTGGAACAAAGACGCAGAGCGCGCTAGGAATGGAATAACACCCAAGCGGTTAGAAGCAGGTGAACCCCAGAGGATGGCAGCTCTGCACCAGATGGTGCAAGTCTGTGTGTGCGTGTATGTGTGTGTGTGTGCACGTGTGTGCGTGTGTGTGTGTGTGTGTGTGTGCACGTGTGTGCGTGTGTGTGTGTGTGTGTGCGTGTGGTGTGTGTGTGTGCACGTGTGTGTGTTTGTGCGTGTGTGCGTGTGTGTGCGTGTGCACGTGTGTGTGTTTGCGCGTGTGCACGTGTGTTGTTTAATTGGATATATTTATGTTAAACTATGTGCCTGTGTACTTGTGTCTTGTGAAAGCATCGCAGTGTGTGTGTGTGTGTTGTCTAATTGGATATATTTATGTTAAACTATGTGCCTGTGTACTTGTGTCTTGTGAAAGCATCGCTGAGTGTGTATGTGTGTGTTTGTGTTTGTGTGTGTCACGTGGTCGACCGACAGAGATAGTGGAAGAGACAGAGGGGGAGAGGGAGAGACAGAGGGGGAGAGGGAGAGACAGAAAGAGAGAGAGGATGAGACAGAGGGGTAGAGGGAGAGACAGAGGGGGAGAGGGAGACAGAGGGGGAGAGGGAGAGACAGAGGGGGAGAGGGAGAGACAGAAAGAGAGAGAGGATGAGACAGTAAGATGGTCAACACACACAGATGACTTCACCAGTGTTTGTGCTGCATAATGAACCCCACCATGATGTACAGGACTCACTCCCAGGCTCACGCCCACAGCCTGCGGACCAGAGGAGCCAACACAACAAAAGACACAAAGAGAAAATCAAATACGAATAAAGCGAAAGAACAAGCGGAGGCCCGAGGAGTTGAAAGTCAGAGAAGCGGGGAGGAGTGCGAGCGGTGATCTGCGTGACACTGTGGCCTGAATCTATCTGAGGCTGTCGCTTTTTGGGACGAGAAGAAGCAGAATGACAAACTCAGATCAAGTGAGGAGCGATTCTCCTGGTAAAGAACTGTGGATCAGACCCCTGGTAGACCAACATGCAACAATATTACAATATGAATACCGTAATACCAGCACACACACACACACACACACACACACACACACACACACACACACAGAGAGACAGAGAGACAGAAAGCGAGAGAGCGAGAGAGCGAGAAAGCGAGAGAGCGAGAAAGCGAGAGCGAGAGCAAGCGAGAGTAACAGAGAAAGAGTGGCAGGGAGAGAGAGGAGAAGAAACACAGAGTATTTTGGGGGGTAAACGTAGGCTGGACCCCCAGAGAGTGTGTGAGTGCGGAGTGCGACCACTGGGAGACACGGTTGATGCAATGAAAAACACAACTTACACAAACAATGAAGCCAGCAGAGACAGAGGCAGACAAACACACCTTGGCTCACGTCCAGGTGTGTGTGTGTGTGTGTGTGTGTGTCTGTGTGTGAGTGTCTGTGCCTGTGTGTGTGTGTGTGTGTGAGTGTCTGTGTGTGTGTATATGTATGCGTGTGTATATGTATGTGTGTGCGCGTGCGTGCGTGCGTGCATGTGTGTGTGTGTGTGTGTGTGCGCGTGTGTGTGTGTGTCTTGGCACTAGAAAGGCAGCAGAACACAGCTTGGCCTTTGGTTTCCCCTAGTGAGCAGATATCCTGTCTAATTGGTTGTTAATGGCTGTGCGTGTGTGTGTGCTCTCGCCTGCTTGTAACTACATTGTGAGTGAGAAGTGTATTTTACACTCTGGCTGAGAACAGTATTTTACACTCTGGTGGAGTGGGAACAGTATTTTACACTCTGGCAGAGAGGAGTGGGAACAGTATTTTACACTCTGGCAGAGAGGAGTGGGAACAGTATTTTACACTCTGGTGGAGTGGGAACAGTATTTTACACTCTGGTGGAGAGGGAAGAGTTTGTGAGGAGTGTGGTTTCATGGTTCTGCCAGCTCCAGTCTGAGGAAGCTCTCCCCAGGAGAGAGACCCAGTATGCTCTAAACACAACATGAGGAGGGTTTAATCCATCACGTTCCGCTGGTTTACCACGGACCACGCGGCCTTGGTGATTTATGTCTGTGTGGAGGTGGCATACATTTTGCTCAGCAAAGGGGAAAAGTATAGAAAGGAATTTTTTTTAAAGTAACATTAGTATGAACATCTGCCGTTTCCGCTCTGGGAAAACACAATTAACACGGCAAATCAGCGCCAGTTGAAAACAGAGAGACAGATATAGAGGCTGTGGAGGAGAGAGAGAGCGACAGAGAGACAGATATAGAGGATGTGGGGAAGAGAGAGAGCGACAGAGAGAGAGATATAGAGGATGTGGAGGAGAGAGAGAGCGACAGAGAGAGAGATATAGAGGATGTGGGGAAGAGAGAGCGACAGAGAGAGAGATATAGAGGATGTGGGGAAGAGAGAGCGACAGAGAGAGAGGGGAGGGGAGGGGACTGATAGAGTCATGAGGGATAGAATGATGAGGAGAGATGTGCAAGAGGGGGGAGAGAGAAAAAGACATGGACAAAATAATGTAATGCATTTCCACAATGAGAAAGAATGAGAGAGAGGGATGAGGAGAGAAAGAGGGAGGGATGAGGAGAGAATGAGAGGGAGATGAGGAGAGAAAGAGAGATGAGGAGGGAAAGAGAGGGAAAGTGAAAGATGAGAAATGAGAGACAGTGCAGGAATCTGGCAGCATGCATCATCCTGACAGGAGAGACAGGGAGGGGGAGGGAGATGAAAAGAGAGAGTATATATAATGCATGTATGGTGTATCTTGCCCGGCCAATGCAGGACAGTTTCTGTCAAACCAATAAGGTGTCCCCGAGTAACAGATGGAGAGAGTCCAAGATGAAGGGGGGGGAGAGGAGGAGAGAGGGAGAAAAGAGAAGGGAATGAGGAGGAAGGAAATACTGTAGGAAGGGAGGGAGGGAGGGAGGGAGGGAGGGAGGGAGGGAGGGAGGGAGGGAGGGAGGGAGGGAGGGAGGGAGGGAGGGAGGGAGGGAGGGAGGGAGGGAGGGAGGGAGGGACAACATTAACAGTGAACCAAACACATTTTTTACTAGCAAAGAAAGAGCGGGAGGAAATATACAAGGGAGAGAGGGGGAGAGAAAAGGGGGGACAGGAGAGGGAGAGGAGAGAAAGAAGAGAAGGGGATAGAGAGAAAAAGGGAGAGCGAGCGAGAGGGAGAGCGAAGGGGATAGAGAGAGAAGGGGAGAAAGAGAGCGAGAGAGAAAGGAGGGAGAGGAGAGGGAGAGAGAAGAGAGGGGGAGAGGGGGAGAGAGGAGAGGGGGAGAGAGCAGAGGGGGAGAGAGAGCAGAGGGGGAGAGAGGAGAGGGTGAGAGACAGAGAGCTTAGCTGTGTAACTGTTCCAAGTCATTCAGGAGTCAGCGCAGGAATAGTTGCATCTTTGCCAGGAAAACAACGTTTATTTTGACAAGCGATTTACTTCTCCTAATTCATCTTCCACTTGAGTTACCGACTCGTTTGTTTTGTCTTTCAAACTATTTCTTTCCCTTACTCACTTTTACTCGCTTTTATGGATTTCTTTCCCTCACTTATTTCTTCGCATCCATTTTATTCTTCTCCCCCATCCTCCCCCGTTCCGCCCCACCCCCTCCCTGATTGGAAACAGATGTGCTAATGTGTTGAGTAGTGAAATCATTACACACACACACACGCGCACACGCGCACACATTACCATATCGCAGCACTGACGTATGTGTTTACAATGTGTAAAATGTATGTTAGTCTGTCAAAATCAGATTTGATTTAACACGGAATGGATTATCGAGGAAATGTTACGTTGTGTCTGTTCCTCTCAGTTGCAAACATGTTTAAGGTGTGTGTGTGTGTGTGTGTGTGTGTGTGTGTGTGTGTGTGTGTGTGTGTGTGTGTGTGTGTGTGTCAACTTCTTGAAACTGTTTATATTCTGGTTTATGTGGATTATGGATGTTGATGTGCCTTTTTACGTTTCCCATGCAGTTCTGTGTGTGCGTGCGTGAGCCTGTGTATGCATGTGTGTGTGTGTGTGTGTATGCATGTGTGTGTGTGTGTCCTAGGGTGTGTGTTCAGAGTCCCTGGGGGTACACAGGAACTCAGTTCAATTCACCCTCTTGCCAAAAACCAAGCTGCCATCTCCCCTCTCTCTCGATGCACTTCCCTATCACTCTCTCCCCTCTGGGCCGCGTTTCCTTCCTTCTCTCCCCCCTTCTGTCCTCCTCTCTCCTTCTTTTATCTTTGTCATCCATCCTTCTTCCCACTTACTCTTCCATGTCATGTGTCATGTTTTCCATCATGCTTCCTGGGATGTAAGACACACACACCACCAAGAGCAGTGGAATGCATGGAAGGAGTGTGTGTGTGTGTGTGTGTGTGTGTGTGTGTGTGTGTGTGTGTGTGTGTGTGTGTGTGTGTGTGTGTGTGTGTGTGTGTGTGTGTGTGTGTGTGTGTGTGTGTGTGTGTGTGTGTGTGTGTGTGTGTGTCCTCCATTTCCCCCCATGATGAAGCCATGAAGCCAGAGGGTCACAGCATATATTAACTCTGTTTATTTCTGTGTTTCAGCCAGACTCTGTGATCAGGGCCCCCCCCCCCCCGAAGGTGTCAAGGGGCCCCAGACGGTGACGAGCCCCCCCCCAACAATGAGTCCACAAGTAGGGGATTCCCGGACCCTGATCACACCGCACCACGTAGAAAAACAACCAGGTGCCAAAGAAAACGTGTAATGTACACGTTACACAGAGAGGGAGAGGGGGATGGAGGGAGAGAGAGAGATGGAAGCAGAGATGGAGGGAGAGAGAGAGATGGAAGCAGAGATGGAGGGAGAGAGAGAGATGGAAGCAGAGATGGAGGGAGAGAGAGAGATGGAAGCAGAGATGGAGGGAGAGAGAGAGATGGAAGCAGAGATGGAGGGAGAGAGAGAGATGGAAGCAGAGATGGAGGGAGAGAGAGAGATGGAAGCAGAGAAGAAGGGAGAGGGAAAGAGATGGAGAGAGAATATATGGAGAAGGATTGAGAGAGAGATGAGGGAGAGATGAGGGAGAGAGGGGGAGATGAAAGTGGGAAAGACAGAAAGAAAAGGATAGAGGGAGTGGTGGAGGGAGATGGAGAGACCGATGGGGGAGAGAGAGTGAGAGAGAGTTAGGGGGAGGGATGGAGAAAGGGAGATATTTTTGAGAAAGAAAGAAGGAGAGAGAGAGACCCAGAAGGTGATGGAGAGAGGGATGCAGAAGGTGGAGAAGGTGATGGAGAGAGGGATGCAGAAGGTGGAGAAGGTGATGGAGAGAGGGATGCAGAAGGTGGAGAAGGTGATGGAGAGAGGGATGCAGAAGGTGGAGAAGGAGAGAGAAGAGGAGAGTCATCTGGCTCCATCACCGCCTCCCACCTCACACAGGTTCAACGTTCCTCAGCTGGGAGACATCTGGCGTTGCCGCGGGCAACGACAGCATCTAGCTGGCCGGATCCTAATCTGAACTGTAAATCCACGTCCTTGTTAGCGACTGCATGGTAGTGTACATTTAACAACCCTAGCGTTCCACTGTTAGCAAGACATCTAGCTAGCTGCCTGTGCCATGTGTGTGTGAGTAGCCCCGCTAGCTAGATAAGCTAGGTTTAGCTGGAACCTGGGGGCTCTAAGCGGTGCTGCTGAGCCAGGCGCTGAGCATGCTAGCCTGGGTTAGCTGCAGCTCCCCTCAATACTCCCATCACAATACCCAGGCCTCTGTCTGGAGGACACACACACACGCGCGCACACACACACACACACACACACACACACACACACACACACACACACACACACACACACACACACACACACACACACACACACACACACACACACACACACACACACACACACACACACACACACACACCTCGTATCTGCATGGTATGGTATGCCACCAGGTATGTGCATGTATAGTATTCCCAGAATGCATCACACAAAACAATGTGCATGCTTTCGCACACACAGGCTATCTTACATAAAAGCACACACACACACATGTGAATAAGCTCAAACACACACACACACACACACACACACCCCTAGTCCCAGGCTGGGTCCAGTCCTGGTTTCCACGTATCATGAGACCCGGCCTGCCTCAGCCCATGAGCCAGGAGCCCTTCTATTCCCTGTAAGGCTGAAAACATAAAGTCATGAATAAACACGAGCCAGTGTTTACAATTTGGTCCATTTTCCATATTTACCATAAAAGCTCTAAAACCGGTGAGAGGATTCCAGTCATCTCTAAGAGGTTGTTTACACTGGGGCGGGGGTCAGCGGGGGGTCAGCGGGGGGTCAGCACCTCTCTTCATGAGCTCTCAGCTCCACCAAAACACTTTGGTTTTGGTGGTTTTGGATCGAGATGAGAAACTCGCTCTTATGGTCTCAACCCGTCCACACTCAAGACGCAGGGAAACAATATAAACGCACACGACACACACCACACGACACACACACACAGCAGGTTTGTGTGTTCAATCCTCAACACAACTGGGACACACACAGCTAAGATGACCACACTTTGATGCATTCCTCAATCTTCAAACTAGCGTTGTGCACCAGGAGCGCACACACACACACACACACACACACCGGAGTGTCAGAGTTGCAAACTGTTTACACCAGTAAGCACACCAGCGTGTAATACGGCAATACAAATATTTACATACTAATTAAACCAGCGTTCATATGCACACATCAGCAAACACAAACGGACACACACTCTCTTTTCTACGCACACACACACGTAAACACACACAAGTAAACACACACATAAACACAAACTTATAGGCAAGCACAGAGACACAGCATAATTGCCTATCAATAAATAATTAGGCTCTTCATTACATATTGCAGGTCAGCAGTTTATGGGCCTGTGGTGGACTGTGTGTGTGTGTGTGTGTGTGTGTGTGTGTGTGTGTGTGTGTGTGTGTGTGTGTGTGTGTGTGTGTGTGTGTGTGTGTGTGTGTGTGTGTGTGTGTGTGTGCTTGTCTTTGTGTGTGTGTGTGTGTGTGTGTGTCGAGAGGCGTGTGTGTGTGTGTCGAGAGGCGTGTGTGCGTGCACGTGTATGTGTGAGAAGGATTCTCAGTCCAGATATCCAAGTATCTGGAGAGTAAATAAATATCCACACGCACAGAGAGGAAAAAGAGATATATGGATGGTTGCATGAATGCATGAACGGCTAGATGGAAGGATGAACGCATGAATGGAAGATTGGATGGATGGATAGATGGATGGATGAACAGACAGATGGATTGATGGACGAACAGAGAACCGGAGACATGTTGTATGTCTCGTGCATTTTGGGCTTCAGAAACGAGAGTTAGATGAAGCCACTGTAATGTTGAGACCATCTCGACAACAAAAGGTATTCAACGGTACTCATGATAAGATGCCCGCTCACACTCCCCCCTCACATTTACTTACATTTATTTCCGCAAAATAAACATGTGTGCGTTATCGCCCAACAAGACTCTAAATCTGCCCTGTCACATGGTGATCCCCCAGCCAATGACAAGCGGCTGTTTCTCACCAAGCTTTCATGAAGTACAATGGGGGTGGGGGTGGGGTGGGGTGGATGGGGTGGGGGGGGGTGGAGTGGGGTGGGGGGGGATGTGTGTGATGTTCATGTGATCCAGCCTTGGGCGGACACGTACAACAACACACGGGGAAATCCGGCGACAGGAGGAGGAAAGATGGAGACTTCCACATAGGGAGCCTATTTATTGGAGCAGCTGGGACTTGGTGCCGTGTCGCGGCGTAGGGAGTGTGGACAGGAAGGTGAAATGTTTCTAGCCAATCGGCACGCAGAAGAAAAGGCTGAAGAGAACGCACTGCAATGCAGGCACACACACCTTGAAGATGGTGAACATGGGGGTGATGGTATATTTTACAGTTCAGGCCATACTACTAAATATGAATGAGTATGATTGGCGTTTGAAGGTGTTTGAGAAAAAGAGATGCTGCGCGTGTGTGTGTGTGTGTGTGTGTGTGTGTGTGTGTGTGTGTGTGTGTGTGTGTGTGTGTGTGTGTGTGTGTGTGTGTGTGTGTCCGTCCTTTGCTCTTTTTAAATGCCTATTTCCTATACTAGTGATTCATTTGATGTTCAATTGTTTTATGCACAGATACAAGGTCAGCACACACACACACACACCTTGTATCATCTTTATGTAAATATGTGGAGGTCTACCCCTTCAACATGCAAATTGTATTTTTTCTATGGTAATTTTAAATAGCAAATAGCTGAGCTGCCGCCTCTGAACTTCTCAGCCTACTGCTGATATTTAAACATCAGAACTCTCCCTGCCAACACCGCCAATGTAGCCTCCCGCCAAAGACATTAAGTTGGGCGAGAGCAGTGAGATAGCACGCTAACGCTAGGCAGTAAGCTAGCAATGCCTACAATGCTAATGTTAGTCACAAAGTTTACAAACGCTGAAACACCAAAGCCAACAATATGCACTGAACACCCGTAAAAGAGACTTTCAATCTCGAGTTTGGAATAAAAAAGTTGATGTCCCTGCTGTTTTGGTTAGGAACCAAATCCCAGGCCAGCCCCCCCCCCCCCCCCCCCCCCCCCCCGCCCGCCGCGTGTGGGAGCAGGTCAGGACCTCTGAGCATCCATCTCTACTCCGAGGCGCTCTGCAGAAGAAAGTCCCCTGACCGAAGTGGGGCGCGTGGGACAGATTTAACTCCACCACCACACACTGTCTGACCTCCCCCTCCCCCAGTGCTGAGCGCGCTGGAGGTGACGGTGTTAGTGGGAGGGGTGGAGGTGACGGTGTTAGTGGGAGGGGTGGAGGTGACGGTGTTAGTGGGAGGGGTGGAGGTGACGGTGTTAGTGGGAGGGGTGGAGGTGACGGTGTTAGTGGGAGGGGTGGAGGTGACGGTGTTAGTGGGAGGGGTGGAGGTGACGGTGTTAGTGGGAGGGGTGCAGGTGACGGTGTTAGTGGGAGGGGTGCAGGTGGAGGTGAAAGACAAAAGGAGAGATTTATATGGCGGCGTGGGCTCTCTATGCTCCCTCGCCGGCGACACATGGCACAAATCACGATGTTTGGGTTGGGGGTGAGTGTGTGGGGGGGGGGGGGCGATTAATTCATCATTGACACCTCAGGGGGGGGGGGGGGAGGGGGTGGGGTTGACACGACCTTCATCGATCACAGCGGCGCGACAGATGGCCATAAAGGACAGTCACGTGACTATCGTCTCAGAAGCATAACTATACACGTATAGATCTTTCCCGGGTGGCACCACGCCCAGAACCCCCCTGCCCCCCCCCCCCTCCCCCCCGCCCCGCGGTTAAAAGCAGCCGCCCTCCCCCCTTGTCACTAAAGAATGACGTAATGAAACGTACAACACATGACGCCCGGTAAACTTTTCATTTCTTAAATTCTTAGACTCGGTTTTAGACACATTTGAGTTACTAAGGAGCAAGGTAGAAGTTACGGCTCTAGTATGCCTTCAGGTGGACCTGTGGACCCTGGGGGATCGAACCCACAGCCTTTCGGCTGGGGGCCAAACACCCTATCCACTAGACCACTAGCCACTAGACTACTAGACCACTAGCCACTAGGTCACTACACTACTAGACCACTAGATGACTAGACTACTAGCCACTAGACTACCAGCCACTAGACTACTAGACCACTAGACTACTAGCCACTAGACTACTAGACCACTAGACTACTAGACCACTAGCCACTACTACTAACCACTAGCCACTAGACTACTAGACCACTAGCCCACTAGACTACTAGACCACTAGCCCACTAGACTACTAGATACTAGACTACTAGACCACTAGCCACTAGGTCACTACACTACTAGACCACTAGATGACTAGACTACTAGCCACTAGACTACTAGACCACTAGACCACTAGCCACCAGACTCCTAGCTACTAGACTACTAGACCACTAGCCACTAGGTCACTAGACTACTAGACCACTAGATGACTAGACTACTAACCACTAGACTACTAGACCACTAGACTACTAAACCACTAGCCACTAGACTACTAGACCACTAGCCCACTAGACTACTAGACCACTAGCCACTAGGTCACTACACTACTAGACCACTAGATGACTAGACTACTAGCCACTAGACTACCAGCCACTAGACTACTAGCCACTAGACTACCAGCCACTAGACTACTAGCCACTAGACTACTAGCCACTAGACTACTAGCCACTAGACTACTAGACCACTAGACCACTAGCCACTAGACTACTAGCCACTAGCCACTAGACTACTAGCCTACTAGACCACTAGCCACTAGACTACTAGACCACTAGCCACTAGACTACTAGCCACTAGACTACTAGACCACTAGCCACTAGCCACTAGACTACTAGCCTACTAGACCATTAGCCACTAGACTACTAGACACTAGACTACTAGACCACTAGCCACTAGAATACTAGCCTACTAGACCACTAGCCACTAGACTACTAGCCACTGGACTCCCAGCCACTAGACTACTAGACCACTAGCCACTAGGTCACTGGACTACTATACCACTAGATGACTAGACTACTAAACCACTAGCCACTAGACTACTAGACTACTAAACCACTAGACGACTAGACTACTAACAACTAGACTACTAGCCACTAGACTACTAGACACTAGACTACTAGACCACTAGCCACTAGACTACTAAACCACTAGCCACTAGAATACTAGCCACTAGACTACTAGCCACTAGACTACTAGACCACTAGCCACTAGCCACTAGAATACTAGCCTACTAGACCACTAGCCACTAGACTACTAAACCACTAGCCACTAGAATACTAGCCACTAGACTACTAGCCACTAGAGTACTAGACACTAGACTACTAGCCACTAGACTACTAGACACTAGACTACTAGCCACTAGACTACTAGCCACTAGAGTACTAGACACTAGACTACTAGCCACTAGACTACTAGACACTAGACTACTAGACACTAGACTACTAGACACTAGACTACTAGACACTAGACTACTAGCCACTAGAGTACTAGACACTAGACTACTAGCCACTAGACTACTAGACACTAGACTACTAGACACTAGACTACTAGACACTAGACTACTAGACACTAGACTACTAGACACTAGACTACTAGACACTAGACTACTAGACACTAGACTACTAGACACTAGACTACTAGACACTAGACTACTAGACACTAGACTACTAGACTACTAGACTAGAATGACAGAAAGAAAGAACAGGATATAATTGACTGAGTGCAGAATATTTTAAGGAATTTAAGGGGAGCAAAAAGGTGTGAAAAGGAGAGCCAAAAAAGTGAGTGAGAGGAGGAGAGTGAGAGATAGAGAGCGACAGAGCGAAACAGAGAGTAAAAGAGAGAAAGAGAGCGAGACAGAGTAAGAGAGAGAGAGAGAGAGGGACAGAGATAGTGAGAGAGCGAGAGAGAGCGAGAGGCGGTGAGCAAACTAAAGATTTATAGCAGGTTGTTAAGGAGCAGCCACTGAATAACAGAAGGTGAGCCCAGGTGAATTATTCATCAGGTGTGTGTGTGTACATCTACCACGTTTTAATACACTTGCACCTTTCCTCACACACACACACCCTTGTGAAAACTTTAAAGGTGTTGGAGTCAAAGTGTTGGAGTCAAGGGGAGAGAGAGAGAGAGAGAGAGAGAGAGAGAGAGAGAGAGAGAGAGAGAGAGAGAGAGAGAGAGAGAGAGAGAGAGAGAGAGAGAGAGAGAGAGAGAGAGAGAGAGAGAGAGAATCAGTGAGTGATGAGAGATAAAGAATGAGAAACATTGGCCACCTATGGCGTCAGGCACGGAGGTGATGTGTGTGTGTGTGTGTGTGTGTGTGTGTGTGTGTGTGTGTGTGTGTGTGTGTGTGTGTGTGT
>JACYXH010000093.1:475000-497500 GCA_026745465.1 Lota lota | reverse complement strand
TGCTCCTTAATGACCTGTCTCTGTACCGTCTAACCCCTACCTGCTCCTTAATGACCTGTCTCTGTACTGTCTAACCCCTACCTGCTCCTTAATGACATGTCTCTGTACTGTCTAACCCCTACCTGCTCCTTAATGACCTGTCTCTGTACTGTCTAACCCCTACCTGCTCCTTAATGACCCGTCTCTGTACTGTCTAACCCCTACCTGCTCCTTAATGACCTGTCTCTGTACTGTCTAACCCCTACCTGCTCCTTAACTTTGCTTGTAGGGGCATGTATTTATTGTTTATTTATTTATTATAATACATGATGTATTATCAGGCTTGTATTTACTGCTGCTAGAGAGTGTGTGTGTGTGTGTGTGTGTGTGTGTGTGTGTGTGTGTGTGTGTGTGTGTGTGTGTGTGTGTGTGTGTGTGTGTGTGATAGATACCGACATTCCACCACTAACAGTGACCCTAGAAACAGCTGCACACACACACACACACACACACACACACACACACACACACACACACACACACACACACACACACACACACACACACACACACACACACACACACACACACACACACACACACACACACACACACACACACACACGCAGCAGTAAATCTGTCTGTTAAGCAGATGTTGCTTTTTGTTTCCAAACATCAGTACCAGCCAAGCAGATAGTTGTTCACACACACACACAAACACATATACACACTGTCTATGTCTGACACACACACACACAGACAGACAGACAGACACGCACCTTAAGAGACACTGAAACTGTTTGGTTATTTCGTGACAATAGGTAAAAGAACGATAGGATGACTCAGCCTGTGCAACACACACACACACACACACGCTAGTTAAAAGCCGAAAGGTGCAGTCGTAGTTGAGACGTTGAGACAGTTGAACAGTGTGTGCGTGCGTGCATGCGTGCGTGTGTGTCTGTGCCTGTGCGTGTGTGTGCGTGCTGTCTCTAAACAACAAGCACCATGAGACAACCCTTCAGTCAGGTGCAGACGCTGGCTCAGCACTGGAAGCAGCAGCCGCTAAAGATGAAGAAATAAAGTGAAACCAAAGGGTTAACATGGCTGGCAGGAGAGCGAGAGCGAGAGCGCTCCTCACTACGTTCGCTTGATGAAAACCATCCTGGATGTAATCTCCACCAAAGACCATCTGTCGTCTCCACGGACCTCCGTGCAGAGCACCTGTTGCCAGGCGCTCGCTTCCTCACGGCAGGAACAACAACAACAAGAGGAAGAGGAAGAGGAAGAGGAGCAGCAGACTCATCGACAGAGTAATGGGTTCTGAAGTTCCCAGTAAGCTAGTGGTGGGCATGTGATGGAATGCGCTGCCCAGTTCCTTCTGGGTGCTGGGATGATGTTAAGGTGTGGCACAATGCCCGACCCTAACCCTTCAGCTGCCTCCTAGGCGGAGAGGCAGCCTCCTAGGCGGAGAGGCAGCCTCCTAGGTGGAGTGGCAGCCTCCTAGGTGGAGAGGCAGCCTCCTAGGGGGTGTAGCAGCCTCCTAGGTGGAGTGGCAGCCTCCTAGGTGGAGTGGCAGCCTCCTAGGTGGAGAGGCAGCCTCCTAGGTGGAGTGGCAGCCTCCTAGGTGGCAGCCTCCTAGGTGGAGTGGCAGCCTCCTAGGTGGAGTGGCAGCCTCCTAGGTGGAGTGGCAGCCTCCTAGGTGGAGAGGCAGCCTCCTAGGTGGTGTAGCAGCCTCCTAGGTGGAGTGGCAGCCTCTTAGGTGGAGAGGCAGCCTCCTAGGTGGAGAGGCAGCCTCCTAGGTGGAGTGGCAGCCTCCTAGGTGGAGAGGCAGCCTCCTAGGTGGTGTAGCAGCCTCCTAGGTGGAGTGGCAGCCTCCTAGGTGGAGTGGCAGCCTCCTAGGTGGAGAGGCAGCCTCCTAGGTGGAGTGGCAGCCTCCTAGGTGGAGTGGCAGCCTCCTAGGTGGAGAGGCAGCCTCCTAGGTGGAGTGGCAGCCTCCTAGGTGGCAGCCTCCTAGGTGGAGTGGCAGCCTCCTAGGTGGAGTGGCAGCCTCCTAGGTGGAGTGGCAGCCTCCTAGGTGGAGTGGTAGCCTCCTAGGTGGAGAGGCAGCCTCCTAGGTGGAGTGGCAGCCTCCTAGGTGGAGTGGCAGCCTCCTAGGTGGAGTGGCAGCCTCCTAGGTGGTGTGGTAGCCTCCTAGGTGTAGCACTGGCATCGCTACATAACACTTGTCCTGTTTGGTGAAAGATTTCACGGTGACAGAGATGGTGGTGGTGGTGGTGGTTGAGCTCTAACCTACTGGCCTTGAGTCTGGTCTCTTGGTGGAAGTGTGTTTGTGTTTGTGTTCCCTCTGGAGGAACCGCTTGTTATTCTATGGTTTACGACTTAGGCCTTGTCAAATAACTTTGCTTGTGGGTTTAACCGCACACAGGTTTTACTACTCTACGACGCTAGGATACGCCATGCTTGGTAAAGCATAGTTTACTAGTATAAACTTATAGTTTATGCTAGTAAAGTAGTATACACTACCTTCGCATACTAGCCTGTACCGTGCTATAGCGTACTGTATTAGACCCATCTTGTTTTCAAGAGCATGCATGTGTATCTGAAAGTATGTATTTGTGCCTGTGTGTGTGTGTGTGTGTGTGTGTGTGTGTGTGTGTGTGTGTGTGTGTGTGTGTGTGTGTGTGTGTGTGTGTGTGTGTGTGTGTGTGTGTGTAAAAGACAGTGCAGGTGATATAAGGTGTTTAGCCACCACACAAAGACATTACTTTACCAACTCATATACACACGCACATGAAGGCACACAAGCAGTGATACAAAGCAGGAACCCACACACATCATATATTGGTAAGCTCAGTCAAATGTGTGTGTGTTTGTCATATTTTATCGGACATGACCTTTCCAGACAGATCTTTCTCTCCCATGCCGCCCACAACGCAGCTAACACAATTACAGAGCACTAATTCTCTCTCTCTCTCTCTCTCTCTCTCTCTCTCTCTCTCTCTCTCTCTCTCTCTCTCTCTGTGTCCTAACTCTCTCTCTCTCTCTCTCTCTCTCTCTCTCTCTCTCTCTCTCTCTCTCTCTCTCTCTCTCTCTCTCTCTCTCTCTCTCTCTCTCTCTCTCTCTCTCTCTCTCTCTCTCTCTCTCTCTC
Source organism: Lota lota (assembly GCA_026745465.1). Taxonomy (NCBI): domain Eukaryota; kingdom Metazoa; phylum Chordata; class Actinopteri; order Gadiformes; family Lotidae; genus Lota; species Lota lota. The sequence goes on along the minus strand of JACYXH010000093.1, from coordinate 494,370 downwards.
TCTCTCTCTCTCTCTCTCTCTCTCTCTCTCTCTCTCTCTCTCTCTCTCTCTCTCTCTCTCTCTCTGTGTGAGTGTGAGTGTCTGTGTGTGTAAAGGCTACATTTGCATGTTTAATATCAATGAAAGTGGTCATTAAGGAGCAGATGGCGTCCCCAGTCTAATGAACGAAGCGAGAGTCTAAATCCTTAAGACCCCTATCCTCCCGCAAAACCTCCTGTCTGTCTGCCTGCCTGCCTGCCTGCCTGCCTGCCTAACTGCCTGCCTGCCTGCCTAACTGCCTGCCTGCCTAACTGCCTGTCTGCCTGCCTGCCTGCCTGCCTGTCTGTCTGTCTGTCTAACTGCCTGCCTGCCTAACTGCCTGCCTGCCTGCCTGCCTGTCTGTCTGTCTAACTGCCTGCCTGCCTAACTGCCTGTCTGCCTGCCTGCCTGCCTGCCTGTCTGTCTGTCTGTCTAACTGCCTGCCTGCCTAACTGCCTGCCTGCCTGCCTGCCTGTCTGTCTGCCTGTCTGCCTGCCTGTCTGTCTAACTGCCTGTCTGCCTGCCTGCCTGTCTAGGAATGTCTGAGGTCTGTTCATTTTTCTAAAGTCTCTCCCTTATCCCTCATGTTGCTAATACTGTGTGTGTGTGTGTGTGCGGTGTGTGTGCGTGTGTGTCTGTGTGTGTGTGTGTGTGTGTGCGTGCGGTGTGTGTGTGTCTGTGTGTGTGTGTGTGTGTGTGTGTGTGTGTCTGTGTGTGTGTCTGTGCGTCTGTGTGTGTGCGTGTGTGTCTGTGTGTGTGTGTGTGTGTGTGTGTGTCTGTGTGTGTGAGGTGGGGGGCCATTCCCTGTGAGGCGTTGCGGGAGGCGGCCTGTGATTGGACAACAGAGTGCTAGAGAGGGAGAACAGAGGGGAGGATGAAGGGGGGGGGGGGGGGGGGGGGGGGTCTGGTTCAGATTAGCGGTTCCCCAGAGTCTGTTGGGGGGGGGGGGGGCACGTGGTCCACGACCCGCCTGAGAAACTTCATGGGACCGGAACAGACAGCACAGCAACCTATGACTGCCAGCCAAACGCCTCAACACACCTCAACTCACCTCAACACCTCAACTCACCTCAACACACCTCAACTCACCTCAACACACCTCAACACTCCTCATCGACCTCACGTTGTTCCACTCACGAGGGTCAGCGGTGCACCACACCAGGGCCTTATCCATCCGCGAGACAAAGCAGTCCTGTGTGGGGTTTCCTCAGACGACTGGAAGGAGAGGATAGACAGGCGGTAAGCCGTGAGCGTTGGGAGGAGCCAGTAACTCAGTCCCCAACGTGTGACCTTCTATCTCTCCTGCGAGCAGCGTGGAGAAGCGGCTTGGGTAAGCGATGCCATGGGGTCAGGTTACGCTAGTTGTTAGTGTTATGCTAGCCGACACAGTTAGTCCATTAACACACACACAACCTTTCCTCTTAATTAACTTCCTGGGCTGACTTACGCGTTCACACAGGCAACGCGAAGACAGGCTAAATTAACTTAAAGGCCATGTGTGTTTACTGCACGCACACACACACACACACACACACACACACACACACACACACACACACACACACACACACACACACACACACACACACACACACACACACACACACACACACACACACACACACACATATTCATGTATTTACAGACACACACACACACACATCCATGTATTTACAGACACACACACACACACACACACACACACCACACACACACACACACACACACACACACACACACACACACACACACACACACACACACACACACACACACACACACACATCCATGTATTTACAGACACACACACACACACATCCATGTATTTACAGACACACACACACACATCCATGTATTTACAGACACACACACGCACACATAAACTCACAAAGACGAAGCAAGCATGCATATACACAACAGTGCATCTGCCTGTCTGTCTGTCTCTCTATCTGCTGTCTGTCTCTCCTGTCTGTCTGTCTCTGCTGTCTGTCGCTCTCTGCTGTCTCTGCTGTCTGTCTCTGCTGTCTGTCTCTGCTATCTGTCTCTCTCTGCTGTCTGTCTCTGCTATCTGTCTCTCTCTGCTGTCTGTCTCTGCTATCTGTCTCTCTCCTGTCTGTCTCTGCTGTCTGTCTCTTTATGCTGTCTGTTTCTCCTGTCTGTCTCTTTATGCTGTCTGTTTCTCCTGTCTGTCTCTCTCCTGTCTGTCTCTCTCTGCTGTCTGTCTCTCTCCTGTCTCTCTGCTGTCTCTCTCTTGCTGTCTCTCTCTGCTGTCTGTCGCTCTGCTGTCTGTCGCTCTCCTGTCTCTCTGCTGTCTGTCGCTCTCTGCTATCTGTCTCTCTCCTGTCTGTCTGTCTGTCTCTCCTGTCTCTCTCTGCTGTCTCTCTCTGCATCTCACTTGCTCGTTCTTGCTCCACTGCCCACAAAACCTCCCAGCTGTGTGTGGACCCCCGTCCCTCCAGCACCCTACTGAGGACATGACAAGCCGTCCCCTGTCCCTCCAGCACCCTACTGAGGACATGACGAGCCGTCCCTCCAGCACCCTACTGAGGACATGACAAGCTGTCCCTCCAGCACCCTACTGAGGACATGACAAGCTGTCCCCTGTCCCTCCAGCACCCTACTGAGGACATGACAAGCTGTCCCTCCAGCACCCTACTGAGGACATGACAAGCTGTCCCTCCAGCACCCTACTGAGGACATGACAAGCTGTCCCTCCAGCACCCTACTGAGGACATGACAAGCTGTCCCTCCAGCACCCTACTGAGGACATGACAAGCTGTCCCTCCAGCACCCTACTGAGGACATGACAAGCTGTCCCTCCAGCACCCTACTGAGGACATGACAAGCCGTCCCCCGTCCCTCCAGAGGTGCCGTAGGTACACCCCGGCCGACGGCGTCCACCTCTGGTCAGCTGGAATGTGAACGCTGGACAGGAGTGTGTGACGGTGAATGTTTGTCATTAAAGGGTTTTGGACCATGCACTAAGTACTGTTCCCAAACGGAGGTCATTCCAACGTGTTTCCACCTAACACAGGTCGCCCCGTCTATCTCTGTCCCGCCTCTCACAGAGCTGGGGGACAAGGAGAACCGGGAGAACCAGGGAACCGGACCAGCAGATGCTCTGAAGCAAAGCTTTCTGGGAAAACCTCTCAGACTTCTACGGAAATTCATTGGAACAAAACGCTAATGCCTACTCACCGCTTAGCTACACTTAAAAGTAACATTTTTAACTCTGGGATTGTTGGAAGTGAGGTTATTTTTCCGGGGAGTGGACGTTTGTGTTTGCTCGTTCCTTTGTGTTTCCTGCATCGCTGCTTTTGTTAGCAATAAACTCCTTTTTTATTTTTAGCCATTTTGACTTCTCCCAGAATAATCGCCTACACTTTTAGTCGGTCTGCAAAACCAAAAGCCCTGGAGTGTTACAAACTAAATAACTAGCTCGGATGGCTTGGAAGGTTTCACTTATTTATTTTCTTATTTGATTTAGTCTGTCTAGAAACAAAGTTCTACTCTTTTGGAAGGAGGAAGCATGAGAGCAGATAGATGATGAGACCCCCAGGCGAGGCACACCCACCCAGCAATGCAGCCCAGCAGGAGAGGCTTCAGGCGGGAGAGGGACGAGGAGGCTGGAGGCTGAGAGGGACCAGGAGGCTGGGCTGAGAGGGACGAGGAGGCTGGAGGCTGAGAGGGACGAGGAGGCTGGAGGCTGAGAGGGACGAGGAGGCTGGAGGCTGAGAGGGACGAGGAGGCTGGAGGCTGAGAGGGACGAGGAGGCTGGGCTGAGAGGGACGAGGAGGCTGGAGGCTGAGTGGGACGAGGAGTCTGGGCTGAGAGGGACGAGGAGGCTGGAGGCTGAGAGGGACGAGGAGGCTGGAGGCTGAGAGGGACGAGGAGGCTGGGCTGAGAGGGACGAGGAGGCTGGAGGCTGAGAGGGACCAGGAGGCTGGAGGCTGAGAGGGACGAGGAGGCTGGAGGCTGAGAGGGACCAGGAGGCTGGGCTGAGAGGGACCAGGAGGCTGGGCTGAGAGGGACCAGGAGGCTGGAGGCTGAGAGGGACGAGGAGGCTGGAGGCTGAGAGGGACGAGGAGGCTGGAGGCTGAGAGGGACCAGAAGGCTGGGCTGAGAGGGACCAGGAGGCTGGGCTGAGAGGGACCAGGAGGCTGGAGGCTGAGAGGGACGAGGAGGCTGGAGGCTGAGAGGGACGAGGAGGCTGGGCTAAGAGGGACCAGAAGGCTGGGCTGAGAGGACGGGAAGATGGATCTCTGTGTGGCACGGGCAGCTTCACTTCTAAAGGGAAAATTATACTACCCTGTGGGTCTCTACCTGGGTCTCTACCCCGGGGTTCTCTACCCCCTGGGTCTCTACCCCCTGGGTCTCTACCCGCTGGGTCTCTACCTGCTGGGTCTCTACCTGGGTCTCTACCTGGGTCTCTACCCCTGGGTCTCTACCTGGGTCTCTACCCCCTGGGTCTCTACCTGGGTCTCTACCCGCTGGGTCTCAGCACCCTGGGTCTCTACCCGGGTCTCTACCTGGGTCTCTACCCCGGTCTCTACCTGGGTCTCTACACCGTGGGTCTCTACCTGGGTCTCTACCTGGGTCTCTACCCCCTGGGTCTCTACCCCCTGGGTCTCTTCCCGCTGGGTCTGTACCTGGGTCTCTACCTGGGTCTCTACCCGCTGGGTCTCTACCCCCTGGGTCTCTACCCCCTGGGTCTCTACCCCCTGGGTCTCTACCTGGGTCTCTACCCCCTGGGTCTCTACCTGGGTCTCTACCCCCTGGGTCTCTACCTGGGTCTCTACCTGGGTCTCTACCCCCTGGGTCTCTACCTGGGTCTCTACCTGGGTCTCTACCCCCTGGGCCTCTACCCGCTGGGTCTCAGCACCCTGGGATCCACGGTAAAGAGGCCCAGTGCGTAGATAGGGAGTCTATTTTACACAGAAGAACAGAATCCTTCAGGCTGAATATCCCCCGCCCTGTGTCAGCCTCCAGCTGTGCTCGCTGTATAAGCTCTTCAGGTTTATATCCCAGAACACAGGGGCCTCATAACATAGGCTCTGATATTCCTCTTTATTTACATTCACATCCAAAGAGGATCTGATTTCACTGTTGTTGGAGTGCAGGTTACAAGGGGTCCTGTAGAGTTAGTATAGTATTTATCTTCAGGCAAACGCAGGACCCCCCCCCCCCCCCCCCCCCACCACCCTAAGGTCAGCAGGGGGCGTGAGAGAGACAGTGAAATAGACAGAGGGATGAAGGAAGAAAGAGGGAGAGAGAGAGTCAACTCTGAACTCCCACTGCACTCAGCTCAAGTAAGACTATCTCATCCCCGAAGGAGAAGACTCTTGCAGGGCACCACTTCCTGCGGAGAGGTCACCAGAGACCGGACCCCAGAAATACACGATTTTTTTTGTATACACGATACAGCCGATATCTGGCCCATATATACGGATCCAGCGATGGAACCAGGGAACCAGCCACAGTCAAACGCTGGTTTCCGGTTGGTTCGGGTTGTTTTTTTTGCTATCTGTTTTATGAACAGGTTTTTAGTTTGCTAGCCTCTGTATCTCTTCAGTATAGTTTTGGGAACAGGTTTTTAGTTTGCTAGCCTCTGTATCTCTTCAGTATAGTTTTGGGAACAGGGTTTTAGTTTGCTAGCCTCTGTATCTCTTCAGTATAGTTTTGGGAACAGGTTTTTAGTTTGCTAGCCTCTGTATCTCTTCAGTATAGTTTTGGGAACAGGTTTGTAGTTTGCTAGCCTCTGCATCTCTTCAGTATAGTTTTGGGAACAGGTTTGTAGTTTGCTAGCCTCTGCATCTCTTCAGTATAGTTTTGGGAACAGGTTTGTAGTTTGCTAGCCTCTGCATCTCTTCAGTATAGTTTTGGGAATCAGCTTATCTAGTATCCATCTGTTTGTCTGTAAAAGTTGTAAGAGTGAGTGTCAAGCCTCTCTTTAACCTTTCCCTTTCAAACGCTGGAGTTTCAGTTTATCTGGATCCTCCCCGCAGCGGGCCCTCTGACCCGGGGCCTCTCCCCAGCAGCGAGCCCCGTCCCCGGGCTGACCCGGAGCAGCGTGGGGGCCGCTCGCCGGGCTCCAGCTGGTAGCGGAGAGACGGCTTCTAACCGCTAACGAAGGAGACGCAGGAGGAGATACAGCTCAGGAGAAACCAGGGGCTGGGCCGCACAACGAGAGAGAGAGAGAGGGAGAGGGAGAGGGAGAGAGAGAGAGAGAGAGAGAGAGAGAGAGAGAGAGAGAGAGAGAGAGAGAGAGAGAGAGAGAGAGAGAGAGAGAGAGAGACACAGACAGACAGACAGAGACAGAGAGACAGACAGAGACAGAGAGAAAGAAAGAGACAGAGAGAAAGAGACAGAGACAGACAGAGAGAGAGAGAGCGAGCCTTAAAGATTGTGGAACGTGCTTTACATGTGCGGTGATAAAATATGTTAAGCTGGCTGTCAACAGCACTGCAGTATTTTACTTCTCCCTGCATGACATCTACTCAACAAAGACCGCTTCACTCTCACACACTCCTGGGCACACATACATGGGCAGACGCAAGAGTTTACGCGCACGTAACACACGCAAACAACACGTCAACGCAAAATGCATGTTGACTCACAGACATTAGCATACACACACACACACACACACACAATGAGAAACTCTCATACACACACACACACACACACACAATGAGAAACCCTCATACACACACACACAATGAGAAACTCTCATACACACACACACACACAATGAGAAACCCTCACACACACACACACACACACACAATGAGAAACTCTCATACACACACACACACAATGAGAAACCCTCACACACACAATGAGAAACCCTCACACACACACACACACACACACACACACACACACAGTAACTCACTGACGCACTCACAACACAACGGAAACAGAGACATTGTGAGAGGCACATAGGGAATAGGGAGAGAGAGAGAGCAAGGGGAAGAGGGAGAGAGAGGGAGAAAAAGAGAGCGAGAGGAAGGGGGAGAGGGAGTCAGTGACTTCCCAGCCTGTGTGGGGAGGAAGGAATGTGCTGGGGAGTCCAAGTGTGAAGACAGAACTGCATCGCCTCACTAAAAACATGTTCACTAGTCAGCCAACTCACGCCTGTCTCGCACACACACACACACACACACACACACACACACACACACACACACACACACACACACACACACACACACACACACACACACACACACACACACACACACACACACACACACACACACACACACACACACACACACACACAGTGTACTACAAACACATATGGCAACAGGCAGAATGACACACCCGTCACACACGGGCATATGCAATTCCTGCTGGAGTCCACACTTTGTTTTTCCATTATGGTTAACATGTAAGGCTCGGAATATTCTAGCTTGCATTTCGATTTATACTGAGGTGATAGGCCTTGTGCAGAGAGAGAGAGAGACACGCAGAGAGAGAGACAAAGAGACAGACCGAGAGACAGACAGAGAGACAGACAGAGACAGAGAGAGAGACAGAGACAGACAGAGAGAGAGAGACAGACAGACAGACAAACAGACAGACAGAGACAGAGAGACAGACAGACAGAGACAGACAGAGACGGAGAGAGAGACAGAGACAGACAGAGAGAGAGACAGAGAGAGAGACAGAGAGACAGCGTGACAGACAGAGAGACAGACAGACAGAGAGACAGATAGAGACAGAGAGAGACAGATAGAGACGGAGAGAGAGACAGACAGAGAGATGGAGCTAGCCAATGATAGCTTGATAGAGAGACTGACAGACAGACACACTTTATTAATCCCAAAGGAAATTGATAGATGGATTGAACAATCATTTTCATCGAAGGTGCTTCCCCACATGTCCGTGGGTTAGCAGCAAGGAGAGGGTGGTTCAGTACCATCCCACCCCTCAGGTCCAGAGACTCCAGCTCCCTGACCTCTGACCCCTCAGGTCCAGAGACTCCAGCTCCCTGACCTCTGACCCCTCAGGTCCAGAGACTCCAGCTCCCTGACCCCTGACCCCTCAGGTCCAGAGACTCCAGCTCCCTGACCTCTCAGGTCCAGAGACTCCAGCTCCCTGACCTCTCAGGTCCAGAGACTCCAGCTCCCTGACCTCTGAGGTCCAGAGACTCCCAGCTCCCTGACCCCTCTGGTCCAGAGGCTCCAGCTCCCTGACCTCTGACCTCTCTGGTCCAGAGACTCCAGCTCCCTGACCCCTGACCTCTCAGGTCCAGAGACTCCAGCTCCCTGACCTCTGAGGTCCAGAGACTCCAGCTCCCTGACCTCTGAGGTCCAGAGACTCCCAGCTCCCTGACCTCTCTGGTCCAGAGGCTCCAGCTCCCTGACCTCTGACCTCTCTGGTCCAGAGACTCCAGCTCCCTGACCCCTGACCTCTCAGGTCCAGAGACTCCAGCTCCCTGACCTCTGAGGTCCAGAGACTCCAGCTCCCTGACCTCTGAGGTCCAGAGACTCCTAGCTCCCTGACCTCTCTGGTCCAGAGGCTCCAGCTCCCTGACCCCTGACCCCTCAGGTCCAGAGACTCCAGCTCCCTGACCCCTGAGGTCCAGAGACTCCAGCTCCCTGACCTCTGAGGTCCAGAGACTCCAGCTCCCTGACCTCTCAGTTCCAGACACTCCAGCTCCCTGACCTCTCTGGTCCAGAGGCTCCAGCTCCCTGACCTCTGAGGTCCAGAGACTCCAGCTCCCTGACCTCTGAGGTCCAGAGACTCCTGCTCCCTGACCTCTGACCTCTCTGGTCCAGAGACTCCAGCTCCCTGACCCCTGACCTCTCAGGTCCAGAGACTCCAGCTCCCTGACCCCTGACCTCTGAGGTCCAGAGACTTCAGCTCCCTGACCTCTGAGGTCCAGAGACTCCAGCTCCCTGACCTCTGAGGTCCAGAGACTTCAGCTCCCTGACCCCTGACCTCTCAGGTCCAGAGACTCCAGCTCCCTGACCTCTGAGGTCCAGAGACTCCTGCTCCCTGACCTTTCACTCTCTCCTCCATAACTACCAGTCCAAGAAACCCCACACTTTCATTAACGCAGTTAATCATGAACACACACACACACACACACACACACACACACACACACACACACACACACACACACACACACACACACACACACACACACACACACACACACACACACACACACACACACACACACACACACACACACCTAGAGGAACACACACGCATACACACACACACCTTGAGGAACACACACACACACACACACCTAGATGAACACACACACACACACCTAGATGAACACACAGTCACACATACACCTAGATTAACACACACGCATACACACACACACACACCTAGATGAACACACACACACACCTAGATGAACACACAGACACACATACACCTAGATTAACACACACGCATACACACACACACACCTAGATGAACACACACACACCTAGATGAACACACAGACACACACACCTAGAGACGCATACACGCATACACACACACACCTAGAGGAACACACACGCACACACACACACACGTAGATGAACACACACACACGTAGATGAACACACACACACACACCTAGATGAACACACAGACACACATACCTAGATGAACACACACACACACCTAGATGAACACACAGACACACACACCTAGAGGAACACACACGCATACACGCATACACACACACACCTAGAGGAACACACACACATACACACACACGTAGATGAACACACACACACCTAGATGAACACACACACACACACACACCTAGATGAACACACACACACCTAGATGAACACACACACACACACCTAGATGAACACACAGACACACATACCTAGATGAACACACACACAAGCTCAGAAGCAGACACACACACACACACACGCAGAGGAACACACACACACACACACATATGCAGAGGAACACACACACGCACGCATGCAGAGGAACACACACACACACACACGCGTATGTACACAGCTGCAACAGTTTAAAGCAATGGTGTGAAGAGTGAATCAAATCAGGGGAGGAAGGAATGTGACCTTTGAACCCTGTGAACCGTGACCCCCCCGGCGGCCAGGATCTTGATCTGATGGGTGAGTCTGGCCCGCTAAAGGCTTCCAGAACCAGCAGTGTGTGTGTCCAACCCCTCTCCCCACCCTCCCTCTCTCTCTAGTGGGCTTAAATGAGCGAGCGAGAGAGCGAGAGAAAATACCATTTTTACACAATTAACGATACACTTAACTTGTAAATTGACGTCCCTAATTACAAGGTAAAGGTCCTTAATACTGTGTGAATCGAGTACTGCTTCGTTGTACTTACAGTGTGGTTGACTCCTTCAAACGTTTACTTTGACCTTTAATCATACTTTGTAAATGAAGTAAAGAGAGAAAGATAGAGAGAGAGAGAGAGAGTGGTAAAGAGACACCAGAATAGAGCGTAGGAGGCCGCAGAATTAGGCAGAACTCGTGGCCCTTTTCCTGCAGTCAACACGCGAGATCCAGCCTCTGCAGTCCCTGACTCCTTGGCGCCTGAGGAGAATCTCCCCATCGGCTGGATCCCCTAACCCCCCCCCCCCCCATGGTCTCTACAGCTCCATTCACGGGGTCGTCGTTCAGCCGAAGCTCGGGCCCAAGGAGAGTGACACAGGTCATTAAGGAGCAGGTAGGGGTCAGGGGTCATCTTGCTCTAGGATGCCTACAGGTAGAGTGAGGACATTGGGGATCGAACCCAGAACCTTTCAGCTCGGAGCATGCAAGTGTGTGTGTGTACCTGTGTGTGTGTACCTGTGTGTGTGTGTGTGCCTGTGTGTGTGTGTCTGTATGTGTGTGTGTGCTTGTGTGTGTGTGCCTGTGTGTGTATGTGTGTGTGTGTGCCTGTGTGTGTGTGCCTGTGTGTGTGTGTGTCTGTGTGTGTGTGTGTGTGTGTGTGCCTGTGTGTGTGTGTGTGTGTGTGCCTGTGTGTGTGTGTGTGTCTGTATGTGTGTGTGCCTGTGTGTGTGTGTGTGTGTGTGTGTGTGTGTGTGTGTGTGTGTGTGCCTGTGTGTGTGTGCCTGTGTGTGTGTGCCTGTGTGCCTGTGTGTGTGCCTGTGTGTTTTACGTGCAGTGTGGGTAGATGGGACGAACGTCAGCTCTTAAGTGAGCCAGTGATAGTAAAGTTGGCCAAGACATGCTGACTCATCATCCCAATGACACTTTACAATGACGAACACACACACACACACACACACACACACACACACACACACACACACACACACACACACACACACACACACACACACACACACACACACACACACGGGAAGTTCCGGAAGGCGGGAAGACGCAGAACATTATGAACACAAGATCGATAGCCCAGTTTGTTCACCTGCAACACAACGCTGGCTAAATCGCTTCAGAACAACCGGAACCAGGAGCGATAAGCCCTCTGTTGTGGAGGTGATGCTGACAGAGCTTCCCCTGAGTCGGTCCGCTTCACACGGGGGGGGGGGGCTCTGATCGCCACCTCTGTGTTGACTATCAAGTCATTAGGCAGACGCCTCTATCCGGCCTGACTCCCACAGAGTTCAGATGCCGCCATTGAGTCGGAGGTAGGAGGTACCACGGGTAGACTGCATGCCAGGGACATTGGGCGTCGAACCCAGAACCTTTGGGCTGGGACCTTAGCCACTAGCCTCTCCTGCGGTCAGAGGTGGTGTTGAGCCCTGGCTAACCCCGTAGCTATGGTTCTGCACTAGCTTAGCGATAGCTAGTCCTTACGTCAAGTCTAGCTTAGCCCCACATGGCGCTTAGCCTTAGCTTAGCGATAGCTAGTCCTTACGTCAAGTCTAGCTTAGCCCCACATGGCGCTTAGCCTTAGCTTAGCGATAGCTAGTCCTTACGTCAAGTCTAGCTTAGCCCCACATGGCGCTTAGCCTTAGCTTAGCGATAGCTAGTCCTTACGTCAAGTCTAGCTTAGCCCCACATGGCGCTTAGCGATAGCTAGTCCTTACGTCAAGTCTAGCTTAGCCCCACATGGCGCTTAGCCTTAGCTTAGCGATAGCTCATTATTACGTCAGCCGCACGTTAGCCTAAACTGAGCTGTAGCTTATTCCAGGCCCCACTCTGGGTTATCCCTGATTTGACTCGGTGTCAGCAACTTAGCACAGCACTTAGTTAGCATTAGCATCATAACCACCTCCTCATCCCCCTTTATCCTCCCCCCTTTCTCCTCCCTGATGGTTTCCCTCCCTTCTCCTACTCACCCTTACTCACCTCATCTCTCTCTCTATATATACCTCCCTTCGCCCCTGAGACAGAAATAGTTAACCCCTCACCTCCTCTTAAACCCTCCACAGTGCTATGTACCCCCTATGCAGAAACACACACAAACCATAACTACTAGAAGAAGGAGAACGAGAAGAGGAAGAAAAATGATGAAGTATGTTCAAACACACACACCCACCCTGTCTAATGCAGGATGGTTTGCTGCAGACAGAGCAGAACAAGATACAGCGACGGTCCATTTGGGACGGACTGGTTCAGCTACTATAGAACAACACAAGATGTATCTCCACACCGCGAGCCACCCCCACCCTGCCCTGTACTCTACTGTCTGCTCAGTGACGCCTTGAATCGCCCTACTCTGTTCCAACGCAGCGATCTCTGCTACCGTGCTGTGGGTACGATTTAAAAGCTATCATTTCTGTGTCATTCTAACAAACGACACATTCGTCAGCTCTAAGTGAGTGAAGGCCTGCGAGAATATCTGTTCCCGTGCCTGGCTCTGTATGATACTACTTAAGAGTGTAGGATTTCTGACTGATCAGGACTTCTCTTCCCTGATTGGTTCAGGGATTCTATGGTACCTGTCAATCACAGGTGTGTAAAAGCAACACTTCTCAACGGGGGAGAAACTTAGGGAGGGGGGAGCAGAGTGAAATCTTGCCCTATTTTCTGCTCTCTGTCTTCACAACCCTCAAATCTGAGCGACAGCACCTATACAACATAGTTCCTCTGTTCCAACACAGGGAAGGGGAACATGGCCATACTCTCTGGATAAAAGCATGTAGGGATGTTTTGGATTACGCTCAGATGATGTGAGCTGTGTGCCCTAGCATTCACTCCCTGCTGTTAGAGCTCGCACCTCTCCCTCTCCCTCATCCCTCTCTATCTCCCCCTCTCTGTCCCTCCTTATTACTGTCTCATATTCCCTCTCTCTGGTTGAGTATTGTAACACTCCCTCTCTCTGGTTGAGTATTGTAACACTCCCTCTCTCTGGTTGAGTATTGTAACTTGGGGTGTGGAGAGTCATTCCATCCAGAGCTTAGTGGGGTCACTCTGCGGGGGGCCAGTAGCAGACCAGGGGCCCGAGTGAACCCCTCTCCTCAGCAGGGTGTGATGCCTTCATGTCTGCTTCATGTGATCACGTCTTTATGAAGGAAAGGGGAACGCTGTATCGATTGATTTGAGGAACATGAACGATCTCTGGGTGATGAATGTAATGCTTATCAGGCCGTCCCACCAGCACTCAGTATGCTACCATATAGGAACCACAATGAAGGGCCTATGAGGCTTCACACACACATACGGTGAAGCATCTTAATCCAAGCCAGGACATTTACATCAGAAATCACATAAATCACAGACACACATATGGATAGAGATACAATAGACAGATAGACAGACAGACAGACAGACATATAGATATAGATACAATAGACAGACATATGGATATAGATACAATAGACAGACAGACATATGGATAGAGATATAATAGACAGACAGATGGATATAGCTCCAATAGATGGACCGATCAAACGAAATCATGATTTAGAACAAGGTAGACTCGTGCAGACGAGAGAAGCAGCATTCCGTAGCGTTTAGCTTTTGCATGGTCACACACGCGCACACACACACACACACACACACACACACACACACACACACACACACACACACACACACACACACACACACACACACACACACACACACACACACACACACACACACACACACACACACACACACACACACACACACACACACACACAGGGAAAGTGCCGTACATTCCAAGCCCACCTCAACACCGGTCCTCCGTCTCTCGGACGCAGAGATTCTCCCTGGCAGCCCACCCTGGCTGTCTCTCTCCTCCTCGCCCCCTCCTGCATCACCTACGCATCTCCACGTCAAATATTCATAAGCTGACACGAAACTGTCAGCGCGCGTTGATGCGACAGGAACGTGACGCGAGGTGGGGGGAAACCACTCTCTCTCTCACCATGTATCTCTCTCTCTCTCTCTCTCCCTCCCTCCCTCTCTCCCTCCCTCTCCGTATATATATCTCCTCCTCTCTCACCCTGTATCTCTCTCTCTCTCGGCACGCGGGAGAACGCCACACACATCACACCAAACTACAGACCTGTGCTGACTATAACCGCTGCTGGACATTCTGGTATTTCCCTTCATTAAGTTGGAAATCATCATCGTCACAATATTATGAATGACAGTCTGTCGATGGCCGACGCTGATACAATTTTAATAGCAAGTCAATGTTTAAAAGTGGGGAAAATGCTCTTTAGGGAATGATACATTTTGTAATAAAAATCGATTGAGAATGTGTCAAACCTCCACAATGGAGAAGTCTGAGATGAATGAGGTAACACGTCTGTTGGTCCTAATTAGTACTAATTCATACAATATGTTGAATTGGATATGTTTAACACAAGTCTACAAAAAAGTTGATACGAATGTTGTTACTGCGACATTCATGGCCATCCATCGCAGAATACCATCATCAATAAGTGATGTTTAATAACCTGCGGGTTTCTGTCCAGGTCCCACATCGGGGCTAAAGTGTGCAGGCGTTCCTGTCATCTTGTTCGGTGTTCAAACCGCTGCAGTGTCTGTCTGCTGGCCCCACACGGCGGGGGGTCTGTGCAGTGAGGGAACGGTCAGGACCCTGTGGTGTCCCTAGTCGGTAGCCCTCCGGTCTTCCGCAATCACCCCCAAACCCGCTCGGTCACTTCCAGCCGCTAACACGGATCAGTCAGGTGGTCGGTGCTGCAAAGCCGCTCCACACCTCGCTTCTGCCCGCTGTCCGGTCCGCAGACCACGGGGAGATGTGGCTTATGCGAGCACAGCCGTTTAACCCTAATAAACACGGCATCTGCCGGCTGCATACAAACATATCCCGGGTCTGTCAACACACCGGAGCGGTTGTGGGTTCGACAGCAGAGTGGAGAGTCGCATACATTCCCCGTCTTCCCCCTTAATTGTCCCTTAACGAATCCCGCGTGAGAAGCATTCAGCAAAGTTAAGAGTGTACTTACCGATTAAATCGACCGTTAAATCGTCCCTCCCGAGCATTTTAAAAGCGTCCAACTTGTAGACAAGACATTCCACGCTTTCTCTCCCAGCAGTACAAGGTCCAGAGATCGCGTCAGAGGTGCGCGCAGCGTGAACTATCGAGGCGGTTTGACGAACGGAGCCCTACGTCTCCGGCTCCAGAGTGCGACGGGAGAGTGTGAGACGCAGAACAAGAGGAAGAGAGAGAGAGTGAGAGAGAGAGAGCGAACGAGAGAGGAGTTCTCAGCGTCAGTGACGCGCCCTCTGCCGGCCGCTGGGGTGTAACTGCACTCCATGGTGCCGCCGGTAGAGGGCATCATTGGGCGCTCACTGTTCAGTTTACAGATCGATCCCATCAATAAAATATAATGTATTCGATACATGTCCAATACATTTCAATAATATATTATGTATAAATCTAATAAATAAAAAGTACGGATTGAAGTACTACATGTGTCATATTAATAAAATAGACGTTATTGAGAGCTGGTCTTTATAAACAGGAAGACTTTAATGGAGAATAGGTTATAAAAGCAGCAGGACATAAAAGTGATTATGGGGTTTATTCAACATTTGAATGACTTACGTCATATTTAGAGATGTGTGTCATAAACGACCAAACAATTATATTAAACTAAGAGGAGAGGAGAGGAGAGGAGAGGAGAGGAGAGGAGAGAAGAGGAGAGGAGAGGAGAGGAGAGGAGAGGAGAGAAGAGGAGAGGAGAGGAGAGGAGAGGAGAGGAGAGGAGAGGAGAGGAGAGGAGAGGAGAGGAGAGGAGAGGAGAGGAGAGAGAGAAGAGGAGAGGAGAGGATAGAGAGAGAGGAGGAGAGGAGAGGAGATGAGAGGAGAGGAGAGGAGAGGAGAGAGAGGAGAGGAGAGGAGAGGAGAGAGAGAATAGGAGAGGAGAGGATAGAGAGAGAGGAGGAGAGGAGAGGAGATGAGAGGAGAGGAGAGGAGAGGAGAGAAGAGGAGAGGAGAGGAGATGAGAGGAGAGGAGAATAGAGGAGAGAGAGGAGAGGAGAGAGGCGATGAAGAGGAGAGGAGAGGAGAGGAGAATAGAGGAGAGAGAGGAGAGGAGAGGAGAGGAGAGGAGAGGAGAGGAGAGGAGAGGAGAGGAGAGGAGAGGAGAGGAGAGGAGAGGAGAGGAGAGGAGAGGAGATTAAGAAGAGGACGATGAGCCACGGTGATGATCAGGTTATTTTTCTATAGAACACGGGAATCGAACACGCTACGCCACGGTGTTCAATTCCCCCGCACCACACACACACACACACACACACACACACACACACACACACACACACACACACACACTCACACACACACACACACACACACACACTCACCACACACTCACACACACACACACACACACACTCACCACACACACACACACACACACACACACACACACACTCACCACACACACACACACACACACACACACACACACATACACACACACACACACACACACACACACACACACACACACACACACATATACATATCCAAACTGGCAAACAGGCAATTTAGTTTCAAGTTCATCCTGAGAGGAATAACTGAATATGTGTGAAAGGTTTTCTAAGAACTGCTTAGTTTGTCATGTTGAATAGCTTCTGCTCTATAAAAATGCTCTACTTAATGACCTGTCTCTGTACTGTCTAACCCCTACCTGCTCCTTAATGACCTGTCTCTGTACTGTCTAACCCCTACCTGGTCCTTAATGACCTGTCTCTGTACTGTCTAACCCCTACCTGTTCCTTAATGACCTGTCTCTGTACTGTCTGACCCCTACCTGCTCCTTAATGACCTGTCTCTGTACTGTCTAACCCCTACCTGCTCCTTAATGACATGTCTCTGTACTGTCTAACCCCTACCTGCTCCTTAATGACCTGTCTCTGTACTATCTAACCCCTACCATCTCCTTAATGACCTGTCTCTGTACTGTCTAACCCCTACCTGCTCCTTAATGACCTGTCTCTGTACTGTCTAACCCCTACCTGCTCCTTAATGACCCGTCTCTGTACTGTCCAACCCCTACCTGCTCCTTAATGACCCGTCTCTGTACTGTCTAACCCCTACCTGCTCCTTAATGACCCGTCTCTGTACTGTCTAACCCCTACCTGCTCCTTAATGACCCGTCTCTGTACTGTCTAACCCCTACCTGCTCCTTAATGACCCGTCTCTGTACTGTCTAACCCCTACCTGCTCCTTAATGACCTGTCTCTGTACTGTCTAACCCCTACCTGCTCCTTAATGACCTGTCTCTGTACTGTCTAACCCCTACCTGCTCCTTAATGACCTGTCTCTGTACTGTCTAACCCCTACCTGCTCCTTAATGACCTGTCTCTCTACTGTCTAACCCCTACCTGCTCCTTAATGACCTGTCTCTGTACTGTCTAACCCCTAGTAGTGATGCATGAGAGAGACCAAGGGTTTGTTAGTCTATCCGCTCTGCATTAGTGTTGCAGAGGCCCCCCCCCCCCCCCCCCCCCCCCCCCCCCCCCGATGCGGGAACAGGGATTAGCCGAACACTGTCGGTTCAGACGGACCAGCAGGGGGGAGTGTGATGAGAAGTGATGATAATTGGGGGTTAGGGTGAAATTACCTGTCTGCTTTTTACCCCAAACGTCCCCAAACCTGACCATCTGATAGATCTGCATATTTAACTGCCTTTACTCAGTGTGTGTGCGTGTGTGTGTGTGCGTGTTCGTGTGTGTGTTTTTGTGTATGTATGTATGTGTGTGTGTGTATGTGTGTGTGGTGTGTGTTTCTGTGTGTATATTTATATGTGTGTGTATGTATGTGAGTGTGTGTGTATATGTGTGTGTGTGTGTTTGTGTGTGTATGTATGTGTGTGTGTGTGTGTGTATGTATGTATGTGTGTGTATATGTGTGTGTGTGTGTGTTTGTGTGTGTATGTATGTGTGTGAGTGTGTGTGTGTATGTGTGTGTGTGTGTGTTTGTGTGTGTATGTATGTGTGTGTGTGTGTATGTGTATGTGTGTGTGTGTGTGTGTGTGTGTGTGTGTGTGTGTGTGTGTGTGTGTGGTGGTTATCTAAATGCAAAGTGAGGCTGTAATAGTTCAGGGGATGAGACGTAAATGACCAGCAAGACACCAGGAGATGGAGGGGCAAACGAGAAGAGTGGAGAGAGAGCGAGGGAGAGAGAGAGAGAGAGAGAGAGAGAGAGAGAGAGAGCGAGGGAGAGAGAGAGAGAGAGAGAGAGAGAGAGAGAGAGGGAGAGAGAGAGAGGGAGAGAGACATAGAGAAGATGGAGAGAGAGACAAGAGAAGATGGAGAGAGAGGGAGAGAGAGAGAAGAGAAGATGGAGAGAGAGAGAACATGGCGGGAGGGAGAGATAGCGAGAGATATAGCGGAGATGGAGGGAGAGAAAGAGTCTAAACAGGAAGAAAAAGGATAGGAAATTGATGTAGGATGAAAGACGATAAAAGGGATGGACAAGAAGACAGACGTGGAGGACAGGCAGCGCATCGCCAAGGTTACGGCAACGTGGCCTGCTTCTGTCCTGGCTGCTATGCTCCTGAACAGCCTGGTCTGGACAGGCTGCTCCTGAACAGCCTGGTCTGGACAGGCTGCTCCTGAACAGCCTGGTCTGGACAGGCTGCTCCTGAACAGCCTGGTCTGGACAGGCTGCTCCTGAACAGCCTGGTCTGGACAGGCTGCTCCTGAACAGCCTGGTCTGGACAGGCTGCTCCTGAACAGCCCCATGCAGCCGTCACCCGCAATGCCAGGGCTTTGTCTCTTTGTGTGCGTGTGTGTGTATGTGTGTGTGTTCAGGTCTGCGTGTGTGTGTGTGAATACGCGTGTGTGTGTTTGTAAATGTGTGTGTGTGTGCGTGTGTGTGTGTGTTTGTAAATGTGTGTGTGTTTGTACATGTGTGTGTGTGTTTGTAAATGTGTGTGTGTGTTTGTAAATGTGTGTGTGTGTGTTTGTAAATGTGTGTGTGTGTGTGTTTGTAATTGTGTGTGTGTT
>JACYXH010000093.1:430000-467500 GCA_026745465.1 Lota lota | reverse complement strand
CTCTACTTCATCCTTCTCATCCAATCATCTCCCTCCAGCTCTCCTTCTCTCTCTGTCTCTCCTCCTCCTCTCTCTCTCATTCTCCCACTCCTGTATAGTTTGTGTCTCTAAGCACCCAGTACGTCCATCCCGTCCAGAGTACTTTACAGATGGTAGAACATGTACGATGGATGTATTTCCAGCAGGTATTGAAGACTGAACACCAAACCAAACTACTAGCCATGGATCTGCTGTCATGCACACCAACCAAACACATTTCAAACACCTCGTGGACTTTGATTTCCTACAAATGACAATGCTCAGGGCGTTTTTGTGTGTGTGCGCGCACGTGTGTGTGTGTGGTTGCAAGCTGGCATGATACAGAGACCAGTCTCTGGGGAGTTCATGTCTTCTGATACACACACACACACACACACACACACACACACACACACACTCATCGCGCCTCATCACATTCACTTAATCATGCTTTCATAGACACAAAAATACTAATAATAATATTGAAATAAGTCTACCCACAGAGCCAACCCAAACACTCACACACACACACACACACACGCACACACACACACACACACACACACACACACACACACACACAAGCTGAATCTTGACGATCTTCAGGACGGACAGAGTAAATGGCCCCCTCCCCCATGCTCCTCTGTCTCCTCTCCTCTCCTCTCCTCTCCTACTCCTCTCCATTATCCCCTCCTTTCCTGTCTCTCCTTTCCTCCCGTCTCTCCTCTCTCCTACTCTCTTGTCCTCCTCTCTTCTCTTCTCCTCCTCTCCTCACATAACCACTCACTCTCTTCTCCTCTCATCTCCATCATCCCTGTCCTCTTTGCTTTCATCTCCTCCTCCATGGAGTACCGTCTCCTCTTTCCATCCATCATCCTTTCATCATGCTCCCATCATCCTTTCATGTGCCTCCTCCAGCACCACCACTCAGACCCTCACCCACCCACCAGCTCTTTGATGTCCTACCTCAACATCTATCCTCATCATGCATCTACTTTCTGTCTGTCTGTCTGTCTGTCTGTCTGTCTGTCTGTCTGTCTCTCTCTCTCTCTCTCTGTCTCTCTCTCTGCGTCTCTCTCTGTGTCTCTCTCTGTCTCTCTCTCTGTGTCTCTCTCTGTGTCTCTCTGTCTCTCTGTCTCTCTCTCTGTGTGTGTGTCTCTCTCTCTGTCTCTCTGTGTGTCTCTCTCTCTCTCTTCTCTCTCTCTCTCTCTCTCTGTCTCTCTCGCTGTGTGTGTGTCTCTCTCTGTGTCTCTCTGTGTGTCTCTCTCTCTCTCTCTTTCTCTCTCTCTCTCTCTTCAAAGTGACCCACTAATCCTCTGTTGACTGGCCTGGTTCTCTCATGCGTGCGTGTGCGTGTGCGAGGGTGCATGTGTGTGAGCGTGTGTTAGTGTGTGTGTATATGTGTGTGTGTGCCTGTGTTAGTGTGTGTGTATATGTGTGTGTGAGCGTGTGTTAGTGTGTAATTAATTATTAGTTATGTTTCACATTGTCCTGTGAAAGAAGGTTATAATAAAGGTTGTTTCATACATTTGTATGATTGAATTTGTGCTCAATCAAAGACAGTGTGACAAAATACTTTTAAACACTTCCATTATTTTATAATGTCTGTAAAATGTCTTTGTTTCCCTGGCAGCAAAGAGGGAATAAATAACAACAAAACCAAGTAAACAAATACACACAATACCACACAAACTGGTCTTTTAAACATCGGTTTCGGCCAACAATTCCCAACCAGTGAATCCCCAGTTACACACTTTAAGCCATGTGAGACAACACACAACACACAAGAGCACACAACACACAACATACAAGAACACACAACACACAACACACAAGAACACACAACATACAAGAGCACACAACACACAAGAACACACAACACACAACATACAAGAACACACAACACACAATATACAAGAACACACAACACACAAGAACACACAACACACAAGAACACACAACATACAAGAACACACAACACACAAGAGCACACAACATACAACATACAAGAACACACAACACACAACATACAAGAACACACAACACACAAGAACACACAACACACAACATACAAGAGCACACAACACACAAGAACACACAACACACAACATACAAGAACACACAACACACAATATACAAGAACACACAACACACAAGAACACACAACATACAAGAACACACAACACACAAGAGCACACAACATACAAGAACACACAACACACAAGAGCACACAACATACAACATACAAGAACACACAACACACAAGAACACACAACACACAATATACTACAACATACAACATACAAGTTTAACATACAAGTTCAACATTCAACACACAACATACCAGTACAACACACAACACTCAAGCACAGAACCACACACACCTCCATGTTAAAGCAGATGAAATGTCCGGTACAAGAATAGAAAGAATGAACCGTCAGCGATAGAATAACCACACTGCTGCCATTAAAACCTTTACGTTTAAAGGCTCTGTCCTTGAAATGTGTTCCTCGCATAAATGTGTTCCTCAATATTTTGTTAGTTTTTAGCTTCATCTTTGCATCTAAAATACACTTCTCATTAATGTCATTGTGTTGAGTTGAGTGTTTTCTGCCTCCGCTTTTTGACACTCCCTTCCGTCTCAAGCGGAGGTTGCCATAGCAACCTCCGCTTGAGGAAGGCATCCCAACACATATCATCTTCCTTGAGTCTGATCCTGATGAGCGGCCGTGCCCAGCGGGGGAGGGGGGGGGGGGAGGGGGGGGGGGGGAGGGGGGGGGTCCTAGCAGGTTAACTGTGGGGGTCCCTGAATAACTCAGATCCCTGGACGTTTGGCTACTACGGCCACGGGAACCCCCACCTTGAGAGTCCCGGGACTCTGCTGCTGAAGCTGTGCTGACAACAGAAGTATCCACTCACACATCAACAGGACCTGAGGAGGAAGAAGGTGCTGATTTATGATTACCAGGCTAGAGGTCTTGTCGGTGTATGTATCCATGTATGTATCCATGTATCCATGTCCTCATGGAGCAGGAGGTGGCAGCCTGCAGGTAGACTGTGGACATTGGGGATGGAACACAGAGCGTTCAACCCCCTACATGAAGACTGAACACAAGCGTACTCTTTAGACATCGGGGCCCTGGTGTGTACCCCACTAGTGGTCTCTGAACGTTGTGTGTGGAGCCCCCTGGTTTCCCTGTTTGGATGGTGAAGTGAGGATCAGCAACACCAGATGAACCGGAACAGAACCCACAGAGACGGAGCGTCCTCCCGGTGGTTTGGGTGTCCAGGCCTGATCCCTGAGCTCTCGGTGTTTGTCTTTACCTGAGACGAGTCTGGACCCCACAAACGTGTCCTCACACGCTTCACTCACGGACGCTGATGTAAGACATCAGACGGACCGGACTAACGAGCTGCGAGAGTCCACACCAGTTAACGAGCACGCTGTGTGTGTGTGTGTGTCCCTGTGTGAGTGTGTTTGTGTCCCTGTGTGTGTGTGTTTGTGTCCCTGTGTGTGTGTTTGTGTCCCTGTGTGTGTGTGTCTGTGTGTGTCCCTGTGTGTGTGTGTGTGAGTGTGTGTGTGTGTGTGTGTGTCCCTGTGTGTGTGTGTGTGTGTTTGTGTCTGTGTGTGTGTGTGTGTTTTCTGGTCCTAATGGCCTGCGGAGTCACATATGGAGAGGAGAAATCCCAGTTTGACAATTGAAAGTATTGTGCCACTTCTCAGTTATTAATAAGATGTTTGAGTCAAATACACTGAGACAGACAGACAGTCAGACAGAGAGCGAGAGAGACAGACAGACAGACAGACAGAGAGAGACAGAAAGAGAAAGAGACAGAGAGGCTGACAGAGAGAAGGAGATAATGACAGACAAACACCGGATAAAGGCTGACAGATAGACAGAGACAGACGGATGGACAGAGACAGACAGATGGACAGAGCGCTTCATACTCGGATAATAAGGTGATGCAACACGGTGTAAAGTGGAGGTGCATTTATAACGAGCTACGGCTCCATCATTAGGACAACAGTTTGGACCTAGGGTTGCTCTGACAGCCTTCATCACCACCCTCACCATCATCACCCTCAGCATCACCATCCTCAGCATCATCATCATCATCACCCTCACCATCATCATCACCCTCACCATCATCATCATCCTCACCACCATCATCATCTTCAGCCTCACCATCATCATCCTCACCTTCACCATCATCACCCTCAGCCTCACTATCATCATCCTCACCATCATCATCCTCACCATCATCATCACCATCATCTTCATCACCCTCAGCATCATCATTACCATCCTCACCATCATCATCCTCAGCATCACCATCATCCTCGGCATCACCATCCTCAGCATCACCATCATCATCCTCATTACCATCCTCACCATCATCATCCTCAGCATCACCATCATCAGCATCACCATCATCATCCTCAGCATCACCATCATCATCCTCAGCATCCTCACCATCATCACCATGGTGATCTGCCTGGACAACAGTTAAATTTGGCTAAACAATCGATAAAAAAGCCTCAACTAACCTGATTGGGTAAAACTATTGTCCTTCTACATTTAGTCCCACCCCCTAACTTCCTGTTTTCCTGCAAATTCATCAGACTACAATTGATACTACGCTTTTATTTTGTATTTAAATGTAAAGTGAGGGAGAGGAGGTTAACAACGAAGCCTGCATAAAGATTGTTAATCCGTAGCTTCCTTACACACACACACGCACAAAAACACACACCCACACACACACACACACACACACACACACACACACACAGGCCTTGTAAAGACAGTTGTCGTATAAAGACAGCGGCATTAAGATAGGGAAGAGAGAGGTAGAGAGACAGAGATAGAGAAGAGAAAGAACAACGTGAGGGCGAGATAAGGAAGAACAGGAGAGTGAGGATGGAAAACATAACGAGCAGGCAATAAATCAGACCTTTAATCCTGGCTGCTCCAAGGATTAAGTCTCTCTCTCTCTCTCTCTCTCTCTCTCTCTCTCTCTCTCTCTCTCTAATGGTAGTGGAAGGTAGAAATCTTTGGTTTGTGACAGGACTTACTACGTGTGTGTGTGTGTGTGAATGTGCATGTGCGCTTGTGTGCATGTGTCTGTGTGCGTGCATGCGTGTATGTGTGCGTGTGTGTCTGTGTGCATGTGTGCGTGCATGCGTAGTGCAGTAGGAAGACCAGTCTAATAAAGGTTCTTGTTCCTCATAATCTGATAGGCCAGGATAACAAAGTGTCACTGATTTCCCAGGAGGCTCAGGTGTGTGTGTGTGTGTGTGTGTGTGTGTGTGTGTGTGTGTGTGTGTGTGGGAGTGGACAACCACTTTACACAGAAGAACCAGACTAGACAGAAGATTTCATGGAAACACAGTCAGACAATTTGTACTTCTGAGTCGAGGTGTGTGTGTGTGAGTGTGAGTAAGCATGTCACAAACTAACAAGCATGTGGTCTAGTCACACCAGCTTATGAAGGGAGATGTGACCACTACCATCTTTGAATTTCTTGACTGAATAAATAAAATTTGTTTCACACAAAAAACATCAACTGTTTCACTCAGACTTTGGTGTTTTCTTCTGAGAAACGCAAATACACACACGCATGGAGATATGAACACGACACTAACACACGCACAGACTCACACACACAGAGACTCACACACACACGTACACACACACACTCACACACACAAACGCAGACACACACACAAACGCAGATGCAGACACACACAAACACGCGCTACAGATGAGAGGAGTGGAGATGCTCCTCGCTGCACTTCTAAAGAACAAGCGTGGGAGTTACAACACAACCTCCACCTCTACCTCTCTCCACCTCTCTCCATCTCTCTCTCTCTCTCCACCTCTCTCCCTCTCTCCACCTCTCTCTACCTCTCTACCTCTCTCCTCCTCTCTCCATCTCTCTCTCTCTCCACCTCTCTCTACCTCTCTCCACCTCTCTCCCTCTCTCCACCTCTCTCTACCGCTCTACCTCTCCACCTCTCTCTACCTCTCTCCATCTCTCTCTCTCTCTCCACCTCTCTCTCTACCTCTCTACCTCTCCACCTCTCTCCATCTCTCTCTCTCCACCTCTCTCTATCTCTACACCTCTCTCTCTCTCCACCTCTCTACCTCTCCCTCTCTCTCTCTACCTCTCTCCACCTCCCCCCCACTCCCCTCCCAGTGTTTCTGCTGTAATTGGGAATGACATGAGATGAACAGGAGGGGGGAGAGGGAAATGGATGGAGGGGGAGGTGGGGGAGGTAGCTAGGGTGTATTTGAATGCGGGCAGCATCATCTTCTGCTGTCATTTTCTCTGTCCGTCTCTCTCCCCCCCTCGCTCTTTCACTCTCTCTCTTCCTCTGTCACTCTCTTACCCCCCTCTCTCTCTCTGCGTCTCCCCCTCTCTAACCTGTCGAAATTCCAGCTGCATTCACCGGTTACCGTAGCAACATCTGCAGGAACGCAACCTCGCCCGCCCCCGTGTCCTTTTGTCAAGACTGGCCGCCTCACGTGCACGTGGGTGTGTGCACGTGTGTGTGTGTGTGTGCACGTGTGTGGCCGTGTGTGTGCACGTGTGTGTGTGTGTGTGCACGTGTGTGTGTGGCCGTGGGTGTGTGTGAACATGTGTGTGTGTGGCCGTGGGTGTGCACGTGTGTGTGTGTGTGTGCACGTGTGTGTGTGTGTGTGCACGTGTGTGTGTGTGTGTGTGCACGTGTGTGTACAAGGACACCGCTGCACCCATCAGCCGAGATTTTCTTCTGTGCTCGCTTCTCACCGCCGTGGGTCTGACACGGGGCGACGCCCGCGGCCAGGCGCGGGAGGTGGCTTCACCCGGGTCCTCGGAGCCTTGCTCATCGACCCGCGGTAGCGATGGACCAACAGAAGCGCCCGTCTGGAAGCAGGGAGGAAACGAGCTGCACGGTCTTAGAGCTCAGTTTGGTTTATTACAAATCATAAAACTACAACTCCCATGATTCAAAGAGAAACGGGCAGGACGTGCCTGAGTGCAAGCAGGAAGTGGTTACAGCATAAAACTGCAGTCGACTTAAAGCAATGAGAGTTAAATGAAAGCTAATGTTTGTGTTTAATGTGTTTTCATGCAACACCATCACACTCAGCAGATTATAAAAGATATGAATCCCAGACTGGAGAACCTGGAGGCTTTTAGGACCACTTTGATCTGAAATGGTGGGCTATAAACATCAATTAAATATTCTCTTTTCCATGTTGCAAAATACATTAAATCATCTTAAAGAGCCCCTCGTTCACCAGCAGGTGTGATCAGGAGTCATGAGACGTGATGGGATCGCTCCACCACCAGTGGGTGTGGCGTACTGGGTAGGCTGGGAGCCTGATCCATCCTGAAGCGTCTCTTCACACCTGCAGGGCCTCCTACCCATCAAATCACCTCCTATTACACGTTTAAATAGGAATTCAACTCTATTCAAGTACTTCTTTTTACCGCAAATCAACAAATACTTTAGTCTTGACTCAAGCGTCTGCCCTTAAAACCCGCGTATGCTTAACAAAAAAGGGTCTCGAAAACGTTCAACTCGATACTGAAGTGAAGTTGTAGCAGTTTCTTTGCAGTGCATATATAAAACAGCAGATATATCATCGTAGCAATAGTAGTGCAACTTTTATAGTGAAAACTCATTAAACAAAGGTTCAATAAAAGCATAGTAAAACCTAACCTAAAACATGCATTCTAACCCTTACCCAGAGTGCACCCTGCCTTCTGACCAAAACACCAAAGCTGCATTCTAACCCTTACCCAGAGTGCACCCTGCCTTCTGACCAAAACACCAAAGCTGCATTCTAACCCTTACCCAGAGTGCACCCTGCCTTCTGACCAAAACACCAAAGCTGCATTCTAACCCTTACCCAGAGTGCACCCTGCCTTCTGACCAAAACACCAAAGCTGCATTCTAACCTTTACCCAGAGTGCACCCTGCCTTCTGACCAAAACACCAAAGCTGCATTCTAACCCTTACCCAGAGTGCACCCTGCCTTCTGACCAAAACACCAAAGCTGCATTCTAACCCTTACCCAGAGTGCACCCTGCCTTCTGACCAAGCAGAAAATCTAAGTGCTGGCCCCCCACCGGCCCGGCTGGGGAACCATCCTCCCCAGCCCCCTCCTCTTCATCCTCCTCTTCATCCTCCTCGGTCCCCTCCTCTTCATCCTCCTCGGTACCCTCCTCTTCATCCTCCTCGGTCTCCTCCTCTTCATCCTCCTCTTCATCCTCCTCGGTACCCTCCTCTTCATCCTCCTCCATCCCTCCTCTTCATCCTCCTCGGTCCCCTCCTCTTCATCCATGATTCACCATCAGGCTCTGAGGTTAGAGGGGAAAGAGGGGGAAGAGAGAAAGAGAAAATAAGCTTCTGGTAGAGCGGTGACAGGAAGTCACGCCCACCTCACATCCACTGACCTTTCAGAGGCTGCGAAGTGTGTGTGTGTGTGGGGGGGGGTGGGGGGGAGGGTTTATGTGCATGTATGTCTGTCCATCTGTGCGTGTATCCATGCCTGTGTGCGTACGTGTGTGAGTGAGTGAGTGAGCATCAGCGTGCGTGCGTGCGTGCGTGCGTGCGTGCGTGCGTGCGTGCGTGCGTGCGTGCGCTAGGCAGTGTTCCAGTGTTCCCTGGCCCCAGTGAGGTCAGGGCTGGTAATGGCTGTGATTATCCCACAGATGGAGAGACTCCAGGCCCTCTACAGCTCTGGAGCTCCATTACAAACGGCTGGATACACCCAAACCACCCTGAGCCCATGCTAACGCTGTCCAACCCCAGAAGAACTCTATGGGATACACTCAAACTAGCAAATAAATGTACCTAGCAAGTAAACGATACGCCGAATGATCAAATGTTACCCTGTAAGCCAACACCAACACGATAAGACCAAGTTCATGCTAACGCTAAGCTCATGCTATCGCTAAGCTCATGCTATCCTATTGCTTTTGGAACTCGAACGTTTTGATAGCACAAAGGTAATGCTAGTTACATAGCTAATGCTATGCTTGTACTTTGCCGACGCTACGACAAAGCTACGATAGTGATGACGATGACAATCCATGGAGATGCTGGGGCTTCTCAGGGGCCAGGCTGGTCTGGCGACACCGCTGCGTATCAAAGCTAGCTCCCCTGTGCACCGCCACGTTTCTCCGTCCTACTGAACAGACCGGGACCAGGGAACCTGTTTCAGTTGAAAGCAGCTCGTTAGTCTGCACGCACCAGGCTTATTGAGGCTTCTGCTCTGAAGCCCTGGGATTAACTAGCTCACTTTGTTATGTGGCTTTACAAACAAAAGTAAACCATTAGCAACTATTAAGTGGAATCCAACTGTTTCCAGTTACCTTGCCCCCCCACCCCCCACCAGCATCTGCGCATTATGATACGACTCAAAACATCAAAAAGCTGAATGAGTGATCGAATCATCAAAAAACGTCTCTCTGAACTTGAAGCACTGGGATGTAAAGGAGAAAAAACCAGCCTTGATATCAAAGCTCTACTGCTGGGATCCTGCTTCTTTTGAATCGTCACGACGACGCTCCGTGTGTGAACACCTAGTGGGGGTCACCACAGACTCAGAGGAAGGCTGTTGAAGCACGACCCCCCCCCCCCGTGTTCACACGACGGCTTCCAGCCCAGACGAAAGGTCCGCCCCCCGAGGCCAGCGACGACCTGGGAGCTGATCCACTTCACGACGGACCTGGAGGTCAACAGCCCCCGCCGGCAGCGGCTGGACCCCCCAGGTGTGGAATCACCCTCCCATCTGGATGCTCTGACACCACAGCATCATAAGTGCTTTCTGTGCTTTGAGGCAATCTCTCCTCCCGCCATGACAATGGGTAAGCCCCCCCCCCCCCCCACACATCTAGAGGGTCATCAGCCCCCCCGTGAACCCCCTGATAAGAGAGAGCTCCAGGGGGACACCTCGTCTGCAGCTTATCCCCCCCCCCCCCCCCCCCCCCCCCCCCACGAGAGCCGCGTAATCTAACAAGGAATCGATTTCCCATCACGCGTGCAATCTGAGCTCCGAAGAGCGTCAAACCGGGGAGACGCCCTCCGCGTCCTCCCAGAGGCCTTGGTCCCGCCAGGGGCCGTCTTATGGAGACGCCCTCCGCGTCCTCCCAGAGGCCTTGGTCCCGCCAGGGGCCGTCTTATGGAGACGCCCTCCGCGTCCTCCCAGAGAGGCCTTGGTCGCGCCAGGGGACGTCTTATGGAGACGCCCTCCGCGTCCTCCCAGAGAGGCCTTGGTCCCGCCAGGGGGACGTCTTATGGAGACGCCCTCGGGGTCCTCCCAGAGAGGCCTTGGTCCCGCCAGGGGACGTCTTATGGAGACGCCCTCGGGGTCCTCCCAGAGAGGCCTTGGGGTCTGACGGCTGCGACCCAGATGAAAGAGTCTTCAGGTCTCATAAATGATGACATCATGCGTTGTGTAAGTGACTTATTAACTTCACCGGCCTTATTATCCAACCACAACTCTCCATCTTCCTGTCCAATAAAGAACAGCTCCATCTTGAGAGGCGGCTGCTGCTGCTGCTGGGGCCGTCTGTACACCCCTAACAGAAGCTGTGCCCCCCCCCACTGGACTCAAGCCAGCAGGTCTACATCTGGATCAGCTGCAGCGCGTCCACGCCCAGCTAAGGGTGGACCGGTGGCATGGTGGGAATACTGTGGGATGTGTACAGGGGCCGTTGTCCTAATGCCACTGGGATTAGGATGATGGGAGAACATCAGAGACACACCGAGGCTGTGGACACGGTGAGTGAGTGTGTGTGTGTGCGTGCGTGCGTGTGTGTGTTAGTGAGAATGTGTGTGTGTGTTAGTGAGAGTCAAAGTGAGTGTGTGTGTCTCTGTGTGTGTGTGTGTGTGAGTGTAGATATGGGGTTGTTCCAGGTGGGATACAGGACTCATTAGAACCTCAGAGCCAGTAATCAATACTACTGCCTGATCAGATCCCTCTTCATCTCCACAGCCAAGACTCCCTACCCTCACCCATCTCCCTCCTTCTTCCTCTCCCCCTCATTCATCCCTTCTCTCTTCCTCTCCTCCCTTATCTCTCTCTTCCTCTCCCCCTCATTCATCCCTCCTCTCTCTTCCTCTCCTCCCTTCTCTCGCTCTCTTCTTCTCATATCCTCTCTCCTCAAATCGAAAAGTCCTCCTTCGACTCAGACTCTCTCTTTGCCTGGTGTCACACACACACACACACACACACACACACACACACACACACACACACACACACACACACACACACACACACACACACACACACACACACACACACACACACACACACACACACACACACACACACACACACACACACACACACACACACACACGAGGAGCAGTCCTCTGGAATGTCAGTCTGTCTTCCATCCATGTTCGTTTTGAAAAACAGAGAAGAGGGAGAGAGAGAGAAAAGCAGAAGTGAAAAACAGAGAAGAGGGAGAGAGAGAGAAAGGCAGAGAGCGGGACAATGACAGAGCGAGCGAAACGGAGCACAAGAGAGAGAAAAGAGCCAAGACAATCCAAACCAAACTATACCATGACAGAGCAATGAAAAGGGCAGGAAACCGGATGAGGAGACAGGGTGAGGAAGAGGAGGGCAGCCATTTTCTTGTGGCCCCCAACGTGAGGGCCCCTTGACTAGTCGTCCATCTTGTGTTGACGGGTGGCAGGTAATCTGTGTTACCGTGGTAACAGACCTACGACACCCGGGCTGGTCCTGAGCTGATAGTGTGTGTGTGTGTGTGTGTGTGTGTGTGTGTGTGTGTGTGTGTGTGTGTGTGTGTGTGTGTGTGTGTGTGTGTGTGTGTGTGTGTGTGTGTGTGTGTGTGTGTGTGTGTGTGTGTGTGTGTGTGTGTGTGTGTGTGACATTATTAAGCACTGGTTTGAAACAGTGTGGATTTGGAGCAGATCCACCAGGATCGGTCCAAGCTGTGATGAATGGAGTCGTAGTAAGGTCTTTGCAGTGACCATAGAGAGGAGAGGGCTTTGCAGTGACCATAGAGAGGAGAGGTCTTTGCAGTGACCATAGAGAGGAGAGGGCTTTGCAGTGACCATAGAGAGGAGAGAGCTTTGCAGTGACCATAGAGAGGAGAGGGCTTTGCAGTGACCACAGAGAGGAGACGTCTTTGCAGTGACCATAGAGAGGAGACGGCTTTGCAGTGACCATAGAGAGGAGAGGTCTTTGCAGTGACCATAGAGAGGAGACGTCTTTGCAGTGACCATAGAGAGGAGACGGCTTTGCAGTGACCATAGAGAGGAGAGGGGTTTGCTGTTCTACTCTGCTTCAGAAGGTAAACTCTGCCCTCTAGTGGCCAGCGATAAATGAACACAGCTTTACCTGTGGTTTGCAAACACCCACGACATAATTGGTTGAATTCCCGAGCAACTCTCGCATGCGTACAGAAAACACTTTGAAGTTTGCAACAAAAGAGAGTAAACTTGTCAACACTGCATCTCTGGCAGAACATTTTCCCTGCTGCTCTTTGTTCCACACAAAAGGCCACATCATCGATCGCCTGGCCAAGCGCCAGAGAGAGCAATCGGGGGGGGCACCGTCCCCTTTTGTACACCTCACACTGCCCCTACACACACACACACTGCCCCCCCCCCCCCACCACACACTGCCCCCCCCCCACCTCACACTGCCCCCCCCCACACACACACTGCCCCCCCCCACACACACACTGCCCCCCCCCACCTCACACTGCCCCCCCCCACACACACACTGCCCCCCCACACACACACACACACACACACTGCCCCCCCACACACACACACACACACACACTGCCCCCCCCCCCACACACACACACACACACACTGCCCCCCCCCACACACACACACACACACACACACACACACACACACACACACACACACACACACACACACACACACACACACACACACACACACACACACACACACACACACACACACACACACACACACACAAAAGGGGAATACTCTGGAAAATAGGTAAATAAAGAAGCTCAGGGAGGGGGAGCTCCTGGCTGATTGGACGGGAACACAAAGCAGGTGGAGTGCTGCTCTGTGACCCCTTCTTATCACAGCAGGGGGGGGGGGGGGGGGGGGGGGGCGCTATTCACAGTGAATAGAAGTCACATGGAGTTATTAACTACAGTAGCAAGTTTGTCCAAAGTTTGTCCGTTCATGTGTTCACAAGGCCGTCCCCTCTGCTCTCAGAAGTTCCCCAGGTCCACACGGGAGACCATGTCCTTGGTGGATGAAGACACGACTTGCATGTGGAGGACGAGGAGGACGAGGAGGACGAGGATGATGATGAAGACGTGGTTACAAACGCCTCACCAAACATAAATGGTGACCTAAAAGAGTTGATCCTGGCTAGCTCGTTTAAACCAACTTGTGTTCGGTTCCTGTAGAAGAATCCCCCGGTGGTCTGCTGTCTCCGGGTCTAAAACATCCCATAATGAGCAAAGTGACGACAGCCCTACGAGTCAAACCACCGGCTAAGGGACCACAATGTGGGTGGTCTCCGCGACGTAGGCAGCGCACGAGCGTCTCCTTCCCTCTGAAGCCGAGCCTTCCTCGGGCCCCGGGACGCACGGGGCCCACGGTGGCGATAATGAGGCCCCAACAGGCGGAACAACACAAGACTGGATCGCAGCACATCAGACCTGGCTCGGTGGCTCCGGCCCCCTCCCACGGGGGAGGCCGGCCCGTATTTACACCGGCGCCGTGGGGGGGGGGATGGGGGGGGGGGGGGGGGGGCCCGGATCAAAGGCTGCTCGGGGCCCAGTCTGATATGAACACACAACGTGCATCTCCTGCATGAGGCGCCGCGATACAGCGGTACATTAAAGCTGAGCCTCAATTACAGGACCCCCCCCCCCCCACCCGGCCAGACTAGAGGTGTGGACCTTCCTCACAGCCGTGCTCCTCTGAAGTCATCGGAGCAGCACCGAGGTGGGGGCTAAAGACTAGCGCTAGCTTAATGAGGTGCAGTTAGCAGCGAGCTGTAGGATCACACACACCCATTTGTTCTGCAGAGCTGCTGGACTGTAACCTGAAATTCAGCTGAAGGGTTTGGATGGACTGCAGTGTGCGTGTGTGCGTGCGTGCGTGCGTGCGTGCGTGCGTGCGTGCGTGCGTGCGTGCGTGCGTGCGTGCGTGTGTGTGTGTGTGTGTGCGTGCGTGCGGTCAGTAGAAGGTTGACTAGGCAGCTGAACACACCTCATTCCTCTTCATTAGTGATGACTGCTGTTGGTGGCAGAGTAGGAGGAGGAGTTGGAAGAGGAAGAAGAGGAGGAGGTAGGGGAAGAGGAAGAGGAGGATGTAGTGGAAGAGGAAGATGAAAAGGAGGAGGAAGAAGAGGAAGAATAGGGAGAGGAGGTGACGAAGACGAGGCTGTTATCATCTTGATTCTCTCCCATGTTATTAATCAGTGAACCACTTTTCATTCTCTTAAACTCTCTCTCGCTCCATCTCTCCCTCTCACCCTCTGCTACAGCGGCCTGTTTTACAACATATTACCTCCCTATCTCCCCCGCTCCTCTCTCCCTGCCTCCCCCCACGAGGTTCCTTCCAGAGTCTCCCCGTCTCCATCCCTCATCACTCCCTCCTTTCACTCAATCAATCAATTAATGAATCAATCATCTTTACCTCAGCTCATCCCTCTTCATCCCTCTCCACTGCTTCTGCCTCAACACTCAATCATCGACCAATCATCCTTCACACCTCCTTAGCGCCACACATCTCCTCTGTACCACTCTCTCTCTGTGCTGTATCTCTATCTCACTTTACCACTCTCTCTCTCTGTGCTGTATCTCTATCTCACTTTACCACTCTCTCTCTCTGTGCTGTATCTCTATCTCACTTTACCACTCTCTGTCTGTGCTGTATCTCTATCTCACTTTACCTCTCTCTCTGTGCTGTATCTCTATCTCACTTTACCACTCTCTCTCTCTCTCTGTGCTGTATCTCTAGCTCACTTTACCACTCTCTCTCTCTGTGCTGTATCTCTATCTCACTTTACCTCTCTCTCTGTGCTGTATCTCTATCTCGCTTTACCCCTCTCTCTCTGTGCTGTATCTCTATCTCACTTTACCACTCTCTCTCTCTGTGCTGTATCTCTATCTCTCTTTACCACTCTCTCTCTCCTTCACTCGACATGTCACTCTATCCGTTTCAATCAATAAATCTTTCAATCAATCAATCTCATCTTGTACTCTCCCTCCCTGTCGCTCCTTCTGTTTTGCTTATCAATCAATCACCAATCGACAGCTTTTCACACCTCCTCTGTACTGTAGCCATCTCTCGGGCTTTACTTTGGTTTATTCAACATTTATTAAATCAGGTTATTCCCGTTGAGATCTCTCTCTCTCTTTCTCCCTCTCTCCCCTCTCTCTTTCTCTCTCTCTCTAATCCATCTCTATCCCTCTCTCCCCCAGCCTGTCGCTTCTTATGCTTTACTTCATAATCAATCATTATTTTCCACCTCCCTCTGTCCTGCGGCTCTCTCTTCACCTCTCGTTCGCTCCCTCTGTTCCGACTTCCACAACCTCCTGTCACCATCGATGGACTCGAACCGCCCTCCCATCCGCTCTCCCGCCCTCCCATCCGCTCTCCCGCCCTCCCATCCGCTCTCCCGCCCTCCCATCCGCTCTCCCGCCCTCCCATCCGCTCTCCCGCCCTCCCATCCGCTCTCCTGCCCTCCCATCCGCTCTCCTGCCCTCCCATCCGCTCTCCTGCCCTCCCATCCGCTCTCCCTGCCCTCCCGCCCTCCCATCCGCTCTCCTGCCCTCCCATCCGCTCTCCCTGCCCTCCCATCCGCTCTCCCTGCCCTCCCATCCGCTCTCCTGCCCTCCCATCCGCTCTCCCTGCCCTCCCGCCCTCCCATCCGCTCTCCTGCCCCTCCCATCCGCTCTCCTGCCCTCCCATCCGCTCTCCTGCCCTCCCATCCGCTCTCCCTGCCCTCCCATCCGCTCTCCCATCCGCTCTCCTGCCCTCCCATCCGCTCTCCCATCCGCTCTCCTGCCCTCCCATCCGCTCTCCCTGCCCTCCCAACCGCTCTCCCTGCCCTCCCATCCGCTCTCCCTGCCCTCCCATCCGCTCTCCCATCCGCTCTCCTGCCCTCCCATCCGCTCTCCCTGCCCTCCTGTTGAGCTCCAGCAGCCTATCACAGCGCTGCCCTCCTGCTGAGCTCCAGCAGCCTATCACAGCGCTGCCCTCCTGCTGTGCTCCAGCGGCCTATCACAGCGCTGCCCTCCTGCCCTCCTGCTGAGCTCCAGCAGCCTATCACAGCGCTGCCCTCCTGTTGAGCTCCAGCAGCCTATCACAGCGCTGCCCTCCTGCCCTCCTGCTGAGCTCCAGCAGCCTATCACAGCGCTGCCCTCCTGCTGTGCTCCAGCGGCCTATCACGGCGTTGTATTTCCGACCCGTCGCCGTGACATCGGCCCTGAAAGCGTGAGACCAGGGCGGGTGTCCCTGCTGACCAGGGGGTCCACTCCAACACACTGAACCAGTCGTGACTGGAGCTGACTGAACTGGGAGAGAGAGACAGGCTGAGTTCAGCGTGGGCAGGGACACCTAGGCTGTAGCCTGCTATCTGCTGGAATACACTACAGTACACATAATACCTGCTGAACTACTAGAAGGTACACTACAGTACACATAATACCTGCTGAACTACTAGAAGGTACACTACAGTACACATAATACCTGCTGAACTACTAGAAGGTACACTACAGTACACATAATACCTGCTGAACTACTAGAAGGTACACTAGAGTACACATAATACCTGCTGAACTACTAGAAGGTACACTACAGTACACATAATACCTGCTGAACTACTAGAAGGTACACTACAGTACACATAATACCTGCTGAACTACTAGAAGGTACACTACAGTACACATAATACCTGCTGAACTACTAGAAGGTACACTACAGTACACATAATACCTGCTGAACTACTAGAAGGTACACTAGAGTACACATAATACCTGCTGAAATACTAGAAGGTACACTACAGTACACATAATACCTGCTGAACTACTAGAAGGTACACTACAGTACACATAATACCTGCTGAAATACTAGAAGGTACACTAGAGTACACATAATACCTGCTGAAATACTAGAAGGTACACTACAGTACACATAATACCTGCTGAACTACTAGAAGGTACACTACAGTACACATAATACCTGCTGAACTACTAGAAGGTACACTAGAGTACACATAATACCTGCTGAACTACTAGAAGGTACACTACAGTACACATAATACCTGCTGAAATACTAGAAGGTACACTACAGTACACATAATACCTGCTGAACTACTAGAAGGTACACTACAGTACACATAATACCTGCTGAACTACTAGAAGGTACACTACAGTACACATAATACCTGCTGAAATACTAGAAGGTACACTACAGTACACATAATACCTGCTGAAATACTAGAAGGTACACTACAGTACACATAATACCTGCTGAACTACAGTACACATAATACCTGCTGAAATACTAGAAGGTAGCTTCCTCCTGGAATACCATGGTACTATGATCTCATTCCTTATGAACTACTAGAAGGTAGCTTCCTCCTGGAATACCATGGTACTATGATCTCATTCCTTCTGAACTACTAGAAGGTAGCTTCCTCCTGGAATACCATGGTACTATGATCTCATTCCTTCTGAACTACTAGAAGGTAGCTTCCTCCTGGAATACCATGGTACTATGATCTCATTCCTTCTGAACTACTAGAAGGTAGCTTCCTCCTGGAATACCATGGTACTATGATCTCATTCCTTATGAACTACTAGAAGGTAGCTTCCTCCTGGAATACCATGGTACTATGATCTCATTCCTTCTGAACTACTAGAAGGTAGCTTCCTCCTGGAATACCATGGTACTATGATCTCATTCCTTCTGAACTACTAGAAGGTAGCTTCCTCCTGGAATACCATGGTACTATGATCTCATTCCTTCTGAACTACTAGAAGGTAGCTTCCTCCTGGAATACCATGGTACTATGATCTCATTCCTTCTGAACTACTAGAAGGTAGCTTCCTCCTGGAATACCATGGTACTATGATCTCATTCCTTATGAACTACTAGAAGGTAGCTTCCTCCTGGAATACCATGGTACTATGATCTCATTCCTTATGAACTACTAGAAGGTAGCTTCCTCCTGGAATACCATGGTACTATGATCTCATTCCTTATGAACTACTAGAAGGTAGCTTCCTCCTGGAATACCATGGTACTATGATCTCATTCCTTCTGAACTACTAGAAGGTAGCTTCCTCCTGGAATACCATGGTACTATGATCTCATTCCTTCTGAACTACTAGAAGGTAGCTTCCTCCTGGAATACCATGGTACTATGATCTCATTCCTTCTGAACTACTAGAAGGTAGCTTCCTCCTGGAATACCATGGTACTATGATCTCATTCCTTCTGAACTACTAGAAGGTAGCTTCCTCCTGGAATACCATGGTACTATGATCTCATTCCTTCTGAACTACTAGAAGGTAGCTTCCTCCTGGAATACCATGGTACTATGATCTCATTCCTTCTGAACTACTAGAAGGTAGCTTCCTCCTGGAATACCATGGTACTATGATCTCATTCCTTCTGAACTACTAGAAGGTAGCTTCCTCCTGGAATACCATGGTACTATGATCTCATTCCTTCTGAACTACTAGAAGGTAGCTTCCTCCTGGAATACCATGGTACTATGATCTCATTCCTTCTGAACTACTAGAAGGTAGCTTCCTCCTGGAATACCATGGTACTATGATCTCATTCCTTCTGAACTACTAGAAGGTAGCTTCCTCCTGGAATACCATGGTACTATGATCTCATTCCTTCTGAACTACTAGAAGGTAGCTTCCTCCTGGAATACCATGGTACTTTGATCTCATTCCTTCTGAACTACTAGAAGGTAGCTTCCTCCTGGAATACCATGGTACTATGATCTCATTCCTTCTGAACTACTAGAAGGTAGCTTCCTCCTGGAATACCATGGTACTATGATCTCATTCCTTCTGAACTACTAGAAGGTAGCTTCACACGAGAACACCTTTGCCTCTGGTGCTGTTTCTTTATTTTAATGGACCTCCACGCATTAAGACAGGACAGTGCAGACAGACAGGACAGTGCAGACAGACAGGACAGTGCAGACAGACAGACAGGACAGTGCAGACAGACAGGACAGTGCAGACAGACAGACAGGACAGTGCAGACAGACAGGACAGTGCAGACAGACAGACAGTCAGACAGACAGACAGTGAAGACAGACAGGACAGTGAAGACAGACAGGACAGTGCAGACAGACAGGACAGGGCAGACAGACAGACAGGACAGTGCAGACAAACAGACAGGACAGTGAAGACAGACAGGACAGTGCAGACAGACAGGACAGTGCAGACAGAAAGGACAGACAGACAGGACAGTGAAGACAGACAGGAGAGGGCAGATAGACAGGACAGGGCAGACAGACAGACAGGACAGTGCAGTGCAGACAAACAGACAGGACAGTGAAGACAGACAGGACAGTGCAGACAGACAGGACAGTGCAGACAGGACAGTGAAGACAGACAGGAGAGGGCAGATAGACAGGACAGGGCAGACAGACAGGACAGGACAGGGCAGACAGACAGACAGACAGGACAGTGAAGACAGACAGGACAGTGCAGACAGACAGGACAGTGCAGACAGGACAGTGAAGACAGACAGGAGAGGGCAGATAGACAGGACAGGGCAGACAGACAGACAGGACAGTGAAGACAGACAGGACAGTGCAGACAGACAGGACAGTGCAGACAGGAGAGGGCAGATAGACAGGACAGGGCAGACAGACAGGACAGGACAGGGCAGACAGACAGACAGACAGGACAGTGAAGACAGACAGGACAGTGCAGACAGACAGGACAGTGCAGACAGGACAGTGAAGACAGACAGGAGAGGGCAGATAGACAGGACAGGGCAGACAGACAGACAGGACAGTGCAGTGCAGACAAACAGACAGGACAGTGAAGACAGACAGGACAGTGCAGACAGACAGGACAGTGCAGACAGGACAGTGAAGACAGACAGGAGAGGGCAGATAGACAGGACAGGGCGGACAGACAGGACAGGACAGGGCAGGCAGGCAGACAGACAGACAGACAGACAGACAGACAGACAGACAGACAGGACAGTGCAGACAGACAGGACAGTGCAGACAGACAGGAGAGGGTGGAAAGACAGGTAGCGTAGGACCGCAGGTAGGACTGGAGCCTGGGTCTACAGGTGGGGTACGTCACACGAGAGGGTCGAGCCCCAGTTCTAGGTTCAGATGTCCGCCTGACGTGGTTCGGTACAGACCAACTGCAGAGCGTACGGCCGTGACTCCGTGGGCGGTAAACCTTGACTTTGGTCAGCTTCACGAGGTGTGCCGCTCACAGACTGCTGCAGAGCCACGAAAGAGTTGAACCTGAAGTCTGAATGGGTTTTACGGCTCGAGAACAGAGCTTTCAGAAAAGCACAGAACATTTAACGCACCCTGAGCCAGTGATTGGATGTTAGCTGCTGAAGGACAAGTGGGGGAGATTCAATGGTCACCAGTGGTTACGTACAAGGGACTGGAGCGCATTGTGAAACAGAATCATCATCCATCTCTCCTCTACGCTCCATTTTCTATCCTACATCTCTCTCTTCATCCCTCTCACTCTCCCCCTCCCTCCCTCCCTCCCTCCCTCCCTCCCCCCAGGTCTCAGCAGACCCACATACTGAAGTAACTCCATGGGTATCAAACCCAATCCTCTTCTCCCCGCAGCACACCAGAAACCATGGTGTGTGTCGCTGTGTGTGTCGCTGTGTGTCCTGAACAGAAACACACTTAACCAGATCAGACCTCACATTCTCTCCGGAGTCTAAATCTCTGCTTTCAGCCCCAGGTTTCACCAGTAACCCCACCGCCATTAGTCTCTCTCTCTCTCTCTCTCTCTCTCTCTCTCTCTCTCTCTCTCTCTCTCTCTCTCTCTCTCTCTCTCTCTCTCTCTCTCTCTCTCTCTCTCTCTCTCTCTCTCTCTCTCTCTCTCTCTCTCTCTCTCTCTCTCTCTCTCTCTCTCTCTCTCTCTCTCTCTCTCTCTCTCTCTCTCTCTCTCTCTCTCTCTCTCTGCCAGGCTCTCAGTCTGTCTCTCCCTCTATATGGCTGTCTGTCTGCCAGGCTCTCAGTCTGTCTCTCCCTCTATATGGCTGTCTGTCTCCCTCCCTCTGTCTCTATAACATGACGAGTTAAAATGAGTGAAATGGTGAAAGAGGCTTTATAAATCCAGGCTTTTTGTCTTGCTCAGGATTCCCCATCAACTGGGGAAAGAAGCCACAACCTTTCTCCTGGGAGAACCCCCCTAAACACTAGCCTGTCTCTGTTCTCTTCCCCCAGAATTCCTCAGGACTTTAGTGAGGAATTCTGCATGGACACACAAGTAGATGTATCTCATTAGGTGTGAAAGTGGAAAACATGCAAGAAATAACATGTAAGAAAATATGTATTAATATGTAAGAGAAAGAAAAACAGGTTATCAGTGACAACTGCAGCGGGCCGTGGCGGCTTTTAAAAGATAGAAGGGAAATAAAAAAGAAAGTGTTTAACACCAGACGCTAGCTAGCGAGCTAATAAGGAGGATGAGACTTTAACGGAGCCTGTATCTGACAGATATAGAGCACGCACACACACACGCACGCACACACGCACGCACACACGCACGCACACACACACAGACACACACGCACACACAGACACACACACGCACGCACGCACACACGCACGCACGCATGCACGTACACACACACGCACGCACACACACACACGCACGCACACACACACGCACACGCACGCACGCACACACAGACACACGCAGACACACACGCACACACACACGCACGCACACACACACACACGTACGCACGCGCAGACACAGACACACGCAGACAGACAGACACACACGCACGCGCAGACACACACACACGCAGACACAGACACACACACACACACGCACAGACACACAATGCTTCTTTTAAAGATTGTGTTCAAAGAGTTGTACATTCCTTGTTATCTCGGAGAAGATAAAATGAGATGGGGGGGGCATTTGTAGTTTCATGTCACTGCATGTTTTCCACACACACACACACACACACACACAGTTTGCATCTCTGTTGATCATCACAGCATTGTGTGTATATGGGGAGAGGTTTGGTACATATCATCCCATCTCCTTAAGTTCACTGTCAAATCCCAGCTTTGCACAAGCGGGCGGTTCAAAGAGCAAAAGACTGGAGCAACGACCCTGTGATATCATCTATTCAGATAGGTTGTTGTCAGCTAAAGCCTTAACTGCACTTATACCCGCTAAAGTGTTGATGGGTTGAGTCGGTAGCATGGTAAAAAAAAAAGGACCAACCGTTGGTTTCCGTCGATTAAGATGCTGGAAGTATTTCTCCATTTTGAGCACCACTTAGAAATTATACAAATTATATTCTGTTCCACTGTTTTCGGGGGAGGGTTAGCGCACACCTGAATTCCAGGTAGCATTGGGATAGGTTAGCATTAGCTTAGGCCAAGGGCTAACGGTAAGCTAGTCCTTAACGAGCCCTTTCAATATATGCTTCCAGCACTTATTTGAAATATATCTACTTAGATATGTTGAGGTTCAAACTTCAAAACGGCAAAATATGATTTGATTAATGCTTGGCAATATCTTTCCTACAGAGATGTTGTACATGATATAGTGGACATACTGCTGTGTGAGAGAAAGGTTTGCTTCTTTAATTCACCTTCTCAGTTTATTTGATTTGCAGACACCATTTTGAAAATGAAAGTGAAGCATCTCTGCATCCCCCTTTGAAAAGCTGTCACTTTGCTCTCTTTTAGTCCACAAGCACAACGGGCAAAACAAGGAACTCTTGTAGTGCAGAGGAGTTGGGTGTCTGTGTTTTACATCATACATCTGGTGGGGTAAAGTCTTCCACATGACAAGGCATTTCTTTATTT
The DNA here is from genome assembly GCA_026745465.1 of Lota lota. Taxonomy (NCBI): domain Eukaryota; kingdom Metazoa; phylum Chordata; class Actinopteri; order Gadiformes; family Lotidae; genus Lota; species Lota lota. Next base: position 444,413 of record JACYXH010000093.1, on the reverse strand, counting down.
GAAGCTGAAAGCGAGCACTTAAAATCAGACGATCTTTCCACGATAAAAAGACGAGTGTTAAAAGTAAGGATCTATTCTTTCATTTTTATGTCAAAACATTTCTGTAAATATGATGGTTTTGAAAACTTCAAAAAGGCCAGCCTGGTCCAGTAACAAATGGCAAACAAAGAAAGGATTGAACAAACATCAAAGTATGAGAGAAACAGGAGTGGCTGATAACAGCAGCTACCTACACTCTGTGCCATAGTGCACCGGCCTAGTTCCCTCCGTGCAGGGATCTAGAGGAAAACACTATTTTCCGATAATTTTGGGTCTATGCCGACAACAATTTGGTTCAGTATTGAGCGAGAGCAACGGGCTGGAATGTAATCCTCTGGGGAACGCCAAGGAGTCTCACGAGAGTTTAGTTGTTGAGGAAGAAGGTGGAGCTAAGCTACGCTAAGCTACACAAAGCGTAGCTTAGCAATCTAAAGATCGGGGTGAGACCTTCTATTAGAAAGGTCTTGAAATGTGTTCGTTGTTAGTTTGGGATTCTTATAGCTATGCTGAACTCTATCCATTTGTTATTTTGGAAATCTAAGTTATTTAGGTTGTGCAGCACTGGTAGGAACTTCGATTGTATGCTTTGGTAGATCTCAGTCTCACTTAGCTCTCTTTGCATAAAAACATCTGCTAAATGACTAATTATAAATCTCCATGGCCCAGTGTGTGTGTGTGTGTGTGTATGTGTGTGTGTGTGTGTGTGTGTGTGTGTGTGTGTGTGTGTGTGTGTGTGTGTGTGTGTCTCTGTGTGTCTCTGTGTGTGCGTGCGCGCGTGCGTGCGTGCGTGCGTGCGTGTGTGTCTGTGTATGTGTCTCTGTGTGTGTGTGTGTCTGTGTGTGTGTGTGTGTGTCTCTGTGTGTGTGTGTGTGTGTGTGTGTGTCTCTGTGTGTGTGTGTGTGTCTCTGTGTGTGTCTCTGTGTGTCTCTGTGTGTGTGTGTGTGTGTCTCTGTGTGTGTGTGTGTGTGTGTGTGTGTGTGTGTGTGTCTGTGTGTGTGTGTGTGTGTGTGTGTGTGTCTGTGTGTCTGTGTGTCTGTGTGCTGTGTGCGTGTGCGTGCGTGCGTGCGGTTCTGACCGTCTTGGCGGTGTTGACGCACTGCTGGTACTGCTTTGCCAGGTCGGAGCAGAGCAGGGGCTCCTGGTGGTTGTCGCGGTAACAGCGGAGGATGTGGGCCTGCAGCCCGCTGCACACCGCCTCAGTACCACGCGGCCTGAGGGGGGGGGGGCACAAGGTCAGAGGTCAGTACATCACAACATGGACCTTCTACATCTCCACAGGTATATTATGACCCGTCCTGTTACCATTGGCTGTGCTTGTTATGTAAAGGTTTATATATATATATATATATATATATATATATATATATATATATATATATATATATTTATATGTATTTTTTAGATATTTAAACATCTTGTTTTTCTCATCTTGTTTAACTCTTTTGTGCTTGGTTGGGTAAATGTCAATTTGCCGTGGCAATGAAACCCTTTGAAATTAACTTCATTGATCAAACATTTTGACAGTGCGAGCGACAAGCGAGCTACATTTAGCAAAAACTATTCTTTTGCTTGATTCCAACCTCTATGTGATCCCATTTCTATATCCCTAAAGGCATCGAGAAGATGCTTTTGCCTTCGAGAGATCAGGTGCATCGAAACAAGTGCTCCTCTCTATTCTGCCTTGGACAAACCGTTCACTTCAGTATTATAGTTTGTTCTTAGCTTAGCACCAGGGCTATTCCTCTACACGTCGCCAGATCCAACCCCCTGGCCCCAGCAGGGAGGACGACTGTCCACAGACAGACAGACAGACAGACAGACAGATTAGAAAACAACTCCACAGTGGCTTCCCCTACCTAACACTGACCACATTCCTGGACCCTTGTCATACTCTCTTCGGCGTGTTCTCTGGCTATATGCTCTCTTTTTTCGCTTCTTCACTGTACTATCACCCATTCTTTTTCTCCGTTTCAAAGAGGTCTGTTGGCAAGGCAAAATTAAACGTGTGAACTTTGGAAAAGACAATTCCTCTCTCCTGCCTCGTTTCTCTCCCCCCTCCTCACCCACCATATTCTCTCTCTTTCCCTCCCCCCTCCTCATCCACCATATTCTCTCTTCTCTCCCTATTTCTCTCCCCCCTCCTCACCCACCATATTCTCTCTTCTTTCCCTCTTTCTCTCCCCCCTCCTCACCCACCTCTCTCCCTCTTTCTCTCCCCCCCTCCTCACCCACCATATTCTCTCTTCTCTCCCTCTTTCTCTCCCCCCTCCTGTCTGTCAGCGGTGCTGTTGTCGTGGCAACATGCCATTAGTAAACAACAACGAACCCGTGTACACAAATACATCGTAATCAGACGCTGCCCTGACTCGCCTACCGTTAACTTGAACGTAACCATTTTAAAACGTTATTGCGACACTTTCACACTTTCACAGTGTAATGGCTGAGCTAAGCTTAAGAGCTAAGCTAAGCTTAGCTGAGCTAAGCTTAACTCTACGGAACAAGTTTTAAAACTAACTTAAAGCGGTGTTCCAAACACGCACGCACACTTTGACTCCGCGTGCAGACGAGCTTATCTGGGATAGTGTGTAGAAAAGATAAAAAATATACTAAAGAAGAATAAAGAAAAGCAGAACGAGGGACGAAAGACAACTGAAGATATGAGCTCCATCAGAGGATCGTTTACAATAACAAGCAGCCAATCATGTGCTTCTGTTCTTCCCCACCAACCAATCACGGTAATCAATTTCTCCTTTGAACCATTTTCCTCCTGCTCGTCACTTCTATGTTTTATCCTTACACACACACACTTTAGATCAACACACACACTTCATTTCAACACACACACACACACACACACACTTCATATCAACACACACACACACACACACACACTTCATATCAACACACACACTTCATATCAACACACACACGTGTGTGTGTGTGTGTGTGTGTGTGTGTGTGTGTGTGTGTGTGTGTGTGTGTGTGTGTGTGTGTGTGTGTGTGTGTGTGTGTGTGTGTGTGTGTGTGTGTGTGTGTGTGTGTGTGTGTATGTGTGTGTGTGTGTGTGTGTGTGTGTGTGTTGATGTGTTGGAGAGAACAGTCAACATGAAAACTAACTCCACCCGGTCCCACTGCAGTAACTCCTCCCGTTTTACTACACTATATGGTACATATATATATATATATATATATTTTTATACGGTATAGATGCATTTTTACGACACATCATCCTCCCATTATAAAGGTTTTACTTCTGGTGACTTTATGGCCGCTCAGAGGCACACGGCCACACGTCTGTATAATCACCCTTCAAGGTCCGAAACACCAGAAGATCCTGCTCATCACATCCTCAGGCGTACGGTAACGAGGTAGCAGGACCTTTCATTGGACCGAGAGCTGTTTGGTATCAGCGTTTGATTGGCGGGAAATCGTGATTTACTTGGAGAGGAGCGTCGTCACGGCTTCCTTTTCAAAAACACGGCTATTCCCCGTGGAAATAAAAGAGAGCGAAGCCAAGATACAAGAACAGGGAAATAATAGCACGCATGCAGAAGTTACGCCATTCACACACGCTATAGCTTCAACCTTATCAGCCTGGGGAGGGAGGGAGGGGGAGGGAGGGGCAGACATGTTGGGGAGGGAGGGGGGTGGGGGTAGTCTGGACTAGCTAGATTACAGGGCTGCTTTGATTAATGGTGCAAAAAGTGTGTGTGTCTCATGTGAAAGGTGGGGTCAGAGAGAGAGAGAGAGAGAGAGAGAGAGAGAGAGAGAGAGAGAGAGAGAGAGAGAGAGAGAGAGAGAGAGAGAGAGAGAGAGAGAGAGAGAGAGAAAAACAGCGAGCGAGAGCAGGAAGAGAAAGAGAAGGAAGGGAGAGAGCGATAACAGAGAGAAAGGGGAAAGAGAGGGAAAAAGAAGGAGAGAGGGGGGAGACAGACAGAGGGAGGGGAAAGAGAGATGGGGGTCGAGCAGGGAAGAGCGCAAGTAGGCATTCCCACTTATCTGCTTGTTGAGCCCTGCGCGCTAACAGCTTTTCAATCCACTTGCTCCAATCTCTCCTATCTGACCTACACATGGGACTGCAGCAGTCATTTAGGTGTTCTTGCTGGGGTCCCCCACCCCCACCCATCCCTCCTCACCCACATCCATCCCCCTGCACCCCCACCCATCCCTCCTCACCCACATCCATCCCCCTGCACTCCGCCCATCCCCCTCATGTCGCAGCATCAGTACCACTCCATCCTGCACCTACATCATTTTTTTCTAGAGTGTTGCAGTATGTGTGTGATTGATAAATGAAAGACTTAATTCTCTCGCTCTCTCCTCCTTCTCTGAAGTTGTCACTTTGGGATTAATAACGTTTGTCTATCTTTCTGTCTATCGCTCTCGCTCTTATCGTTCTCGCTCTCTCTCTCTAACCACTCTCTCCTGGGTCATCTCCATTTCTCCCTTACCTCTCTCCATGTCTTATTCTGCCTCCTTCTGTAGCATCATCTTGTTTTTATGGAGTAAAATTGGAGTAATAAGTAAAAAAGACTTAAGTTAATAAGGTAATAAGTTCAAGTCTTGGAGATTGGCTCTCAAACGGATGTGCGTATGTCCATTGAGTACAGCTCCGTGTCTGGAGGGTGTGAATGTTGTTCTGTGGGTTGTGACGATGGAGATCTGGACCAGTGCAACGCCGCGCTGGAACCCACGCTTTGTGGAGCGATATAATTTGAAAAGTTTTTGCGTCTCCGCAATTGAGGTGATTTTGCTACGGGAAAACACAACAGCAGTATGAAACAGCGAGGAGAATGTCTTCTACTTTTCTTTGTTCTCTTTACCATATGGGGACACAACGGTCAAGACCCTTTTGAAACTTTTATTTGTATGTCCCTGCTTATTATGCTCATTGTGGCTCTGCTTCTTTCTGCGTACACTGTAATTAAAACCAAAATACATGCACGTTGTTTTCTTTGGGCCGAACAATGGGAAATAATTACCTTCTCTTTACGATCTGGGGAACAACGCGCGTTTTGGACCCCGATCACCGCGCTAAAGCGAAGGTTAAGTGCACTTAGATTCACGCAGACGTACTCCTGCTTCCTCCCAGTTTGCTCTGACACCCCTCCAGGCATCGAACCTGGAACCCAGGAGCGTACGGCCGGGCGACGCCTAACCACTCGACCACCCTGCCCTCCTCCAGGCCGGGAGCGCAGTGCGGTCAGTCCAACTTGAACTTCCAGGTGTTTCTCCGGCGCTCCCGAGTCGTGACGGACAGGTGAGGCCGCTCGATAGCTAGCTCTGCGGAATGTCTGGCGTTAGCGCGAGCTACCGCTCAGCGCGAGCAGCCTGACCTGCTCTGACACCTTCTGACAACCGCAGGCTATTAGTCTTAGCTGTAGCGCTCCTGTTGGACAGCTAGCCTTGTTAAAAGGCCTTGTGATGGGTACGGGAGGCCTGACGGGCTGTCTGTCCGGTCGTCTAGCTAGCAGTCACTCAGATGTTGGCGCCTCTTCCCGCTCTCTCTCTCTCTCTCTCTCTGTGTTCTCCCTCGCTCCCCCTCTCTCATGGTCTCTCGCCCTCTCTCATCCCCTCGTTCTCATTCTCCCAGACCACGCACGCACACACAGCCTTTGGTCTCTTGTTACGCCGCAGTCTCAGCGCTGAAGTAAAGCCGGCCCTGCCAGAGAAAACAAACTGCCTGCGCTAAGTGGTCATTGGTTCTGCGTAGCATTCTCCATTAAGGAGAGGGGATGGCTTCAGGCTGTGCTATCGCTACCAGCTACGATAGCCGACTGACTGGCGGAGCTATGGAGGACTGGCAACACCAGGGCCAGAGGAGTGCTGTTTAACTGCACAGGCACAACGAGCACTCACAGCACTCAGGATCAATGGCATTGTTGCTGGTTAATCCGTTTTTTGTAATGACAGAAATGACAATATAGATTAAGAAGAAATACCAACAGAAATCTTTTGAGTTATACTTTTTCTTTTTACATATCAATTATTGTTAGCTGAAAAGATGGCCTTTTACTAAGCAAAGATCCTCCCTTACAAGCCTACTGGTATCCGCCTGACAACAGAAGCCTCTCACAATTACATTGTTGTATATGTCGCCTCTTCTGTGTCACCATTGTTATGAGTACAGAGGGGGTAGAAGTCATGTTTTATGGCTACAGACAGGACGTCATCATGTTTTATTTTGACATACATGAAGTAAGCCTTCTCGTATAAGGACGAACAGGAAGTAATTCATGTTTTTGGGGACAGACAGGAAGTAATTCATGTTTATGGGGACAGACATGAAGTCATTCATGTTTTATGGGGAACAACAGGAAGTAATTCATGTTTATGGGGACAGACAGGAAGTAATTCATGTTTATGGGGACAGACAGGAAGTAATTCATGTTTATGGGGACAGACATGAAGTCATTCATGTTTTATGGGGAACAACAGGAAGTAATTCATGTTTATGGGGACAGACAGCAAGTAATTCATGTTTATGGGGACAGACAGGAAGTCACCCATGTTTTATGGGGACAGGAAGTTATTAATGTTTATGGGGACCAACAGGAAGTCAATCACTTCTAATGCACAGTCACAATCCTGCCCGATGCAGAGGAGCGATTAGTGTGCTTGATACACTGCAATTCTGAACGTAGAAAGAAAATAAACTTACTCTGAAGTAAACTCAAGCAAGGCTTTCTTGGTTGTGAAAAACTTTTTTTTAAAGAATTCCCACTCTATGCTTCTAGAAGCAAGGTTTGGATAAAGAAAGCAATTCACAGAGACGGAGCGAGAGTGTGCTAGAGAGCGAGCAAGCAAGTGAGTAGTGGAGAGAGCGAGAGAGAGCGAGCAGAAGATAGGGAGCGAGAGAATGAACGGTGGAGAGAAGATAACTTAAGCAGCCATGTCATGCTTCATGGAGTTTGGCATTTCACACAAGTACACGTTGGAATCTCTTTCTCTCTCCATTTCTTTGTCTCAACACACAGACACTCACACACACTCAAACCCACACACCAAGTTGAGAGTGACACATTGGCTGAGTACTCTCCACACTCCCAGTGTGGAGGCAACCAAAGCCCTTTCTGTCACCAGGATTAAACTGTGGATTAATGTCTCTCTCTCACTCTCACTCTCTCTCTCTCTCTCTCTCTCTCTCTCTCTCTCTCTCTCTCTCTCTCTCTCTCTCTCTCTCTCTCTCTCTCTCTCTCTCTCTCTCTCTCTCTCTCTCTCTCTCTCTCTCTCTCTCTCTCTCTCTCTCTCTCTCTCTCTCTCTCTCTCTCTCTCTCTCTCTCTCTCTCTCTCTCTCTCTCTCTCTCTCTCTCTCTCTCTCTCTCTCCTGACGGGTGTGATCGAAGAGACACTTCATGAAGAAACAACAGCTACAGTAGAGGACAGCCGTTAGCGTCTACTTTAACAGTGCACAAGCACAGCAGCAAACGCCTTTTTATTAGCATTCATAGTTTGTTCTTAGTTGTGTTATTTAACTTCTCTATTTCATTTACAAGTGTAATATCCAAATAAGAGAATCTCAGTACCATAGGGTGCTTGCTAGCTGGTACCAGGGAGAAGTTGTTGTTGAAGAGGTTAAATATCATACATGCTGATTGTTATGATACAGAAGTATGTTTCCGCTTCTTCCATTTTCTTGGTTGGGTAACACTGGGGTACTATACCCTGGTTGGGTAACACTGGGGTATATACACCCTGGTTGGGTAACACTGGGGTACATACACCCTGGTTGGGTAACACTGGGGTACTATACCCTGGTTGGGTAACACTGGGGTACTATACCCTGGTTGGGTAACACTGGGGTACATACAGCCTGGTTGGGTAACACTGGGGTACATACACCCTGGTTGGGTAACACTGGGGTACTATACCCTGGTTGGGTAACACTGGGGTACATACACCCAGGTTGGGTAACACTGGGGTACTACACCCTGGTTGGGTAACACTGGGGTACATACACCCTGGTTGGGTAACACTGGGGTACATACACCCTGGTTGGGTAACACTGGGGTACATACACCCTGGTTGGGTAACACTGGGGTACATACACCCTGGTTGGGTAACACTGGGGTACATACACCCTGGTTGGGTAACACTGGGGTACATACACCCTGGTTGGGTAACACTGGGGTACATACACCCTGGTTGGGTAACACTGGGGTACTACACCCTGGTTGGGAAACACTGGGGTACATACACCCTGGTTGGGTAACACTGGGGTACTACACCCTGGTTGGGTAACACTGGGGTACTATACCCTGGTTGGGTAACACTGGGGTACATACACCCTGGTTGGGTAACACTGGGGTACTATACCCTGGTTGGGTAACACTGGGGTACATACACCCTGGTTGGGTAACACTGGGGTACTATACCCTGGTTGGGTAACACTGGGGTACTACACCCTGGTCTAGGCGGGAGAGAGGGAGACGCTAGTGAGTTCCCTCTCTGCGGTCGCCGCTGGCTTCTGGGTGGCGGTGAGGACACGCGAGGAGACTGGGAATGGGGGCTATTGTTCAGAACGCTGGTTAATCAAAGCAGCCCAATTAAAACACTTATCGCCTTGCTCAGGTCTGCTCCAGGGACTGTTTGCGCTGAACCAGTCGGCAAAATAAAATGGGAAAAAGCGCAGTAGATGCTATCTAGCTCTGGTTAATAGCACAACGTGTGTGTGTGTCGCCCTGCAGGTAAATGAGTGTGAGAGACAGAGAGAGAGACACTTGGGAGAATAAAATGTCTCCACTTATTAGAACTGGGGTGGAAGGGTGTGTGTGCAGATGTGTGCGCGCGTGCGTGCGCGTGTGTGTGTCTTACCTCAAGTTGGCTTCAGAGCTGGCGGCTGCTTGGTTGAACTGCTCACTGCTCTGTTTGTACCTCTCCATGTTCTACAACACACACACACACACACACACACACACACACACACACACACACACACACACACACACACACACACACACACACACACACACACACACACACACACACACACACACACACACACACACACACACACACACACACACACACACACACACACACACACACACACAAATCATCTACATCATAGAGGAATTATAAATCATATGAACATATCATGACATCATGATTATTACTCTACATTATACATCCTCAAGCTAAATAGGCAAAATATCAACAAAATACAACAATGTTATTAATAAAAGTATTAAATTACTTTTCCAATGCATGCATGTGGGGGTATATAAGTGTATGACTCAGAGTGTGACTCCTTATTCTACAGAAAGACGTCACTAGAGGGTGGATTTTGACATCAACATCACACCTGGTGGTACAACAGTTATAAACGGCTAATCAACTGCAGTATTAATGAGTGACGGGACACACACAGAACAATAACGAACTAACAAGAGATCCGCTGCTCCTGGGTCTGGACAGCCTGTGACCTCACAGACGAACCCTGAGGATCAGCGCAACACACTGGCTTCAGAACCTGATGTAGACGATGTTTACTGGGTCTTTATAGAGGGTCAGACTGGGGTAAACTAGGTCTTTATAGAGGGACAGACTGGGGTAAACTAGGTCTTTATAGAGGGACAGACTGGGGTAAACTAGGTCTTTATAGAGGGACAGACTGGGGTAAACTAGGTCTTTATAGAGGGACAGACTGAGGTAAACTAGGTCTTTATAGAGGGACAGACTGGGTAAACTAGGTCTTTATAGAGGGACAGACTGGGGTAAACTAGGTCTTTATAGAGGGACAGACTGGGGTGAACTAGGTCTTTATAGAGGGACAGACTGGGGTAAACTAGGTCTTTATAGAGGGACAGACTGGGGTAAACTAGGTCTTTATAGAGGGACAGACTGGGGTAAACTAGGTCTTTATAGAGGGACAGACTGAGGTAAACTAGGTCTTTATAGAGGGACAGACTGGGTAAACTAGGTCTTTATAGAGGGACAGACTGGGGTAAACTAGGTCTTTATAGAGGGACAGACTGGGGTAAACTAGGTCACTTCCTTTGCGGTATACTTATGAAGATGTCTGTTTTTTCTGCCTCGTTTATTCAAAGTTCTGACGACCGTCCCAGGTGATGTATCCCAGGTCCCTGTCGCTTTGCGTTCAAGTTTCTGATAAACGAGTGCAAATGTAAATGGTACGTCTGCGTCCTCGCCACTATACTCTGGGCCCGTGGTGTTTACTTGATCTCTGTGTCTCAGGGACTCTCTGAAACGACGTGGCGATCGCTGACGGCGTCATGTAATTGGTTCGGCGATACTGTCGGCGTGAAAGCCATCTGAGCGATTATGTGTTTAGACCACAAGGAGGATCCGGGGGAAATCATCCCGTCAACACATCGCGTGTTCGTGTTTTGTCTGTGTCTGTTAAAATAAAGCTGCTTGGCACTCCTGGGCCCTGGAGGGGTGTGGCGGTACAGCAGACCTCGGGGTTAGGGTTAGGGTTAGGGGGGGCAGGGGTCTGTGTGATTGGGAACCAACAGAGCGTGGGGGCTGGGGGGGGCAGACATTACACCACTCCTCCACGTTCCGGCTGCGAATGGGACAAAAGGGAACAGCGTTCGTCCCTCCGCCCGACAGGAAATCAAAGTTAAATGGGGACAGACTGTCCAGTTATTGTGATGCAGGTAAGAGATGCCGTGGTACCGTTTAACATTCTCGCCCAGTAGTCACAAATTCAAATTCATAATCAACAATTCACAAACTCATAATGATGGGTCCCAAACATTTGGGACCCAAATGGTCGTCCAAGGGTCACTCAGCAGAGGATAATGGACTCGAGCTGACTGTGAATTCAGATACAGCTCGTTGAGGAGCGATAGGGGTTAGGGGGTCACTGACTGAATTCAGATACAGCTCGTTGAGGAGCGATAGGGGTTAGGGGGTCACTGACTGAATTCAGATACAGCTCGTTGAGGAGCGATAAGGGTTAGGGGGTCACTGACTGAATTCAGATACAGCTCGTTGAGGAGCGATAAGGGTTAGGGGGTCACTGACTGAATTCAGATACAGCTCGTTGAGGAGCGATAGGGGTTAGGGGGTCACTGACTGAATTCAGATACAGCTCGTTGAGGAGCGATAGGGGTTAGGGGGTCACTGACTGAATTCAGATGCAGCTCGTTGAGGAGCAATAAGGGTTAGGGGGTCACTGACTGTGAATTCAGATACAGCTCGTTGAGGAGCGATAGGGGTTAGGGGGTCACTGACTGTGGACAGTGAGGATGGAGCCCAACGCCCTTTCCCCTAGTCCAGTGGCTACAGTTTCAGATGCTCCTTCTCCAGATACTGGTGGTGCAGCTACCATATAGGCTGACAGCTGTTACCTCCAACGCGGTGATTTAGCATGTTTGTTCTCGTCTAATCAACCCAGACAAACGCCGCCTGCCTTTGTGAGTGTCTGTGCCTATGAGCGTTCGTGTGCGTGTGCGTGTGTGCGTGCGTGCGCGTGTGCGTGCGTGCGTGTGTGTGGAGAAGAAGGCAGTGTTTGCACAGTGGCCCAGAGAGAGGCAGCCGTCCCGGTCCAGTTTGGGGAGCCTATGAATAAGCTCTGGGCTGGCAACGAGCGTCTCCGTGCGGTCCAACTGTAAAGCCTCACCCGAGCTACCCCCCCCCCCCGCCCCCCCCGGCGTCTGTCACAGCCTGCGCGCACACACACACACACACACACACACACACACACACACACACACACACACACACACACACACACACACACACACACACACACACACACACACACACACACACACACACACACACACACACACCTGCTAACATACGCAAAGCCTTACACACACACACATTCACATACACACCTGCTAACATACGCAAACCCTTACACACACACATTCACATACACACCTGCTAACATACACAAAGCCTTACACACACACACATTCACATACACACCTGCTAACATACACAAAGCCTTACACACACACACATTCACATACACACCTGCTAACATACGCAAAGCCTTACACACACAAGCACAGATGTGTACGGACTCATGGACAAGCACAAGAATATTGAAGCTTGATGTGAAAATGCAAAAAACAGCAATAAGAGCAACACAAAGGCAGACACATACACACCTGCAAACACATGCAAATCCCTGCACACACACACACGCAGATGTGCACAACTCCATTGTGAAATGCTGTACACATACACGCACACACAGATCCAGACGCACACACACACACACATCCAGAGGCACACACGCAGGCATCCACAAAGGAAGAAATCTTTGTCCAAACAAGCTAAGACTAACCGCACACAGCTCGCTGCAGCCTCTGCAGGGCTGCTACTAATGACACCATTAGAGACCACAGGCTGACACCTGCTCCCCGACACCGTCAGCCGCCTCACCCCAGCAGTACCCACAGTACACCCCGCTTCACTTTCCACTAATCACAAAATATACAATTACACAAGTGGACGTTAGCATGCGGTTAGAGCAGCTAGCAGGAGAGGACAGCGTTGAGATAGGTTCGTGGTACAAGCTGGCTTTCAGAAAAGCTAGCGGTGCAGGCTAGCACTGAGATGAGCTGGCGGTGCATGATAGCACAGAGGCATCACGTGCTACAGACTAGCACTAAGACAAGCTAGCGGTACAGGATAGCACAGAGGCAAGCTAGCGGTACAGACTAGCATTAAGACAAGGATATCACGTGCTACAGACTAGCACTAAGACAAGCTAGCAGTACAGGATAGCACAGAGGCAAACTAGCGGTACAGGCTAGCCTTAAGACAAGCTAGCACAGAGACAGGCTAGCGGTACAGGCTAGCATTGAGACATGCCAGAGTGAGCAAATCCAAACTGGAAATTTAACCAACAGAGTGGAAACGCCTCCAGCTCAGGTCAATCAGACTACTGGCAACTTTCTGCGCCTCATCTTTTAAAATTTAACTTTTCGCAACAACACACATGGAGGCATGCAAACACGCACACACACCAACATAGCTGATGCTTTTATAGTCGCTAAAGCATGTGTGTCCCCAACTTTCTTTTAAAGTTGGGCACACGCACACGCACACACACACACACACACACACACACACACACACACACACACACACACACACACACACACACACACACACAGAGTAGACCCAATGATTCATTCTTATTATCAACAGATTAGCAGTTTTTCTTTGGACAACATGAGGGAATGAGTTTCCCTGCTTTGGTGGATGCCCAGATAAAGTAAACAAGAGTAATAACAATCACAGCCAATACGATGATTTAGATAAGAATGAAAGATTCGATGAATGATTCAGAGAGCGAGGGGGAGAACAAAGCAGTGGGTACACAAAGGCAGAGGGTCGAGATAAGCCATTCAACATCAGCATCTGGGATATTTAGGAGAACTCCCTACTCTGTTTCTCCCTCTTTCTCCTTCTCTCCTCATCCTACTCTCCATCTCTTCCTCCTCCTTCCTACGTAACTGTTGCAGCCCTTGTTCTGTTGGACAATACGGCTTGCAACTTCTACCTTCTACCTTCAGCCTTTCATTTGAAAGGCTGAGACGCCACGATAATCTTGCATGCCTGGTAATTGGCCACACTCCAATTACTGAAACCGCACGATGCACTTTACAGCAGCGATTCAGGACGCACACTCGCCCGCAGCCGAGGTGAGTGGGTTATTTGTGTCACTTAATTGTTTCACAAATAAGAGATTGAATTGATTTATTAATGGAGAATGGATGAATTGGTTTGGTCTATGAACAAATTGTGAAATACATATGCTGTAATAATGCTGGTGTTTAGCCTACTAGGTACTTGCCTTTACAATAGTTTCCTATCCTTGATATTCTCAATCAATCAAACAGAAGAGTCATGTTTTCACAATCGGCCTGAACATCCTCGGCCTTATCCCCTTCAAATATCCCTCCGCTGTCATATAACATCTAAACGTCAAAATATGATACCGTCCCCTAACTCACAAGCGCAGTTAGAAACGACCTTGTAACAAACGGAGAATAGGGCTTGCACATCGTGACGTCACATCGCAATGACTCAGAAGCATAGCACCGTAAGACTGGGCCACTCTGAACCAGCAGGAAGCAGGGTAGTGCGGTCAGTGGTTCTCCGGTGGGGCTATGCTGCCCCTAGGGGCAGCGTGAGGGATGGCAAGAGATACTAGGAATATTTCAATAAATCGGAACCTTAATAATATTCAGGAAATATGAATACTTAAGTGTTCAGGTTTCAATAATTCAACAGTTTGGTAAATGTACCCAATGAACGCCAACGTCATACGGGATTCACACCACCCATGCATACTCATGTTTATAAATGCCATGCATCATTTATGATAGTAATGAACAAATAGTAACAAATAGTTGGAGAAGCCCTGGTGGAGTGGTTTGAC
>JACYXH010000093.1:375000-425000 GCA_026745465.1 Lota lota | reverse complement strand
TAGCAGGATGGTGAACAGGGAGAGGTGGTTGGTTAGCAGGACGGATAACAGGGAGAGGTGGTTGGTTAGCAGGGAGAGGTGGTTGGTTAGCAGGATGGTGAACAGGGAGAGGTGGTTGGTTAGCAGGATGGTGAACAGGGAGAGGTGGTTGGTTAGCAGGGAGACGGGAGAGGTGGTTGGTTAACAGGGAGAGGTGGTTGGTTAGCAGGACGGTGAACAGGGAGATGTGGTTGGTTAGCAGGATGGTTAACAGGGAGGGAGGTGGTTAGCAGGATGGTGAACAGGGAGAGGTGGTTGGTTAGCAGGGAGAGGTGGTTGGTTAGCAGGGAGAGGTGGTTGGTTAACAGGATGGTGAACAGGGAGAGGTGGTTGGTTAACAGGGAGAGGTGGTTGGTTAGCAGGGAGAGGTGGTTGGTTAGCAGGGAGAGGTGGTTGGTTAACAGGGAGAGGTGGTTGGTTAACAGGGAGAGGTGGTTGGTTAGCAGGGAGAGGTGGTTGGTGAACAGGGAGAGGTGGTTGGTTAACAGGGAGAGGTGGTTGGTTAACAGGGAGAGGTGGTTGGTTAGCAGGGAGAGGTGGTTGGTTAGCAGGGAGAGGTGGTTGGTTAGCAGGATGGTGAACAGGGACAGGTGGTTGGTTAACAGGGAGAGGTGGTTGGTTAGCAGGGAGAGGTGGTTGGTTAGCAGGGAGAGGTGGTTGGTTAGCAGGATGGTGAACAGGGACAGGTGGTTGGTTAGCAGGATGGTGAACAGGGAGAGGTGGTTGGTTAACAGGGAGAGGTGGTTGGTTAGCAGGATGGTGAACAGGGAGAGGTGGTTGGTTAACAGGGAGAGGTGGTTGGTTAACAGGGAGAGGTGGTTGGTTAACAGGGAGAGGTGGTTGGTTAGCAGGGAGAGGTGGTTGGTTAACAGGGAGAGGTGGTTGGTTAACAGGGAGAGGTGGTTGGTTAGCAGGATGGTGAACAGGGAGAGGTGGTTGGTTAACAGGGAGAGGTGGTTGGTTAACAGGGAGAGGTGGTTGGTTAACAGGGAGAGGTGGTTGGTTAGCAGGATGGTGAACAGGGAGAGGTGGTTGGTTAGCAGGATGGTGAACAGGGAGAGGTGGTTGGTTAACAGGGAGAGGTGGTTGGTGAACAGGGAGAGGTGGTTGGTTAACAGGGAGAGGTGGTTGGTTAACAGGGAGAGGTGGTTGGTTAGCAGGATGGTGAACAGGGAGGTGGTTGGTTAGCAGGATGGTGAACAGGGAGAGGTGGTTGGTTAACAGGGAGAGGTGGTTGGTTAGCAGGGAGAGGTGGTTGGTTAACAGGGAGAGGTGGTTGGTTAGCAGGATGGTGAACAGGGAGAGGTGGTTGGTTAGCAGGATGGTGAACAGGGAGAGGTGGTTGGTTAACAGGGAGAGGTGGTTGGTGAACAGGGAGAGGTGGTTGGTTAACAGGGAGAGGTGGTTGGTTAACAGGGAGAGGTGGTTGGTTAGCAGGATGGTGAACAGGGAGGTGGTTGGTTAGCAGGATGGTGAACAGGGAGAGGTGGTTGGTTAACAGGGAGAGGTGGTTGGTTAGCAGGGAGAGGTGGTTGGTTAGCAGGGAGAGGTGGTTGGTTAGCAGGATGGTGAACAGGGACAGGTGGTTGGTTAATTGGTGACCAATACAGAAAGGATTGTGGAGGAAGATATGCAGTGAGAAGTTAAAAGTTGATAAATTGCTGAAATAAATGAGAAAAACATTCTTTGCTCTCACTAAAACCCCTTTGGAAGCATCAGTTTTCCAGAAAGAACGGCAATAAAAAGTTAGATAATAATAAGTATCAAGTTACTATGATTGTAATGTTTCAACGTTAACCTGCACTAAAACATTATCGATTTTTATTGGCAATCAGCATTTGGGAAGATGATCCGATTTTGGGAAGTCTACATTGGGCTGAGACGAGGGAAAGGAAAAGTTAATTAGCAGCTGTGTAATTTAGAGAGGCAGCTACTAGCCCAGGGCTGAGGAGCAGATTAGCTTACCAATGTGTTGTTCTACAGTATGAGACCAGCATGGTCGCTCTTCTGCATAGCAATCAGTCCACATCAACACTGGAACTGCCTGGAGTCTACCTTACAAGATGGAGTGTGTGTGTGCGTGCGTGTGTTCACCTGTGTACTGCTATGTACTGGTGTGTGTGTGTGTGTGTGTGTGTGTGTGTGTGTGTGTGTGTGTGTGTGTGTGTGTGTGTGTGTGTGTGTGTGTGTGTGTGTGTGTGTGTGTGTGTGTGTGTGTGTGTGTGTGTGTGTGTGTGTCCCTTTATTTACACGCTGTGTTTATTTAACTTGTTTCTCCCAGCAAGCCAATAAATGAGCACTCAATAATTACAGCTGGGTAGAGAGACACAGACAGACAGACACAGACACAGAGACACAGAGACAGACTAAAGGAATGTGCAGAAAGGTTGTGGGTTCGATAAACCGTTGAAGCCTAGTGTCTTCAGGCAGGCTCCCTTCAGCCTCCACCTGCTGGACTCCACCTAACGGACCAGCGTTGATGGAACCTCCGTCTCACCAAACATCCGTCACCAACATCACTTTGGTTAGGGGTGAGTGAGTGAAGGGGTGAGAGCAGGGTGGAGGGGTGAGTGAGTGAAGGGGTGAGAGCAGGGTGGAGGGGTGAGTGAGTGAAGGGGGGAGAGCAGGGTGGAGGGGTGAGTGAGTGAAGGGGTGAGAGCAGGGTGGAGGGGTGAGTGAAGGGTGAAGGGAGAGCAGGGTGAAGGGGTGAGTGAAGGGTGAAGGGAGAGCAGGGTGAAGGGGTGAGTGAAGGGGTGAGAGCAGGGTGGAGGGGTGAGTGAAAGGTGGAGGGGTGAGTGAAGGGGTGAGAGCAGAGTGGAGGGGTGAGTGAAGGGGTGAGGGCAGGGCAGGGGGGTGAGTGAAGGGTGAAGGGGTCAGAGCAGGGTGCGGGGGTGAGTGAAGGGGTGAGAGCAGGGCGGGCGGGGGGGGGGGGGGATCAGATAGACAGGACCCCCAGGCAGACTAATACCTTTACATGCAGAACCATGTCAGCCGCTCCTGATCACAATTACTGATACACTGCTGCTGGGCTTATCTCAGCCTCACACACACTCACTCACACGCTCACACACTCACTCACACGCTCACACACTCACTCACACGCTCACACGCTCACACACACGCCCTCTACCCTCTGCCAATGCGTGTGGCACGTTCTCTGCTGTTCAAACGGTAAACGGTGTTGTAAACACTTTTTAAAAGAGGACGAAGACGGGTTTGGATGAGCAGAAAAGATGCAGGCTAATCTTTAACCAGCTAAACGCAACTGGCGCTGTGAATGATCCGTTACACTGAGATGGCTGCCGGTCCAAGCTAACGAGTCTCTACGGGGGGGGGGGATAGAATTGGGCGATAGTTAAATTAAAAAGGCGCTGCTTTTTGAACTTAGCAGACAAGCTCACAGAGGGAATGAAGACCTTCAACACGTCCCGGATGTTGTGGTTGCCATCTAGTGGACTTCAATGGAATTGCTTTAATATGACGCGTTGCACCCCAAAAATAAAAATATAATTAAATATGGATAAAAGATATTGAAATCTAAAATGAGCAACACAAACATGTAGCTACATTCTGCAGGCTTAGGAACTGAATGAAATTAATTCAGCCTAATCTGACGGGGTAAGGACGCCTCCTAACCCTACCTGCTCCTTAATGGCCTGTCTCTGTACTGTCTAACCCCTACCTGCTCCTTAATGACCTGTCTGTCTCTGTACCGTCTAACCCCTACCTGCTCCTTAACGACCTGTCTCTGTACTGTCTAACCCCTACCTGCTCCTTAATGCCATGGATCTGTACTGTCTAACCCCTACCTGCTCCTTAATGACCTGTCTCTGTACTGTCTAACCCCTACCTGCTCCTTAATGACCTGTCTCTGTACTGTCTAACCCCTACCTGCTCCTTAATGACCTGTCTCTGTACTGTCTAACCCCTACCTGCTCCTTAATGACCTGTCTCTGTACTGTCTAACCCCTACCTGCTCCTTAATGACCTGTCTCTGTACTGTCTAACCCCTACCTGCTCCTTAATGACCTGTCTCTGTACTGTCTAACCCCTACCTGCTCCTTAATGACCTGTCTCTGTACTGTCTAACCCCTACCTGCTCCTTACTGACCTGTCTCTGTACTGTCTAACCCCTACCTGCTCCTTAATGACCTGTCTCTGTACTGTCTAACCCCTACCTGCTCCTTAATGCCATGGATCTGTACTGTCTAACCCCTACCTGCTCCTTAATGACCTGTCTCTGTACTGTCTAACCCCTACCTGCTCCCTAATGACCTGTCTCTGTACTGTCTAACCCCTACCTGCTCCTTAATGACCTGTCTCTGTACTGTCTAACCCCTACCTGCTCCTTAATGACCTGTCTCTGTACTGTCTAACCCCTACCTGCTCCTTAATGACCTGTCTCTGTACTGTCTAACCCTACCTGCTCCTTAATGACCTGTCTCTGTACTGTCTAACCCCTACCTGCTCCTTAATGACCTGTCTCTGTACTGTCTAACCCCTACCTGGTCCTTAATGACCTGTCTCTGTACTGTCTAACCCCTACCTGCTCCTTAATGACCTGTCTCTGTACTGTCTAACCCCTACCTGCTCCTTAATGACCTGTCTCTGTACTGTCTAACCCCTACCTGCTCCTTAATGACCTGTCTCTGTACTGTCTAACCCCTACCTGCTCCTTAATGCCATGGATCTGTACTGTCTAACCCCTACCTGCTCCTTAATGCCATGGATCTGTACTGTCTAACCCCTACCTGCTCCTTAATGACCTGTCTCTGTACTGTCTAACCCCTACCTGCTCCTTAATGACCTGTCTCTGTACTGTCTAACCCCTACCTGCTCCTTAATGACCTGTCTCTGTACTGTCTAACCCCTACCTGCTCCTTAATGACCTGTCTCTGTACTGTCTAACCCCTACCTGCTCCTTAATGACCTGTCTCTGTACTGTCTAACCCCTACCTGCTCCTTAATGACCTGTCTCTGTACTGTCTAACCCCTACCTGCTCCTTAATGACCTGTCTCTGTACTGTCTAACCCCTACCTGCTCCTTAATGACCTGTCTCTGTACTGTCTAACCCCTACCTGCTCCTTAATGACCTGTCTCTGTACTGTCTAACCCCTACCTGCTCCTTAATGCCATGGATCTGTACTGTCTACCCAGCATGTATCAAGCTCTCTGCAGCCCCCCTCCCTCTCCAACCTGCAGTACTCTGCAGGTCAGAACATTTTAACTCCATCAGAGCCACCTCTTAGTGCTGAGTCAGCCCACGCCCCCATCAACGCTGATTCGTGGTTCTAAGTGAGTGACCCCCATGAGGCCGAGCGAGGGGGGGGGGGGGGGGGGGGGGGGGGTACGGAGGGAGAGCATTTGGCAGTCGCCCACGGAGGGACTCACGGTCCAGTAAAATGGGTTTTTCTAATTGTTCCGGGAAAAGAGAGAATAGATCTTTTGTGCTGTGTCTGTTTTCACCCCTCGTCTGTTCTCTCTCGGGGGGGGGGGGGGGGGGGGAGGGTCGTTAGCGTCTTAAGAAAAACATGAAATTGCTCTGCAGACGACTTGCCGCCAACGATGGCTATTCACAGGCCACGGAGCGGACAGGGGTGAGACAGGGTGAGACAGGGGTGAGACGGGGGTGAGACAGAGGGAATACAAAGTAGGAAGTTGAAAGAGCAGAAAAGAGTGGAGGCTTCCATCATGTACAAGCCCACCTATAGACCTCCACCCCACCTGTAGAACTCCACCCCTCCACAGACCTCCACCCCTCCCTCTCCACCCCTATGAGAGCAGAGCGCTCGCTGGCCTGGATGTTCCTTCAGCATGGGGAGTCCTACAGCCCGATCACAGATCTCTGTCCCCACCACTTGACAACAACGTCGCTATGGTTACCAATTCAACAGCCAATCGCTGCCCAGACTCCAAGGCTGCTTGCATTTCTTGTTAATTTGTAAGCACAGTTCTCTCTCTCTCTCTCTCTCTCTCTCTCTCTCTCTCTCTCTCTCTCTCTCTCTCTCTCTCTCTCTCTCTCTCTCTCTCT
The DNA here is from genome assembly GCA_026745465.1 of Lota lota. Taxonomy (NCBI): domain Eukaryota; kingdom Metazoa; phylum Chordata; class Actinopteri; order Gadiformes; family Lotidae; genus Lota; species Lota lota. The sequence continues at coordinate 418,929 of JACYXH010000093.1, read as the reverse complement.
TCTCTCTCTCTCTCTCTCTCTCTCTCTCTCTCTCTCTCTCTCTCTCTCTCTCTCTCTCTCTCTCTCTCTCTCTCTCTCTCTCTCTCTCTCGAGGGGGGGGGGGGGGGGGGGGGGGGTCTGTGTGTGGAGATCTGCCCTGGCCTCGCGATGCCTCCCCCAGGCGTCTCATTAACTCGCGGGGCGTGCTGGAGGCCTGATAAGAATCACCACCAATCTGTTTACCATGGAGGACATCTGTAGTAGAGGACCTGTACCACATGGTGAGGTGGAGAGGAGAAGAGATGAAGAGGAGAAGAGAAGAGATGGAGAGGAGAAGAGATGGAGAGGAGAAGAGAAGAGACAGAGAGGAGAAGAGATGGAGAGGAGAAGAGATGGAGAGGAGAAGAGATGGAGAGGAGAAGAGATGGAGAGGAGAAGAGATGGAGAGGAGAAGAGATGGAGAGGAGAAGAGGGAGTAGACAGGAAAGCCTTACTACCATCTTAAAGAAAACTGGGACAAACTCTAGACACTCCATATCTTCTGCACAGACCTCCATGTTTTAGGGAGTTTGTTCCATGTCAAACTCCCTATAACATGGCACCAAGCTGATGTCACTGGAACAACATCCAATTGTCCGTGAATCCAGGCAGAAAATACACATTTGACCAATTCAACAGCTGAGCCCACGCATGGCCTCTTGAGCGCCACCCAGTGGAAGGTACATTGCGTGTTCTGGGGAGGTTTAGGAAGGAGAGGACCTCTAAGAACGTACCAGCTGCTGGGCCTTCTCGTTCTCCTGGTAAGCCAGCAGACGCTCTCCCCTCAGCACCTTGTTCATCTCCTCCCTCGCCGCCTCCCTCTCTTTCCTCGCCACCTTGGCCAGCTCCTCGCTCAATATCTGCTGCTCGTACCTGAGTGCGCACACACACACACACACACACACACACACACACACACACACACACACACACACACACACACACACACACACACACACACACACACACACACACACACACACACACACACACACACACACACACACACTGCCTCAGTGAAAGACATCCTGCACTTCAAACATGCACAGTGCGTTCCACAAACAGTCCACAAGAGGGCAGCAGACACTATTCCAGCTTGTACCAGGGCTGCACCCTTCACAGTGATGCAAACTCATTCACTGTCCTTAACATTACGCTGTACAGATTAACAGAAGAAAAAGCACTAGAAAAAGCGAGCTCAATGTTTGTGCAACCCACCTCTTCTGCTGGTCCGTGGCGTTAGCGTTAGCGGTGGCGTTAGCGTTAGCGGTGGCGTTAGCGGTGGCCTTGGGGCTGGTGGTGCTGGATGCAGGCTGAGTGGGGGGCCGTGGGCTGGGCCGGCTGGAGGGGCCTGGGTCACACAACACAACACGGAGGATGGAGGGGCTTCAGGTCACGGACACGACTGCTTTTACTTTGGTCAGCAGAATTTCAAAAGGTCAAAAGGTCAAAAGATGAATCGGTTCAGCAAAGCAGACCACAGAAATGAAGATTGTTTTGATGTTTTAGGATATGGGTCGTCCCTATGTTTAAAGGATGAAAATGATTACCCAGGTGTGTTACTACTGGATACTGTACTTAATCTGTGTCTCTTGGTACTGGCTGGCTGTCTCACTACTGGTGTATCTCACCTGGTTCTTTGGGCTTGCTGGCTGGGTCTGGCTGGGTGCTAGCCGGGGGGGGTGAAGGTGGACTTGGTGCGATGTTTGCCACCCCTCTCATCCTCTGAAGAACGTCTTCCGTCAGCTAGAGATAAACCATCGAGACATGAGGTGAGAAGAAGTGTGTGTGTGTTTATCTCAGAACCATCGTTGACCTAAGGAAGCCTACAGTATTAGATACAGCCTGGCCCATATGTTCATGGACCACAGGGACGGCCACAGGGACGCCCACAGGGACGGCCACAGGGACGCCCACAGGGACGCCCACAGGGACGGCCACAGGGACGCCCACAGGGACGCCACAGGGACGCCACAGGGACGCCCACAGGGACGCCCACAGGGACGCCCACAGGGACGCCCACAGGGACGCCCACAGGGACGGCCACAGGGACGCCCACAGGGACGCCCACAGGGACGCCCACAGGGACGACCACAGGGACGCCCACAGGGACGCCCACAGTGCAGCTACTGACTCACATCTATGGTGCTGCCCCCCCCCCGTGTGACTCAATGTGTCAAATGATGTACGTGCTGTTGTCATAGCAGCTAACATAGGACTTAAGAGTGTATAGAATATTATAGAATATAGCTAACATTAATAGAATAATCATAAGTTCATATCATAATAACAGAGTTCATATAAACTTTGTGGATGGCTAAAAGGTAAATAACAAAGAAATAATTTCTTATCAAGTATAACATCATGTAATGAAGCCTCTTGTGTGTGACATCTAGAACATGGTTCACTTATACATACATAAAAACAGGCTGTGTGCCAGTCCTCAAGGACCAGTAAGCATCCTTCATGCTAACTGGTCAGTCCTCAGGGACCAGTAAGCATCCTTCATGCTAACTGGTCAGTCTTCAGAGCCCAGTAAGCATCCTTCATGCTAACTGGTGCCAGTCTAAAGAGCCCAGTAAGCATCCTTCATGCTAACTGGTCAGTCTTCAGAGCCCAGTAAGCATCCTTCATGCTAACTGGTCAGTCTTCAGAGCCCAGTAAGCATCCTTCATGCTAACTGGTGCCAGTCTAAAGAGCCCAGTAAGCATCCTTCATGCTATGATGCTAGCTAGCTTACCTTGACCCCTCGCAGGATCCGCACGCGGTCCTCCTCGTCCACCCCGAAGGACACTCTCCTCGTGCTGCTCTCAGCGGAACCCATGTCTCCGGGTCGGTGTTCGTATCCAAGGTCAGGAGGTGTACCAGGTACGGGTGGAATCTACCAGGGTAACCCGGGTGTAGCTAGCCTTCCAGATGACTTCTGACAGATGGGAGTCGTTGATGTTGGTTGCCAGATTGGTTGGTGGCTATCCCCCTATAAGGGTTTACACGCGCACAGCGTTCTTACGTGAATAAATAAATGCATCTGAAGATGCTATAGTCGTATTTGTGAAAACAAATATCGAAATAATATCTAAATATTTTTGTATTATGGAAGAATGGGTTTCTTGGAACTTCCTTTTGAAAATTAATACTAGATTATAGGGGAACTGTCGACTGTGATTTTATTCAGTTTCTGTTGTAGTCAGTGATAAAACGGAACATCCACACACACACACACACACACACACACACACACACACACACACACACACACACACACACACACACACACACACACACACACACACTTCTTTCTCAGTCTATTTCTATCACACACACACACACACACACACACACACACACACACACACACACACACTTCTTTCTGAGTCTATTTCTATCACGCACACACACACACACACACACACACACACACACACACACACACACACACACACACACACACACACACATACTTATTTTTGGCAACAAATAGTGTGCACTAAATATATCCCTCTTGTGTGCAAGCTAGACACTCAGACATGGTGAAGGTCAGTGAACTCTGTCCACATGAAGCACAAGTCCACACCCTGGCTCAACTTGACTTTTTAATGTTCAACACATACAACATCTATTGTAATAAATGTGACGATGCAATCCATTAAAACAAATCTGTATGCATTCCATGCATCTTTATTGCTTTGATTCACTTGGATTCTTCTTAAAATCCCCTCCCGATGAATAAAGTATATATCTATCTATCTATGTTATTGTGCTTGCAATTTTAGTATAGACTTAACCACAGGTAGGGGTTAGACAGTACAGAGACAGGTCTTTAAGGAGCAGGTAGGGGTTAGACAGTACAGAGACAGGTCATTAAGGAGCAGGTAGGGGTTAGACAGTACAGAGACAGGTCATTAAGGAGCAGGTAGGGGTTAGACAGTACAGAGACGGGTCATTAAGGAGCAGGTAGGGGTTAGACAGTACAGACAGGTCATTAAGGAGCAGGTAGGGGTTAGACAGTACAGAGACAGGTCATTAAGGAGCAGGTAGGGGTTAGACAGTACAGAGACGGGTCATTAAGGAGCAGGTAGGGGTTAGACAGTACAGACAGGTCATTAAGGAGCAGGTAGGGGTTAGACAGTACAGAGACAGGTCATTAAGGAGCAGGTAGGGGTTAGACAGTACAGAGACAGGTCATTAAGGAGCAGGTAGGGGTTAGACAGTACAGAGACAGGTCATTAAGGAGCAGGTAGGGGTTAGACAGTACAGAGACAGGTCATTAAGGAGCAGGTAGGGGTTAGACAGTACAGAGACAGGTCATTAAGGAGCAGGTAGGGGTTAGACAGTACAGAGACAGGTCATTAAGGAGCAGGTAGGGGTTAGACAGTACAGAGACAGGTCATTAAGGAGCAGGTAGGGGTTAGACAGTACAGAGACAGGTCATTAAGGAGCAGGTAGGGGTTAGACAGTACAGAGACAGGTCATTAAGGAGCAGGTAGGGGTTAGACAGTACAGAGACAGGTCATTAAGGAGCAGGTAGGGGTTAGACAGTACAGAGACAGGTCATTAAGGAGCAGGTAGGGGTTAGACAGGTCAGAGGTCATTAAGGAGCAGGTAGGGGTTAGACAGTACAGAGACAGGTCATTAAGGAGCAGGTAGGGGTTAGACAGGTCAGAGGTCATTAAGGAGCAGGTAGGGGTTAGACAGGTCAGAGGTCATTAAGGAGCAGGTAGGGGTTAGACAGGTGCATGATGGGTAGTGGCGGGCCTACATGCCGCTCTGCAGCGTGATCCAGGACTCGGGGGTCCTGGAGTGGAGGCTGAAGGCGGGGTACACCGGCTCCCGGAAGGCGGCCCTGAAGGTGTGCAGGTGCTGGCGCTGGCCCTTGACGCTGTGGAAGGCCAGCGAGCCCACCCTGCAGTCCAGCGCCAGCTCGATCCGCAGCGGCGGGTCGGTCCGCTCGCCCAGCGCCACGACGGCCGAGGCGTGGCGCGCCGTCAGCTTCCTGTTCTTCCACTGCAGCCGCCACGACAGGTCGTTGTGGCCCAGCCGGCTGTGGGCGCCGCGGCGGGGGAGCGACTTGTAGCAGAGCCCCAGGGACCACATGCTGCCCTCGCCCACCTCCACCTCCCACACGTGCTCCCCCCCCGAGAAGCCCTGGCTGCACAGCACCTGGGGGGCGCTGGAGAAGCGCTCCGGGTGCTCCCCGTACGGCTGCCTGGCCGGGCTGACCCGCACGGTGCGCAGGTCGTTGGACATCAGCAGGGTGGGGTGGGCCGTGTGGGGGTTAAAGGTCAGCTCCAGGGGGTTCAGGACCATGTGGAGGGAGTCCAGCAAGCACGTCATCTCCCCGCGGAAGTCCTGGGTCCGGAGGCCCGCCTGCAGCCTCCTGTGGTTGAGCGGGGCCCTGGAGGGGAGCTGGGCGCTGCCGCTGAGGGCCGTCCTGATCTGGGGCTCCAGGGCCAGGAACCTGAGCAGAGGAACACACCCGTTCAGCCGGCTCACCTTCGCTCAGTCCGCTCTGTCAACTGGTCCAGCTCTGAGGAACCATCTTATTCAAGTTACAAATGTTTTCTGGTAACAACTGCAGGAATAAAGATAACTCCAACAACAACAACATGCACACCACAATCCCATTGGGTGGAGACAGCTCGTGTTTATAACCCCTGCCTCTTCAACCCACTTTTATATATAAATATAAATATATACACAATGTATGCCCCCTTGTGTATGCCATGCATGTCTTCATCGTGTTTAGCATCCTGTTTTTAAAGCTGCATCAAGCTCCATTACAATCAGCTTGTGGACTGAACCACTGAGTCCTGCGAGCTCACCTGTGTACAAAGAGGCACTTGTCCGTCTCGCTCCGGGCCTGTGTTGCCTCTCCCTGGGCCTGCAGCAGATGCTGCTGCTGCAGGCCCAGGGAGAGCAGGCCGTGCTGCCAGCTGTTCCTCCGCAGGCTCCTCTCCTCCTCCAGCAGAGCGCCCAGACGCTCCCTGTGCCTGCACAGCCGGGGTGGATGGGTTAGCGTATGGTTACCGCAGCTGGACCACCATGCCATGTGTGGTCGTCTCGGTGGGTCCACCGGCCATGACTGGTTGACCTTGAACACCATACCTCCTCGTTCCCCTGAAGCGAAGCTGTGCACGGAGTACATGCACTGACACGGTAGTCACAGAGACGCCTTAGGCTTCGGTCCTGCTTCATGTTCAACCACGATTAGTTTGAATAATATACCGTCTTTAATGACGACGTCAATCACTGGTCAAAAACATTACGCCTACCTTTATTTTTTGTATTTGCATTTCTACAGCCCTCATGTGTCTATCTGTCCAGTACTTTCTGCTGTGACGCCCACATCTCCTGCCTCGGATGATATAATTTAGGTCAGTTTACCCAACAGTTTTTCATATTTTCATGACATATCACATATATGTCAGGGATTTCAAAGTTCCCCATTTGATTTGATTTCAGTTAGAACTTACAAATTACTTAAAAAGTACACATGAACCAATGTGTTAATGTCTCCCTGTCAGTGAGCCTTGAATACGGTGTACATCCTGGGTCTCTGCAGTACCTCTGGACCAGGGCGGCCATGTTGTCCATGAGGGTGACAGCCCGGGACACCAGCTTCTCCCCCATCGCCTCTGAGGCTCCCTGCTCCTCCGCAGCTTTCTGCAGGAGGCTCTCTGTAGTCTGCAGCCTCCACGACATCACCTGCACCAACAGAACTACAATCAGCACATCACCTGCACCAACATAACTACGATCCCATAACCCTACGATACAAACAGAACTACAATCAGCACGACATCACCTGCACCAACAGAACTACAATCCCCATAACCCTACGATACAAACAGAACTACAATCAGCATAACCCTACGATGCAAACAGAACTACAATCAGCACATCACCTGCACCAACAGAACTACAATCCCCATAACCCTACGATACAAACAGAACTACAATCAGAACGACATCACCTGCACCAACAGAACTACAATCCCCATAACCCTACGATACAAACAGAACTACAATCAGCATGATATCACCTGCACCAACAGAACTACAATCCCCATAACCCTACGATACAAACAGAACTACAATCAGCACAACGCCACCAACACAAACAGAACTACAATCCCCATAACCCTACGATACAAACAGAACTACAATCAGCACAACATCACCAACACAGACAGAACTACAATCAGCACGACGACGTCACCAACAGAACTACAATCCCCATAACACCACCAACACAGACAGAACTACTATCTTGCTTGGTTCAAATATTAATAAACATAATAACTAGATAAAATATGCCATTTACAAGATGAATAGATGCCATTATGTAATATCTAAATATGTAATATATAATTTTAACTAGGCATTGTTTTATAATAATAAATAATGTCATAATGAAAACTATTTTGGCAGCCATTTCCTGACTTTTTTTGTGCTCTATCAGACAAGCAGAGCTCTGTGTCTACGAGCATCAAACTGTACATTGTCATAATTTAGTCTAAGAGAAGTGATTATTCCATTCATTGTCCTTTTCTGGATTTTGCATTTCCTCCACCAAGCCCTTGTGGTCGCACTTTATTCCCTTTCCTACTTGGCACTAAAACATTCCCATTCCACCTCCGGTCCTCTCTGCGCCGTCTGAAAGGCGGTCAGGGTCAGGGTCAGGGTCAGGGTTAGAGTCAGGGTCAGGGTCAGGGTCAGGGTCAGGGTTAGGGTCAGGGTTAGAGTCAGGGTTAGAGTCAGGGTTAGAGTCAGGGTCAGGGTCAGGGTTAGAGTCAGGGTTAGAGTCAGGGTCAGGGTCAGGGTCAGGGTCAGGGTCAGGGTTAGGGTCAGGGTCAGGGTCAGGGTTAGGGTCAGGGTTAGGGTCAGGGTCAGGGTCAGGGTTAGGGTCAGGGTCAGGGTTAGGGTCAGGGTCAGGGTTAGGGTCAGGGTCAGGGTCAGGGTCAGGGTCAGGGTCAGGGTTCTGACCCACCTTGGTGCGGGCGTCCAGCGCCTGCCTCATCTCCTCCTCGGCCGCGTCGAAGCTGAGCACGTTGTGGTTCAGATGGGAACCTTCCAGAAGGCAGCTGGCGCACAGCAGCATGGCGTCGCTGGAGCAGAAGTACTCCGGGCCGCTCCCGTGGAGCGCGCAGGCCCCGGGCACGGGCTCCCTCTGGGGCTCCGGCAGCACGTGGCTCCTGAAGGAGTCCTTCTCCTGGTGCCTCTGCAGGTGCCGCTCGCACAGCGCCCCATCACACCTCGGGCAGCTCTTCACCGCCCGCACGCCGCCCTCCACGCACGTTCCGCAGAACACGTCTGGAGCGGGGCCGGCCCATGCCGCAGCCTTGGCCCCAGGCCCCTGCTCCTGCTCGTCCCCGGGCCCCTGCTCCTCCTTGTCCCCGGGCCCCTGCTCCTCCTTGTCCCCGGGCCCCTGCTCCTCCTCGTCCCCGGGGCCCTGCTCCTCCTCGTCCCCGGGGCCCTGCTCCTCCTCGTCCCCGGCACCATGCTCCTCCTCGTCCCCGGGCCCCTGCTTGGCCGTGGCGCAGTAGCCCTCCACGGTGCCGCACAGCTCGAGGTTCCTCCTCAGCGACTCCAGGCCCTTGAACTCCTCCCGACACTCGGGGCACCGCAGAAGCACCGCGTCCGAGAAGAGCTGCAGACAGACGGGGCAGCTCCGCTCGCGGGCCAGCAGCTGCTCCGGTTTGGACCGGGCCATGACGGGGATGAGGGGGTCTCTCTGAGGTACCCCGTTACGGTCGGAGCGGAATCACTCGTGCCTCTTGCGTTGGCTTGTTTTCGTCCAGGCTGGCAGACACAGACAGAGCAGCGCTGGTATGTACAGGGGCCTGAACACGACACGCTCGCTCAGCCAGAAGGGCCGCATTCCACTCAGGCTCCTGGAATCCAACAAAGTCACACAGGTTGAGGTTGATGGTAAAGAACACCATGTGTTGATTAAAAAGCATTAAAACCTATGTTGAACATCCCAAGGAACCCACATGATTTTATTTAAAGAGACAGTGTGTGTGTGTGTGTGTGTGTGTGTGTGTGTGTGTGTGTGTGTGTGTGTGTGTGTGTGTGTGTGTGTGTGTGTGTGTGTGTGTGCGCGTGTGCGTGCGTGTGTGTGCGTGCGTGCGTGCGCGTGCGTGTGTGTGTCCGTGTGCGTGTGTGTGTGTGTGTGTGTGTGTGTTACCTATGAGCAATATAGGACATACCATGAAACCAGTCGTAACTTCCTGGAAATAATGGCTTCTGACAGCAGCTTTGTTTCCCATGCAAGTACACAGAATAGCCATGAATATCATTATGATTTGCTGCCCAGGGACACAAGAAGCACACATACATACATAGATATATAACCCTAAACCATTTACCCTTCCCCACCCTAACCCCTCAACCCTAACTCATCTACCCTAACCTATAAAATCAAAACCCATTCAAACCTAAGTCGTCCACCCTAAACCTAACACATAAACCCTAACCGGTCAACTGGTTACCCATCTTCCCTGTTCCATCTACCCTGACCTTTGACCTTTAGAACCCATTAACATCCACAACAGAGCCACCTGGGAGGTGTACACCTTGGAAAGAATGCTGACATTCTGGTTGTGTGCTGGGCTCCATGGATTAGCCCTGATGGAGAACAAAGGATGTCCTCCAAAGGATCAACACCTGAGGATTCATGAGGTAAAACCATACGGGTTGGCACAAAACATCAGCAACAGGACTGAGGGCGACTGGGGAAGACTGAAGAATGGAGAGGAACGGGGATTCAACACACACACACACACACACACACACACACACACTCAAATACTACCCCAGGAAAGGAGCCTCACACACAAGACAGCAGCCCACCACGCACACACACGCACAAACACACACACACACACACACACACACACACACACACACACACACACACACACACACACACACACACACACACACACACACACACACACACACACACACACACAGTTTAAATGTAGCAGTTTGCCTACTGATAAATCTGTGGTTGTAAGGGAAGTTTTTTGCTTTTAATGTATATTTACTACACCACTTTTGAAAGTAAAAGTGTTCTGATTCAAGTGTATTAAGTGCAGCAGATGGTGGGAAGGGTGCATTAGAGAAAGCTTAATATGTGATGCTCAGTGAGGTTACTCTGGTGAAATACAATTTACAGCAACATGGGTCAGATAACCGTGAAATGAGCACACACACACTGAACGGCTCTGATCCGTTTGTGAATTCATACCGTTTTTTTTTTGTGAGAGTAAAATATCAGTGCGTAGTTCAAACACTTTGCTGTTTTAATCAGCGGAGTTACTTTGTTCAGTTTTCCACTACCGTAAAGCTTTGACAGCATCGCCATCTGCTGGTGAAGAGATTAATCGCAGTCAATCAAAGTGGGGAAAATAAATCGAAAACACTCGTAACAGACTTTTTTTGTTATTACCAAAATTGGTTACAACGAAATAACTAAATTGTATTGATGTAGTTTGTCAGTTGGAGTTATTTGGTGGAACTAGATTGAATTGATGTAAAATGATCAGTTGCCACGTGATAGTTATTATTAATATAATTGTAGTTATTAATTATTTTGTGTTATTTAGTTGTTTGTATCAATGCAAGACGTTTAGGCCTGACAAAAACAGAATCGATATATAAATGTAATGAAACCTAAGGAAGTGATAGGAACCCCGTCGTGGTTTCATGTTCCCCAGGAACAGCCGGACCGGTTTCTCAGAGCACAGATCCAAGATGTCGAGCCAGGAGGACTCGGTTAGGGAGTTCATCGCTATCACTGATGTGGACGGGGAAAGAGCCAGGTTCTTCCTGGAGTCCGCTGGATGGGACCTGCAGGTGCGTGTCGACCCCTCTTTTCCTTGATCCTGTGTGGAGAGGTTCAATGAAATCAGGCGTTTAAATACAAAGTACGAACACGGAGGAAACCCCTAGCATGTGGCTAACGTTAGCCGGGTTTGCCGGTGATTTGTGCAAGTCACCGTTTCAAACAATGGCCTTTTGTAACCGCGATCTAGCCGTCCGTTCAGAGCCTCGTTCTCGGTGAATGACAAACATGAACTACACCCTTAGACGACCGTGGTGACTTCGTCAACGCCGCAGCTCTGGCGCAGTCCGCCCGCGTCTGAAGTGCGTAGACGGACACCAGTGCGTTGTTCAGCTCGTAGTCCAGACGTCATTAAGCGGACTTTATATTTAAAGCACGGCTTTGACGTCATCATGTTCCGCCATCGCCAGTTCTGGTCGTCTGCTCCTGTCTCAACGTAGCGTCACGTATTACGGGTTAATTCATGTGATGGACTGTCAAACCCAGGACCTTTCGGCTGGGAGGCGAACACCCTGACAACCAAACGTGCTCTCTTCCCCAGCTGGCTCTGGCGAGTTTCTTCGAGGACGGAGCAGAGGATGACATCGTCACTCTGCCTCAGCCCGAGAGCGCGTCGTCCGTGTCACGCTCAGCAGGTCCCAGGTAGCCAGCATCACACCTCCTCCATCACACCTCCACCACACCTCCTCCATCACACCTCCAACACACCCTCTCCATCACCTCCTCCATTACCTCCATCACACCTCCTCCATCACCTCCACCACCTTCAACACACCTCCTCCATTACCTCCATCACACCTCCACCACACCTCCTCCATCACACCTCCTCCATCACCATGTACCTCACTTCCAACAGATGCATCTTTTGTTCTCAGATTATCCCGTGTTTACGTTTGGACATAAGTAGTACATGGAATTGTACATTTTCTACTATTAATAATTGTAGCGACAGGTGTTGCTATGACCAGCTTCCAACAGGTGTGGTAGTGTTGAACTAACCAACAGGTGTGGTAGTGTTGAACTAACCAACAGGTGTGGTAGTGTTGAACTAACCAACAGGTGTGGTAGTGTTGAACTAACCAACAGGTGTGGTAGTGTTGAACTAACCAACAGGTGTGGTAGTGTTGAACTAACCAACAGGTGTGGTAGTGTTGAACTAACCAACAGGTGTGGTAGTGTTGAACTAACCAACAGTGTGGTAGTGTTGAACTAACCAACAGGTGTGGTAGTGTTGAACTAACCAACAGTGTGGTAGTGTTGAACTAACCAACAGGTGTGGTAGTGTTGAACTAACCAACAGGTGTGGTAGTGTTGAACTAACCAACAGTGTGGTAGTGTTGAACTAACCAACAGGTGTGGTAGTGTTGAACTAACCAACAGGTGTGGTAGTGTTGAACTAACCAACAGTGTGGTAGTGTTGAACTAACCAACAGGTGTGGTAGTGTTGAACTAACCAACAGTGTGTCGTCTCCAGTGTTCAGCCCAGAGTGACCTCCCTCAGGGACCTGATGAACGATGCTGACGATGACAGCGATGAAGAGGAGGGTCAGAGGTGAGTTCCTTCATTCTGGTGGTGTTAGCTCAGTCTAGCTACATATAGGAGTCATTCTGGTGGCGTTAGCTCAGTCTAGCTACGTATAGGAGTCATTCTGGCCAGGTGCTGTATATGCTACTGTTAGCCAGGTGGTGTATATACTACTGTTAGCCAGGTGGTGTATATGCTACTATTAGCCAGGTGGTGTATATGCTACTGTTAGCCAGGTGGTGTATATGCTACTGTTAGCCAGGTGATGTATATACTACTGTTAGCCAGGTGGTGTATATGCTACTATTAGCCAGGTGGTGTATATGCTACTGCTAGCCAGGTGGTGTATATACTACTGTTAGCCAGGTGGTGTATATGCTACTGCTAGCCAGGTGGTGTATATACTACTGTTAGCCAGGTGGTGTATATGCTACTGCTAGCCAGGTGGTGTATATGCTACTGCTAGCCAGGTGGTGTATATACTACTGTTAGCCAGGTGGTGTATATGCTACTATTAGCCAGGTGGTGTATATGCTACTGCTAGCCAGGTGGTGTATATGCTACTGCTAGCCAGGTGGTGTATATGCTACTGTTAGCCAGGTGGTGTATATGCTACTGCTAGCCAGGTGGTGTATATGCTACTGTTAGCCAGGTGGTGTATATGCTACTGTTAGCCAGGTGGTGTATATGCTACTGCTAGCCAGGTGGTGTATCTTCACTTCCTCCGGTGTGGTGCTGTGTGACCTCTCACCTCTCCTCCAGGTTCTTTGCGGGGGGCTCAGAGCGCAGTGGGCAGCAGATCGTGGGGCCCCCCAAGAAGAAGAGCTCCAACGAGGTGGTGGAGGACCTGTTCAAAGGAGCCAAGGAGCACGGGGCCGTCCCACTGGACCGGGGCGGGCCCGGGGAGTCCAGCAGACCCAAGGTCAGGATCCCCATCGTCTGGGAACATTGGCTTTAATGTACACCGTGGATTTAGCGCTGGTTTCTTTGGCGCTGGTTTCTTTAGCGCTGGTTTCTTTGGTGCTGGTTTCTCTAGCGCTGGTTTCTTTAGCGCTGGTTTCTTTAGCGCTGGTTTCTTTGGCGCTGGTTTCTTTAGCGCTGGTTTCTTTGGCGCTGGTTTCTTTAGCGCTGGTTTCTTTAGCGCTGGTTTCTTTGGCGCTGGTTTCTTTGGCGCTGGTTTCTTTAGCGCTGGTTTCTTTAGCGGGCTAAACACATAGCAAGCATACATGTATGCATAGATAATACGGCTTCTATCTCACATCTGTCAATATTATGAACATTGACATTGGTGTGTGCGGTGTGTGTTGTCTCCAGGCGTTTGTAGGTGGCGGCTACAGGTTGGGGGCGGGGCCAGAGGAGGCGTCGGCCTACGTTGCCGGAGAGAGGAGAGCAGCCAATAGCCAGCAGGATGTAAGTCTGGTCTTTAATGAGAGGGAGAGACTCTTGTATAGGACAAGTCTGCTCTGTGGTCTCTTGTGTGCACACTAAGCTGGTTGCTAAGCAACGGTCCATCGACTGTGGCAGGTGCACGTGGTGCTGAAGCTGTGGAAGTCAGGCTTCAGTCTGGATGAGGGCGACCTGAGGAACTACAGCGACCCGGGAAACGCCCTCTTCCTGGAGTCCATCCGCAGGGGGTACGTCTCACTAACATGTCACTTCCTGTTGCGCAGCACGGATGACGTCTTAAAGAGCAAGTTTAACCACAACCTGTTATTTCAACGGGGTAATCTTATATGATCAACATCTTGTTACAGTATAAAGGATCAAATGTATTGTTCATGATAGAGTATAGTGTATAGAAGGTATAGGTCACGTTACAGTATAATGTAGAGGTCACATGACAATATACTGTGTGCATAATGTATGGGTCAGTTGACAGTGTATATAATGCATGGGCCCATTGTTCTGTACCGGACAGGGAGATTCCTCTGGAGCTGCGTCAGAGGGCCCGGGGGGGGCAGGTGAACCTGGACATGGAGGACCACCGGGACGAGGACTTCGTAAGACCCAAGATCGCCTTCAGAGCCTTCGGAGGGGAGGGATACAAGCTGGGCAGGTGAGCCAAGTCTGACGTGGGTGTGGAAGGACCAGTCCCTGGTCTGTATCTGAACTCACCTCCCAGGAGGTGTGGGTCTGACGTGGGTGTGGAAGGACCAGTCCCTGGTCTGTATCTGAACTCACCTCCCAGGAGGTGTGGGTCTGACGTGGGTCTGGAAGGACCAGTCCCTGGTCTGTATCTGAACTCACCTCCCAGGAGGTGTGGGTCTGACGTGGGTCTGGAAGGACCAGTCCCTGGTCTGTATCTGAACTCACCTCCCAGGAGGTGTGGGTCTGACGTGGGTGTGGAAGGACCAGTCCCTGGTCTGTATCTGAACTCACCTCCCAGGAGGTGTGGGTCTGACGTGGGTCTGGCTGGACCGGTCCCTGGTGTGTGATCTCACCTCCCCTTACTAGGAGCCTGTACCTGAAGGCCTTCAGGGCTGTGTGGGGCCTAGGACGCCTGCATGTCCAACACTATCAATGTGTGTATGACCTCTAACCCCTGCAGCGCCACCCCTGACCTGGTGGCCCCCCCGGCGTCCCAGCAGGACCAGGTGGCCAGCGAGTCCCAGGCCAGCGCCTCCGTCAGCCTGGACACCGCCCAGCCCGTCACCAGCATCCAGATCCGACTGGCTGACGGAGGACGCCTGGTGCACAAGTTCAACCACACCCACAGGTGACTACTAGGCCCGGTTCCGCTGGCTATGCTAGCTGCAGCTGAAGCTACTGCGTGTCTGCCAGACCGGTCCCGCGGTAACGTGCTCGCCTCCCCGCAGGGTGTCTGACGTGCGCCAGTTCCTGGTGGCGGCGCGGCCGGGCATGGCGGGCCGAGAGTTCGCCCTGATGACCACCTTCCCCAACAAGGAGCTGACGGACGAGAGCCTGACCCTGCAGGACGCCAACCTCCTCAACGCGGTCATCGTCCAGCGGCTACAGTAACGCCCCGAGACCTGTTAGCCCCGAGACCTGTTAGCCCCTCCCGGTGGAGCGGACTCACGGACTTACTGAACGGACTTCTAACCTTTTCAATTCGGTTTTGGATTTCCCCCCTTTTTTTTTTCTATAGTGATGAGTTGTGCGCTACTGCCCCGTGTGGCAGGAGGTGAAGAGGGCGTAGAGCCTGGGTGGTTGAGGGGGGATTTGTTCTGATGTAATGTTGATTAAAATGCTGTGGAAGTGAGCCGGGCTGTCTTTGTTCTACATCTGTTCTTTGCCAGTAGCTTAAAGAGAAGCAGGGACACGACAGGGCTGAAGCATCAAAACTTTATTTTACAACATCAGGTAACGACCCAGACTCACACACGCTTAGGTCATGCTAGGAACACTAACTCGGTTCACATCTACAACTCTACACATACGTTAGCTTCTCTTAAAAAGATAACAAAAATAAATTAAATAATGCTTCAATATTATCTTCAGCTCACTATTTACCCTACATTTAATTCTTAGTTGCTAAAAACATCTTGATTCCAGACAATGTTGTATGATTGGTCAAAAGCCAGGGAAAGAGGGTGGGGAACTGGGCCAATAAAGGTGTTTTCATTGGTCGCTGGGCTCATGGAACATGACGCAACCACCAATGAAATGGGAGCAGGGTGAAGCCAGGGGGATAGAAAGCACGCGGTAGCTTCTTAAGATCTCCTGGTGTCTCGCAGTTCACGGCTTCACGCTGAAATTACAAAGTTTCAAAACAAGACGATGTGACGCCTGGGAAGCCGCTTTTAGAAACTGAAAGGTTTCCGCTATGGAGTTCACCGCTCTGTTGCCAGGGCAACAAACCATAACCGTATATGGACATCCTTCCTTCAATGACAACATAAATAAAAACAAACACAGCAGGTTTAAATCTAAAGTTTACAAACAGCTCACAAACTAACATAATGTATGCATGTGCCCTCGGTGCCTGGAGACCTAAAGGACCAGTGAGCCAATCAGAGTGTTTCACCAGGGTGGATCCTGCATGTGTGATTGTCCCAAGAACGCTCCTCTTTCTACATGTCTCAACATGTGTGTGTGCTTCTAATGTTGACTGCACCGCGGCGTGTAAGTGTCCAGGGGGCGGGGTTAGCGCAGTCATGTGACTGAGCCTGGAGGTGAAGGTGTGTTACGATGAGGTGTGGATTAGGGGTGTAATGGTTCACTACTAAAGGATGTTTCACCTTTATATCCGTGCCCTAACATCAAGGTAGAGAGTAGATTTGGTACTTTACTTAAACAATTGTATCCTGTTTCTTTAAAATGTAATGAAAAATTAAGCAATAGGCCTTTAAAAAGGCCTTAATGCTAACCATGTATTTGAACTTGGTGTAGACTGGTGTTTTGTTAGGATACGGTCACCATGTATTTGAACTTGGTGTAGACTGGTGTTTTGTTAGGATACGGTCACCATGTATTTGAACTTGGTGTAGACTGGTGTTTTGTTAGGATACGGTCACCATGTATTTGAACTTGGTGTAGACTGGTGTTTTGTTAGGATGCAGTCACCATGTATTTGAACTTGGTGTAGACTGGTGTTTTGTTAGGATGCAGTCACCATGTATTTGAACTTGGTGTAGACTGGTGTTTTGTTAGGATGCGGTCACCATGTATTTGAACTTGGTGTAGACTGGTGTTTTGTTAGGATACGCTCACCTATAAGACCGTGCCCCCCCAGTAGAGGTAATGGTTCGGGCCGAGCGCTGACTTCTAGTTAACCTTTATTGCCGTGGCATTTGACCAGTGAATGACGCTGGGAAACCAACACCTGCTCGCCGTTCTCCTCCTCCAGGGTCCCTACTGATCAGCCATCACTGATGTTAGTCGTCACTGCCCCTGGCTGTGGATGGAATGAGGAGCGCTACTATTACGCATCACGGTTTATGATGATGTTGCTAAAATCAGGCCTGTATCGTTTTTTGATGGGAACCGTTACACCCCTAGTGCGTGTTAAAGTGTGTGTTGAAGTGTGTGTTGAAGTGTGCGTTAGTACGCGTCAGTACGGTAGCTGTATTTGGGGTCAGAGGTCAGCTGGGTTGTCTCTGTCGCGGAGGACGGCTGCACCAGGATGGGGTCCCCGGCGACATCTGGAACACAAGGATGATGTCAGCAGAGAAAAACCGTCCCACAGGGAGGGGTCTAACCGCTGGGTTGTGTGTTCATGACTACAGGGAGGGGGTCAGTCTAACCGCTGGGTTGTGTGTTCATGACTACAGGGAGGGGGTCAGTCTAACCGCTGGGTTGTGTGTTCATGACTACAGGGAGGGGGTCAGTCTAACCGCTGGGTTGTGTGTTCATGACTACAGGGAGGGGGGTCAGTCTAACCGCTGGGTTGTGTGTTCATGACTACAGGGAGGGGGTCAGTCTAACCGCTGGGTGATGACTACAGGGAGGGGGTCAGTCTAACCGCTGGGTTGTGTGTTCATAACCTGTTGAGGGACAGTGGGACAGTGCTACAGGGGAGTGGGTTGTGTGTTCATGACCTGTTGTGGGACAGGGGAGTGGGTTGTGGGTTGTGTGTTCAGGACCTGTTGTGGGTCAGTGGGACAGGGGAGTGGGTTGTGGGACAGTGGGACAGGGTAGTGGGTTGTGTGTTCAGGACCTGTTGTGGGACAGGGGAGTGGGTTGTGTGTTCAGGACCTGTTGTGGGACAGGAGAGTGGGTTGTGTGTTCAGGACCTGTTGTGGGTCAGTGGGACAGGGGAGTGGGTTGTGGGACAGTGGGACAGGGGAGTGGGTTGTGTGTTCAGGACCTGTTGTGGGTCAGTGGGACAGGGGAGTGGGTTGTGGGACAGTGGGACAGGGTAGTGGGTTGTGTGTTCAGGACCTGTTGTGGGACAGGGGAGTGGGTTGTGTGTTCAGGACCTGTTGTGGGTCAGTGGGACAGGGGAGTGGGTTGTGTGTTCAGGACCTGTTGTGGGACAGGGGAGTGGGTTGTGTGTTCAGGACCTGTTGTGGGACAGTGGGACAGGGTAGTGGGTTGTGTGTTCAGGACCTGTTGTGGGACAGGGTAGTGGGTCGCAGGGCCTTGCACTCATCCTGCACACCTGTGTGAGGTCTCTCACCTTTCTCGTCGGAGGTCATCTGGGCCTCCAGGTCCTCGGGGGAGACATAGAACTCTGGCTCCTGGTCCATGGGGGGTCTGGGTTTACACTTCCCACAGCAGCAGTTACAGCAGCAGCACAGACAGCAGCAGAAGTAACAGCCTGTCGCCAAGCCACAGCACACAAACAACGCCTGCAGACACACACACACACACACACCATACATGAGTTCCAGCTGCACAGTAAACTAGAGCTAGCGAGACCTCCACTAGGTGGCGCTATAAGCCAATAGATGTCATGAATCTCTCTATAGTTAATAACCGGCCCCCTAACGACGCCCCCTAACGACGCCCCTGGGGGAGACCAAGCCCTGAACTGAGTGTGTGTACATGATGAGGTGCCCTGCTCCCACCTTAGCCCACCAGCTGGACAGGACAAAGTAGGTGTTGACGTTCTCCTCTCCGAACTGCTCGGCCACGTACAGGCCCAGCGAGCCGTACTTATCGTAGATGTTGCGCTTGGTCCCGTCCACCAGGATGGCGTGGGCGCTGTTGATCTCCTTGAACTTATCGGCCGCCTCGGGGTTGTCCGGGTTCTTGTCCGGGTGGAACTTCAACGCCAGCTTCCTGTTTTACACAGCAGGTCACTAGGTTACACACCAGGTAACTAGGTCACACAGCAGGTCATTCACTAGGTTACACAGCAGGTCACTAGGTTACACACCAGGTAACTAGGTCACACAGCAGGTCATTCACTAGGTTACACAGCAGGTCACTAGGTTACACACCAGGTAACTAGGTCACACAGCAGGTCATTCACTAGGTTACACAGCAGGTCACTAGGTTACACACCAGGTAACTAGGTTACACAGCAGGTCACTAGGTTACACACCAGGTAACTAGGTCACACAGCAGGTCATTCACTAGGTTACACAGCAGGTCACTAGGTTACACACCAGGTAACTAGGTCACACAGGTCATTCACTAGGTTACACAGCAGGTCACTAGGTTACACACCAGGTAACTAGGTCACACAGCAGGTCATTCACTAGGTTACACAGCAGGTCACTAGGTTACACACCAGGTAACTAGGTCACACAGCAGGTCATTCACTAGGTTACACACCAGGTAACTAGGTCACACAGCAGGTCATTCACTAGGTTACACAGCAGGTCACTAGGTTACACACCAGGTAACTAGGTCACACAGCAGGTCATCCACTAGGTTACACAGCAGGTCACTAGGTTACACACCAGGTAACTAGGTCACACAGCAGGTCATTCACTAGGTTACACACCAGGTCACTAGGTTACACACTAGGTTACACACCAGGTCACTAGGTTACACAGCAGGTCATTCACTAGGTTACACACCAGGTCACTAGGTTACACACCAGGTCACTAGGTTACACACTAGGTTACACACCAGGTAACTAGGTTACACACTAGGTTACACACCAGGTCATTCACTAGGTTACACACCAGATCATTCACTAGGTTACACACCAGATCATTCACTAGGTCACACACCAGGTCATTCACTAGGTTACACACCAGGTAACTAGGTTACACACCATGTACACAGCTCATTATGTTACCATGTTCATTCCAGTTTTGGTCAAAATGACAGAATGTAATTGAGAACATCTCCTATGCAGGTGTTACTAATCCCTGCACTTAATGAGATCCTGTGGCATAGTGAAGTTTACGCTACAAGCCAACGTTTCCTTGCACTGCGGTACGTGAATACAGGTTGCTTTTGATAACCTGAAGGTGTGCAGTTGTATCGCCACAGTTTTGTTTTGGATACCAACTTTCTACGAAAGAGTGAGCCTAGTTTACGTCTCAAAAAGCCCCTCCATCATAGTTCCCCTCATCCGCCAACAGCCCCGCGCTACACTATTTTACACTAGGACTAACAAGTAAAACCCCAGTATAATCCTCTTAATACATGATATGTTGGTGTATGGACCATAAGCTCGTCTTCACTGGGCTATATAGGTTGAGTAATCCATCTGTCTTTTTCACCGGCGTGATTATATAGGAATATGCCGCATATTCGCATCGCGGCTGACGGAAATAGTTTTTACGCGACATTTCGTCTGCGTTTTTGGGGCCTTTTGGCATCGTTTACTTGCTAGGTGTCTGGTGTAAAAGCCCCTTTATCTGTAACTTATTTCGGCAACTTTTGCAGAATTGATATCCGTCGTCTTGCACAACCCCCTGGTCATTCCTTCAGTATCCGAAGTACTCGCACACTGACGACTACAGGCGTTTTGGGTGGACACGAAGCTTCGGTTATTGGTCCCTCAGTCATTCTTTAGCTAATGTAAGTTAGCGTAGCGTAGTTCATTTTCCTCAAAATAAAGTACCAATGTCCCTTTCTGAGAAGGAGACCAGAAGCCCTCGGTGCAGCCGAGCCTTTACGGCTACCAAACTGAGGTTTGAATAGTGAAACCGGTTCATCGCTGCATCCCTAGTGTGTGTACAGTGTAGGTGTACAGTGGGAGTCAGACCTGGAGCATTTCTTCATGTCCTATGTGTGTACAGTGTAGGTGTACAGTGGGAGTCAGACCTGGAGCATTTCTTCATGTCCTATGTGTGTACAGTGTAGGTGTACAGTGGGAGTCAGACCTGGAGCATTTCTTCATGTCCTATGTGTGTACAGTGTAGGTGTACAGTGGGAGTCAGACCTGTAGCATTTCTTCATGTCCTATGTGTGTACAGTGTAGGTGTACAGTGGGAGTCAGACCTGGAGCATTTCTTCATGTCCTATGTGTGTACAGTGTAGGTGTACAGTGGGAGTCAGACCTGTAGCATTTCTTGATGTCCTCTGGCGTGGCGTTCTTGTCCACCCCTAGCACCACGTAGAGAGACTCCCCTGACGTAGACAGAGCCCTCTGTCTCTGCTGCTCCATGCTGCTCTCTCTATCACTCTGTCCCGATCTCGATCACTCCCTTGCTCGGCCCGCGCCTGCCAGAGAGAGAGAGATACACAAATTTAAACTCCTCTGGCAATATCAATGTATGCTCCCCGTGCCGATAAGCTCTTTTGTATTTAGATAGCCAAATTAGAAACTAAAAATCCCTGACACACAAACCAAGTGCGGTAATATGTACCACTGTTAGTAGGTTAGCTACTTAGCTTTTGTTTATAATATCTTTATATCTTAACGTCTCATTTTAACACTGTTGCCGTATTGCTTTTTGTGTCTCACCAATGAAATCTCTTTGTTTTGGTATCCTATTTGACGTTCATTGGCAATGTACGTTCCCAAGTCAAATAGGATACCTAAACAATGTACGTTCCCTTGGTCAATAAACCCTTGAACTGCTTTGGCAAGGTCAAGGTTTATTTTCCCTGCCAATAAAGCTCTTGTGAATTGAATAAAGAGAGCGAGCCTCTGGGATAGAGAGAGAAGGAAGAGGTGTAGAGATTTAAGGACAGATCAGTGGAGGAAGAGAGGGATGAAGGAGAATGTTGGAATTAAAGTGTAAACCTCACACACACACACACCAAATACTTGGAAGCAAATATGAAAATCCCAATCTGATCCAGAACCCAGTAACAGCTGGACTCTACCCTTCTCTCTTCCTCTGGGATCTCTGTGCTGCGAGCCTGTAGTACAGCCGTTATGCTGCCCCCTGGAGCTGGGTTCAATACTGCAGATTAAATCAGGACAACATTAGCTAGGCTAGACCTGCAGAAGGGAAGCTGGCTCACGACTTAAAGCTTCCTCGGCTAATCTCAAGGTTTCTAAGATACAGCCCCCCCACAGTCAGGTGGGGGAGGAGTCTGAGAGGAGCAGGAGATATTATTCAAACTACTAGAGGGAGATCAGCTGTGTGCGCACGTGCGTGTGACCAGATGGCCACAATGCCACGCCTGACTTGGTTTATAGCTACGCCCAACCCCCCCATTCTGACCCATACTAACCAATCACAGCGGACTACAGACCACTACCATAGGGCTTAGCCAAGTGTTGTGTCACGACACGTTACATTAACCAATGAGGTGATGTCTTACTGAAGCTGCGGCCAATCACAATGCGTGTTGTTCAGAGCATCATGCCGTGTTTCATACAGGGGTAGGTAACACCCCAGTAGTGAGTGTGATCGTGACCATATGCTCTCACAGACACTGCACATGGGTGTGTGTGTGTGCATAGCGTGACAGAATAGGTGTGAACGCAATGACATGCAAAGTGAATCCTATCTATTCAGTGAGTCTATGGATGCAGTAGTGTCACCGTGGAAACAATGGACAAGTCAGATTCTACTGGCCTATGTAGCTCTCATCCCTTCATAGAGGACAGAGCTCTCATCCCTTCATAGAGGACAGAGCTCTCATCCCTTCATAGAGGACAGAGCTCTCATCCCTTCATAGAGGACAGAGCTCTCATCCCTTCATAGAGGACAGAGCTCTCATCCCTTCATAGAGGACAGAGCTCTCATCCCTTCATAGAGGACAGAGCTCTCATCCCTTCATAGAGGACAGAGCTCTCATCCCAGGACAGAGCTCTCATCCCTTCATAGAGGACAGAGCTCTCATCCCTTCATAGAGGACAGAGCTCTCATCCCTTCATAGAGGACAGAGCTCTCATCCCTTCATAGAGGACAGAGTTCTCATCCCTTCACAGAGAACAGAGCTCTCATCCCTTCATAGAGAAAATAACTCATCCCTTCACAGAGAACAGAGCTCTCATCCCTTCATTGAGATTAGTACTCTCATCCCTTCTAGAGAAAACAGCTTGAGAATAGTTATTTCAGGCTACAATGGCTGCATCATTGATCAGGTAAACAGGTGGCATGCACAGCATGGCAATCAATGCCTGGTAATTTGAGCTCAACACCGCTATTGTAAACACAGCTGTCACAGTATCACTACTGGGGCTAGGCTAGCTATCACTTGAGTCCCCCTAAAAGCTGAGGGCTAGGCTAGCTGCTACAGTAAGGCTAGCTGCTACAGTAACACCAGCTGATTGCTAGGCTAGCTGCTACAGTAAAATCAGCTAATGGCTGAATGCTAGGCTAGCTGCCACAGTAACACCTGCTAACAGCTGAGGGCTAGGCTAGCTGCTACAGTAACACCAGCTGATGGCTAGGCTAGGCTAGCTGCTACAGTAAAATCAGCTAATGGCTGAATGCTAGGCTAGCTGCCACAGTAACACCTGCTAACTGCTGATGGCTAGACTAGCTGCTACAGTAACACCAGCTAACGGCTGATGGCTAGGCTAGCTGCAACAGTAACACCAGCTAACATGCATTAAATGCATGAGCTAAAGGAACTATGGGGGGAGCTACTAACCTTCACACAGAGCTGTAAAACCATTAGCGTTGCAGTGTTTGCATGGATGTGCTCAGTCAAAGCACTTAGAGGTCAAACAAGCAAAGTAGAGGATTTATAAAGAGGTTATTACATTTATAAATCCACACCATTTCTAAAGTTTTCGTATCGGCGCATATAGGCTGATACTGATATATCTGTGATAGGCCAATATCGGCCGATTAAATCGGCCAAGCGATATATCGGTCAGGCTCTAATTATGTTCTTATGTTTCTGTGGTCTCCCTAATTTGGCGATGGACTACAGTAAGAGTTAACCTCCTACCACATCAATCTACCTCAGTAGCTCATAGAGACGCCTGCTAGCGTTGGTGTTATGAGATCCTGATAGATCTGCAGTGGATGAACACGTAACAGCTAGCTCCCGGGGAACAGCCACCAGCGGGACTTTACTGCTGTTATGTAACACAGACATCAGAGGTACGACAGGAATGATGAAAAACTAAAGTGAGAGAGGGGGTCTGAGCTAGAGGGAAGTGGTGAATTATGGGGAAACATCCAACATTAACCAGTATCTTCTCTACAGGACACAGGGGCCTTAGCAGTAGCTACATCGGAGACCATCAGGCTATTGTCTAATATAAGAGAGTACTGCTTCATACGCATGGAGTCCAACTTTCCCACACAGTTTTCACGGGAAGGGAGTTGATGTTACAAACCGTGATTTTTTCACAACACGTTCATTCAGTACTCTGTTAGATGTCTGTTACATCACATATTTACTCAGTACATATTAGAAGAGCCAGCGTGACCGCTTCCCTTTAACTGGACAGGTGCTGCATTTAAGCCCGGTTTAAACAGAGCCTGGTTGGAGAACTAGGTCCAGTGTGCGAGTTAGGCATGGGCAAGAGAGGAGATGACCACAACGATGAAACACAGATTGATGGAGTCATGCAGTGAAAATAAACAAAAAGGGAGACAGGGTTGGAAAAAGAGGAAGAGTGATGAAGGGTGCGAGAGAAGACTGAGGACTATGTTAAAGAGACAGCTGAGAAAAGAGGAAGAGTGAGGATGTGAAAGTAGACTGGAGTATGTAGCAATAATATTTGACAGGTCCTTGTGACTTGAGATCACAGGACTGTCTCACAACCCTGTCAGGTGATCTAAAAACCATGATCACTATAGATCAGAACAGACTGATCACTACAGATCTAAACACACACATATCACTATAGATCTAACCACATTGATCACTATGGATAGAAAACACTGTTCACTAGATCTAAACACATCCATGTCTATAGATCGAAACACACCATTCACTATAGATCTAAACACACTGGTCATTATAGATGTAAACACACTGATCACTAGATCACACTAATCACTAGATCACACTGATCACTAGTATATATCTAAACAGAGTGAAACTGTATAGAGCTACACACACAGTGATCACCACAGAAAAGATAAGATACACACAGGATGTTGGGGAGATCTAAACACCCAGTACTAGGAGAACTAGTTTCAAATGAATGCATTGCTGGCCTGAAGGACTACTGATCTAATGTATGTCTTCTAGTGTTGTCATGCACATGGTCGTCATTCGGCCGGAATTGGATGGGAATATACAGCCAATAACTATGTGAATGACCCGAGTCCGTAGCTCTGCTATGATATGACTACAAAGTCTAAACCTGTAGCCTAGAGAGCACGGGTGTATACACAGTCACCATCCTCTAAACGTGACGGTAAACACTGAACCCACACCACTGTACACTATTATACCAGTGTCCATTCATAACCAGTTTATGTCACACACACAGCTAATGGAGAGTCCTGCTAGCGAACACAAAAGCTACAGATTGTAATAGTGCAGAGCAAATCACACCTAAAGTCACTCTGAGCTTAAGGAACAAGGCAGTGCTTCTTGTATGGTGTGAATATAGAGTAGCTGTACTAGTAATCACAGGTGCACAAGACCTGCTGAAGGCCTGTCAGAACCCACCATTAAAGAGAGCCAGAACAAGACCAGGCTTACAGGGGATACAAACCAGATCTCTCTCTCTCTCTCTCTCTCTCTCTCTCTCTCTCTCTCTCTCTCTCTCTCTCTCTCTCTCTCTCTCTCTCTCTCGTGAGCGTTGGTCACTATATACTAGTAATAAAAAGTTCTGCTTTATTCATGAGGTAATAGTGTCCCCATTAGTCCCCCAGTGTCTCTAGAGGACGGCTGAACAAACACAGCCAGGAATGACGTGCCGTCATTGATGACATCATTGTACTCACGTCAATAAAGACACAATACGTTCATTGCTGATACAATTACGTTTCTATCGGACTATTCTATAGGCATACTATAATGTACTTCATTTTTATTTTATTTTGCACTTCATTTAAAAGGTGGACTTGTATGAACAATCGTTTAAGCGTTGCATTGGCCAAGTCGTAGCAAGCGTTTATAATTGAACACCAAATGCGAGGGAAGACCAACCGACGGTAACGTTATCCGGTGTTCCCAGTTAGCTCTCCGGGTTCACCGGGGACTCTGAACGGTGGTGAATTGTTTCACTACAACGACTGGGACTATTTCACCAGAGCGTCGTGACTTGCCCGACCAGCGTCACCGCGAGCGCGTGCACCGGGTTCCGAATGGGGACGTTAAAACCCCGGAGACTCGCGGTGGACTCGGGAATCAACCCGCGAGTAAAGCGGATAATCTCCCTGCGCAACGCATCACAGAGAATACACAGCATCCATGTTGGCTAGCCACCAGCTAGCCTAGCAACCAGCTAGCCTCTCCCCCGCTAGCCACCCCATACTAAAACACGGCTGCTCCGGCTAAAGTCAGTGCTTAGCCCGCTAACTAATCCGCAAACACGGTCCGCCTGTCGTTATTAATGTGTGCAACGCTTACCTTTTTCTTCAATTCGTGCACTGTATCTCCCAGTAGCACTGCGTGCTACGTTGCGTCTGGTTCGGTCTTTACAACGTCCACATCCCCGGTTAATTTTCCGTCTGTACACCAACCAGTCCAGAGAGCTTGTGGAGGAGCTACCGCTAACTGCTGCTGCGCCGGAGGAACTGTCAATCCCTGCTGCGCGCTCACGACGACGAGTCGTACGCTCTTTCTGACGTCGACGACGAGCGCGGTCCCGTGGTACTACAAACAACGAAGAAGAAGAACAGGAAGTTGTTTCGCGTCTCAGAAGAAAGAAAACTTTTTTTACTTCTCAACAAATACTAAAGGTACTCTATTTACACATTCGTGAAAGCCCATCGGGTTCTTACAAAGGCTCGTCAACATAAGCAACGGACTGGTTTATTGGCTAAGCTTATAGTAAGTTACACGATCATTTTCTTTGTTGATTGTTGAGTCTAGCTAAGTCATGGGCTAACGTTAGCCTGACGCTAACCAACATGACACAGACTAGCCGAGAGGCTAACCGTTAGAACCTTTAATAACCATATTATATCTACCACCACAATATCGTCGCCTTTTAAATTCATAACAGCGAGGAACGGGTGAGGGTTATTAGGAAGATGACATAACGTTAGGGTTTAGTTATTGTTTCACAACATTAAGGAAATCACAGTACAACCTTTTCCATTGCTTTTACTAAGTGGCCATTGTGATACTGAGCTAGTACCAGTACTGGTTTTTGGTTTGTTTGTTTGTTTGTTTGTGTAGATCTATACTAGTGATCAGTGTGTTTAGATCTATACTAGTGATCAGTGTGTTTAGATCTATACTAGTGATCAGTGTGTTTAGATCTATACTACTGATCAGTGTGTTTAGATCTATATTTAGATCTATACTAGTGATCAGTGTGTTTAGATCTATACTAGTGATCAGTGTGTTTAGATCTATACTAGTGATCAGTATGTTTAGATCTATATTTAGATATATACTAGTGATCAGTGTGTTTAGATCTATACTAGTGATCAGTGTGTTTAGATCTATACTAGTGATCTGTGTGTTTAGATATATACTAGTGATCAGTGTGTAGATCTATACTAGTGATCAGTGTGTTTAGATATATACTAGTGATCAGTATGTTTAGATCTATATTTAGATATATACTAGTGATCAGTGTGTTTAGATCTATACTAGTGATCAGTGTGTTTAGATATATACTAGTGATCAGTGTGTTTAGATCTATACTAGTGATCAGTGTGTTTAGATATATACTAGTGATCAGTGTGTTTAGATATATACTAGTGATCAGTATGTTTAGATCTATATTTAGATATATACTAGTGATCAGTGTGTTTAGATCTATACTAGTGATCAGTGTGTTTAGATCTATACTAGTGATCAGTGTGTTTAGATCTATACTAGTGATCAGTGTGTTTAGATTTATAGTTAGATATATACTAGTGATCAGTGTGTTTAGATATATACTAGTGATCAGTGTGTTTAGATCTATATTTAGATCTATACTAGTGATCAGTGTGTTTAGATCTATACTAGTGATCAGTGTGTTTAGATCTATACTAGTGATCAGTGTGTTTAGATATATACTAGTGATCAGTATGTTTAGATCTATATTTAGATATATACTAGTGATCAGTGTGTTTAGATCTATACTAGTGATCAGTGTGTTTAGATCTATACTAGTGATCAGTGTGTTTAGATCTATATTTAGATCTATACTAGTGATCAGTGTGTTTAGATCTATACTAGTGATCAGTGTGTTTAGATCTATACTAGTGATCAGTGTGTTTAGATCTATATTTAGATCTATACTAGTGATCAGTGTGTTTAGATCTATACTAGTGATCAGTGTGTTTAGATCTATACTAGTTACCGGTACTAACTTAGATAACAGCAGTAAAGTCCCGCTGGTGGCTGTTCCCCGGTAGCTAGCTGTTACGTGTTCATCCACTGCAGATCTATCAGGATCTCATAACACCAACGCTAGCAGGCGTCTCTATGAGCTACTGAGGTAGATTGACGTGGTACATGTATATCCTGCGCCTATTAGGACAGCCGTTAACTGACACCTTCTCCGTGTTGAACCAACCCGTGTGTTCTCCTCCTCCTCCAGAGCTGAGCATGTCGTCCGGCGCTCTCTTCCCCAGCCTGGTGTCTGGCTCTCGGGGAACCTCCAGCAAGTACCTGGTGGAGTTCCGCGCGGGCAAGATGACCCTGAAGGGCAGCACGGTGACCCCGGACAAGAGGAAGGGCCAGGTGTACGTCCAGCAGTCGGACGACTCCCTCATCCACTTCTGCTGGAAGGACCGGACCAGCGGGAACGTGGACGACGTCAGTGGCAGTGCTTTGAGCACGTTGATTTTAGCATGGACAGTGTTAGTAACAGTGGTTAATACTCCATTACTGAGGCAAACGATACAAACCATCGACCGCTGGGATGAACTCAGTGACACGACACCATTGTTAGCATGTTATCTTGGAAACATTAGTTGTCACGTAGCATTAGCTCCGGTGTTAGCCTTGGCTAGCAGTGGGTCTGGCTACCGTTGGGGTCCGCTGACTGTAGTCTGTGTTGTGGTTTATGTCCTTGTCCCTCCCAGGACCTGATCATCTTCCCAGACGACTGTGAGTTCAAGAGGGTGAGCCAGGTCACCACGGGCCGGGTCTACGTGCTGCGGTTCAAGGCCGGGTCCAAGAGGCTGTTCTTCTGGATGCAGGTCAGCCTTGAGCAGGGACTGCTGCTGTGTTATTCAGACTGTTGAGACATTAGAGCAATGCACACCAGCGCTAGTGGGATTAACGTGAAACTGGCGTGGTCATGGAAATCACATAGTTGGAGAGTAGCATTAGCCCTAGCTAGGGTTAGCACTGACTAGCGTTAGCCCTGGCTAGCGTTAGCCCTGGCTAGCGTTAGCCCTGGCTAGCTTTAGCAGCAGCTGGCAGCAGCCCAGGCTAGCGTGAGTAGTAGTAAAAACTGTTGCTATGGACACTGGTGACGGCGGACCGTATCTAAACTCTGACCTTCTGTCGGTGTCTGACCTCTGACCTCCAGGAGCCCAAGACGGATAAGGACGATGAGAACTGCCGCAAGGTCAACGAGTTCCTGAACAACCCCCCCATCGCGGGGGCGCCAGGGAGCGGGGCCAGCGGCAGCCACGAGCTCTCCGCCCTGGGGGGCGAGGGGGGCCTGCAAAGCCTGCTGGGAAACATGAGCCACAACCAGCTGATGCAGCTGATCGGACCCGCGGGGCTGGGAGGCCTGGGTGAGTGGTCATGGTAACCGTGGTGATGGTAACCGTGGTGATGGTGACGGGGCTCCATGACCCCCCAGTACTGACAGTGTCCCTCTCCCCAGGAGGCCTGGGGGCGCTGGCGGGACCAGGTCTGGCCAGTCTGCTGGGCAGCGGAGGAGCCGCTGCTAGTAGCTCCTCATCCAGGTGAGCGCACGCACGCATGCCCGCACACACACACACATACACTCGCAAATACACACACACACACACACACACACACACACACACACACACACACACACACACACACACACACACACACACACACACACACACACACACACACACACACACACACACACACACACACACACAAACTACAAATACTTCACTATTACAATAATTGTCTCTCCTCCAGTTCCCGTAGCCAATCAGCAGCTGTTACACCGTCAGTGGGTGGGGCACCCAGGCTAAGCACCGCCCAGAATCCCACCACCCCCGTGACCCCCGCTGCCGCATTAGCCGCCTCCCCCATCGCGGTGGCGCCGTCCACCCCCGGTACGCTAAACAAGAGCGCCTTAGCTCAACCGCCTGCTGGGAAATACTGAGGAATGGACACGCGGCGCCAACAGACGCTAACCCGTTAGCATGCTAAGCTAAGGCTTAGCATGCTACATGTACAATGGTACAGTTTAGCTTTAGCAGGTTGAGAGGCTCAGCATCAGACCAGCGGTTACAATGCTAAACATAAGTATAGCAGGTTAGGACTTAAAGTTGACAAAGTTTAGGCTACGATGTTAGCAGTGATAATGCTAAAGGCTGCGATGCTAAACAGTAGAAGGTTATGATGCGAAACTGTAGCATGCTGTGGTGCTAAACATTAGCTGTAAGAGGTCATGATGCTAAACATTAGCTGTAAGAGGTCATGATGCTAAACATTAGCTGTAAGAGGCCATGATGCTAATGCTAGCGTGTGGGGTCCCCCAGCGGCCGCCCAGCCCCCCGCGGTGCCTGCCTCGGTGGGCAGCCCCAGCCAGCCCATCCAGCTCAGTGACCTGCAGAGCATCCTGGCTACCATGAACGCCGCTACCATGGCAACGCCGTCCACAGGTAGGACGGAGACTCTTGATGGAATGTAGGGAGTGTATTTTGGGGTTTCTGTTTGGTAAGTGGTCGTATTGTGTGTGCAGTGGACCTGGCCAGTGTGTGTACCCCCGAGATGATGGCGCCGATCCTCTCGAACGCAGAGGTCCGCGAGAGGCTCCTCCCCTTCCTGCCCAGCGGCGAGAGTCTGCCCCAAACCGCCGAGGAGATCCAGAACACACTCACCTCCCCCCAGTTCCAACAGGTAACACACTCCCCTCCCCCCAGTTCCAACATCCCCCCCCAGTTCCAACAGGTAACACACTCCCCTCCCCCCCAGTTCCAACAGGTAACACACTCCCCTCCCCCAGTTCCAACAGGTAACACACTCCCCTCCCCCCAGTTCCAACAGGTAACACACTCACCTCCCCCCAGTTCCAACAGGTAACACACTCACCTCCCCCCAGTTCCAACAGGTAACACACTCCCCTCCCCCCAGTTCCAACAGGTAACACACTCCCCTCCCCCCAGTTCCAACAGGTAACACACTCCCCTCCCCCCAGTTCCAACAGGTAACACACGTACAGAAAATGTTGGGAGCGTAATATGGGGCCAAAAGGTCGTGACCCTGGGTTAGGCGCTAACCGTGGTGGTGGTCTTCCTCAGGCGATGAGCATGTTCAGCAGTGCTCTGGCGTCTGGCCAGCTGGGGCCGCTCATGAACCAGTTTGGGCTGCCAGCCGACGCTGTGGACGCAGCCAACAGAGGAGGTGAGCACGCACACTGCATAGCTCCGCCTGAACCCTCTAACCCTAACCCTCTAACCCTCTAACCCTAACCCTCTCCCTCCGACCCCCTGCTGAACCTCTCCCTCCGACCCCCTGCTGAACCTCTCCCTCCGACCCCCTGCTGAACCTCTCCCTCCGACCCCCTGCTGAACCTCTCCCTCCGACCCCCTGCTGAACCTCTCCCTCCGACCCCCTGCTGAACCTCCCCCTAACCCTCTCCCTCCGACCCCCTGCTGAACCTCTCCCTCCGACCCCCTGCTGAACCTCCCCCTAACCCTCTCCCTCCGACCCCCTGCTGAACCTCTCCCTCCGACCCCCTGCTGAACCTCCCCCTAACCCTCTCCCTCCGACCCCCTGCTGAACCTCCGCCTAACCCTCTCCCTCCGACCCCCTGCTGTGTTCCAGATGTGGAGGCGTTTGCCAAGGCCATGGAGAGCAGCAAGACGGGAGAGAAGAAGGACGACGAGGACATGAGTCTGGACTAGCACTCCACCTTTACCTCCGTGTCTCCCTCCCCACCCCTGGCACCAATCACATTATCAAACAGCAGCATCGGAGCCTCTGCTGGCGTCTCCGTGGCAACATTCCCGTCAGGGTGTGAGAGATCCGGGTTACCTAGCAACAAGAGCAAGACCTCCCAGTGTTCCGGAATGTTGATCTGTTCTGGGGTTGGTTCGTGTTGGCGGGCGTTGAGCTAACACTGGGGTGTTGAGGCCTTTTCTGTGGGATTTTCATCTAAATAAAACTCTTTGCAAACAAGTAGTGTGCCGAGTGTGTTGTGCGACATAAGAAGCACGGAGCATGTGTTTTTTTTTGTATGTTTTATTGGATACGTGTATGTGAGGGGAATATATTTCATATTTAACCTGGCACAGCTGATGGACTAGGAGGAGATGAAAGTAAAAAACATTGTGCAGTTCTGCCTGAAAGTTTGATAATTGTTTTAAATGGACACATTTTAGAAACTATATTTAGAGATTCAAACATTGACAATTCAAAGAATTACATTCAAAGTGGAATCATTAATGTTACTATATGCAGTTCATTTCCTCCGCCATCGTTCAACATTTTAGTCTATATCTAAACATACAGGGTGATGGATATACATAGCAATCAGAATAATTCAATACGAGCTCTAAAATCATTTCCTACTAGAAAACAAACATTGGTGTAGATTAATTTGGGAAACCGGTTTCCGAGGAATGAATTGAAGAATATCTTAAGACTTCCGTGAATGACGAACGGGGTAGAAGGTGTTGTGTCACCAGATCAGTGTACTTCATTACCAGTAACCAGGAGGCTGGAGCTAACAGGTATCTCCAGCCTCCTGGTTACTGGTAATGAAGTCACCAGATCAGTAATGGTGACGGGTTAGGTGTAAACCAGCTGATCGTGGGTCTGCTGTACTTCATTACCAGTAACCAGGATGCTGGAGCTAACAGGTATCTCTCCCTGAAGGAAACGGGCCGTCGTCTAGGCGATCACAGTGTAGCAGTCAGTTCGGGCTGTTCAGCTACTGGCTCAGAGGTAATCTGCATTCTCTTCTTTATCTTTCGCATGAACGCGAGATAAAACATGATTAGCACCAATACAGTTTAATGAATGTTTTATGTTGTGCCATGATTGACCAGTAGATGACGCCAAAGTCACCAGTCGTAAGTTGCGGTTCTGTCAGCACCATTATTGAGTTCCCATGCCCTTTTAACGTTGAATCAGTAGCGCTAATAGCAATTGTAGATATCAACAATTCCTTTTTGACTAGTTATAATTCCAAGCCGACATATCCATAATGTAATTTTGACTAGTAGCGATTCTAATTAAAAAGATATCTACAATTACTTTCTCACTAGTCAAAATGTTCATTCTTGATATCAACTATTAATTTCTTACTAGTGGAAATGTCAATTGTAGATATCTGTAACTTAATTACAACTAGTCAACTTTTACCATTGACTTCCATTCAAACTCAATTTCAGATATCTATAATTCAATTTTGACTTGTTATAATTCCATGTCGACATATCCATAATGTATTTTTGACTAGTTGCAATTCTAATTAATGATATCTATAACTCAATTCTCACAAAATGTTAATTCTTGATATCAACAATTCAATTCTCACTAGCGGAAATGTCAATTGTAGATATCTACAATTGTTCTTTCATTACAGACATCATTAATTCAATTCTGACTAGTCAAAATTTAATTATTGATATGTTGGCTTGGAATTGCAACTGGTAAGAATGTAATTTCAGATATCTAGAATTGCATTTCAGATATCTAGAATACAACTGTAACTAGTGAAAACTATATTCGTACTAGTAACAATTATATTTGAGATATCTACAATTCCTTTTATAACTAGTCAGAATTTAATTTTAGATATCAAAAACGGAATTTCGATTAGTCCAAATGTAATTGTAGATATCTTCAATGATGTACATACATATCCGAAACGAATATGGTAATTAGGGTGACATATCCAAAACTAATATGGTAATTAGGGTGACATATCCAAAACGAATATGGTAATTAAATGTCGACCAATGGCTTTGTGGTATTTTAATAATATGATGCCCACATATCCGAAATGGTTTGTTGATATGTTGGACATATCGGAAATGCAACTGTTAGTATCTAAAATGGGTAATTACATTTCCACTAGTCACAATCCTTTTTCAACGTGTGGAAATTCAATTGTAGATACCTGTAATTGTTATTGTTACTAGTGAAAAAGGATAATTAAACTAAAGATATCTGTAAATCAGTTTCGACTAATATCTGTAACATGTCAAAAGTGTTCCGCAGATATCTTAAAATAACATTTTAACCGGTCAAAACGACGTTCTGACATGTCTAAATGTCATTTCCACCAGTGAAAGCTAAATGGCTCCTAGTCAGCCGATTGATTAGTTATTATATATATATATATATATATATATATATACATTAATCAGTCGCTGATTGAATGTTAAAAGGACCATGGACGTCCTACGCGCTCTGACTCTTAACGGTGGTTTTTCATTGAACCCCGTAGCTGAAAACACACAACACAGGAGTGCTGCGACAAAGACAAACACATCGAGTAAAAAATATAACCGCTTTTCCGCAAAGTTAAAAATAAATATTTCTGTTTTTAAATGAGCGACAGTAACATATGACAACGGTCATCGGGGAATGTGAGGATAGAAGAGATGTGAGTGTTTGAGTCTGTTGTCTTATACAGGTAGAACATATGCACCAGGTGTGTTTCTCCATTCATGTCTTTGTGTTTTTATTTATGTATCTTCAAGGCGGCGTGCTTGTTTATTTTTCCAATTGGGTCTACATGAGTGTGTATGTGAGATTATGAGTGTGTGTGTTTGTGTGTGAGATTATGTATGTGTGTGTGTGTTCCCTAAACATGGGGGCACCCCTGGGTCCCCACTGCGCCGTGCAGGGCCAGAGGCTTGTTTAGGGTGACCACCCGGTGGTTGAGGCTGGCTTTGCGGATGCAGCCGTGGAAGGAGGGCAGGCCTGGCACCACAGCACCATCTGGTGGACACAGACCGGAACAACATGTTGTGCAAAATAAAATCGGGACACGCACTCATTAATCTGAATACAATTAAAAGGGTCGTAACCAATCATCTTCAGAAAAACAAATGAATGTGTACACTTAATCTTTCGGTTTGTATTTTGTGTGTGTGTGTGTAAGGGTCTCACCAGGTGCTCCCCCCAGGTAGAGGGTGTGTTTGCCCCCTGCTGGACGAATGGCTTTGGGGCCGATGCCTCTTTCACCGACCCCGTCCACCTGGATCTCCAGAACGCTGCTCCTCTTCATCACTACAACACACACAGGAACACGTGCATGACCTCACCTGTAGGGACAGGTAGATTCACCTGTAGGGACACTTAGAGTCACCTGTAGGGACAGGTAGATTCACCGTCTAGGGACAGGTAGATTCACCTGTAGGGACAGGTAGATTCACCGTCTAGGGACAGGTAGATTCACCGTCTAGGGACAGGTAGATTCACCGTCTAGGGACAGGTAGATTCACCTGTAGGGACAGGTAGATTCACCTGTAGGGACAGGTAGATTCACCGTCTAGGGACAGGTAGATTCACCGTCTAGGGACAGGTAGATTCACCTGTAGGGACAGGTAGATTCACTCTGTTCCCTACAGGTGACTCTACCTGTCCCTACAGATGAATCTACCTGTCCCTACAGGTAGATTCACCTGTAGGGACAGGTAGATTCACCAGTAGGGACACTCAGAGTCACCTGTAGGGACAGGTAGAGTCACCTGTAGGGACAGGTAGATTCACCAGTAGGGACACTTAGAGTCACCTGTAGGGACAGGTAGAGTCACCTGTAGGGACAGGTAGATTCACCTATATGGACAGGTAGAGTCACCTGTAGGGACAGGTAGAGTCACCTATATGGACAGGTAGAGTCACCTGTAGGGACAGGTAGAGTCACCTGTAGGGTCAGGTAGTCACCTGTAGGGACAGGTAGTCACCTGTAGGGACAGGTAGAGTCACCTGTAGGGACAGGTAGATTCACCGTCTAGGGACAGGTAGATTCATCTGTAGGGACAGGTAGAGTCACCTGTAGGGACAGGTAGATTCACCTGTAGGGACAGGTAGATTCACCTGTAGGGACACGTAGATTCACCAGTAGGGACACTTAGAGTCACCTGTAGGGACAGGTAGAGTCACCTGTAGGGACAGGTAGATTCACCTATATGGACAGGTAGAGTCACCTGTAGGGACAGGTAGAGTCACCTGTAGGGTCAGGTAGTCACCTGTAGGGACAGGTAGAGTCACCTGTAGGGACAGGTTGATTCACCTGTAGGGACAGGTAGATTCCGTAATGATCGTGAGGACTCACCTCTCATGGTGTGCCAGTGTCCATCACAGATTGACACATCTGGAGTGAAGGAGGTGGAGAACTGTCCACTACCACTGTTTATTGACACGGTCACCTACACACACACACGCACACATACATATTAAATACACACACCCAACACACATTCAATATATTTAATACACACACCCAAACTGATTAAACGTGTGTAATACATCCCACAGTTTTGAGGTCAGTTCTACAACCCAGATCCCTGTGTCGACCACGTATGCATACCATTTAATAAATGCTTGACTGGTTTTGATTGAGGATGGAAATATAATGGTAAGTGAAAACAGATAGCTTCGCTTCCTTAGCTTTAGCTTCAACATCTACTTTCCACTGTTCAAACGGTGGCCTATAGGATGGGGGGTTGCTTCAACAGTGAGGGGTTGTAGGCGCTGTTGGTGTGTAGGTGGAGGTGGGGTCATGAGCTCTCACCTCTCCCTGGTTCAGCACCACGTTGAGGAAGTGCTCTGACGTCCCAGCATGCAACAGCAGCCCAGAGTCAGAGCGAGCCCTGAGCTCCACCTGGATCTCCAAGTCCTTACCCAGAACCACCGAGTCATCTGGGGGGAGAGAGGAGGGTTAGAGAGGGAGGAGGAGACGAGGGTCAGGAGGGAGGAGAAAAGGTTACCCAGAACCACCGAGTCATCTGGGGGGAGAGAGGAGGGTTAGAGAGGGAGGAGGAGACGAGGGTCAGGAGGGAGGAGAAAAGGTTACCCAGAACCACCGAGTCATCTGGGGGGAGAGAGGAGAGTTACAGAGGGAGGAAAGGGGAGGAGGAGACGAGGGTCAGGAGCGAGGAGAAAAGATTACCCAGAACCACCGAGTCATCTGGGGGGAGAGGGGAGGGAAGAGGATAGGAGGTAAGGAGAGGAGGAAAGAGAGGAGAGAGGAAGGAGGTAAGGAGAGGAGAGGAGGGGAAAGGAGGAGGTCGGAGGAGAGGAGAAATGAGACCAGGAGAGGAGAGAAGCAGAAGAGGAGAAAAGGACGAAGAGAAGGAGAGTGAATACTAAGCAGAGATGTCACCTATGGCGATGTGTCCTCCCTCTCTGGAGAAGTAAGCTCCAGGGTGCAGCAGGCTCAGGAAGCAGGGTGCTGCCCCCTGGCTGTGGGAGGGGGTCCCTGCAGGAACCTCGTTCAGCTTCAGCTCTCGAATACAGCCCACCATCCCCCCAGCTCCAGGGGCCTACAGGAGCACAGAGGCCATCAAGTCATTATGGCAACACCCCACACTGCATTCACGCTAAGGGTCACTATACACTAGGAGTCATTATACACTAGGAGTCATTACACACTAGGAGTCATTACACCAGGAGTCATTACACTAGGAGTCATTATACACTAGGAGTCATTATACTAGGAATCATTACACTAGGAGTCATTATACACTAGGAGTCATTACGCTAGGAGTCATTATACACTAGGAGTCATTACGCTATTATACAGCAGGAGTCATTACGCTAGGAGTCATTACACTATTATACAGCAGGAGTCATTACGCTAGGAGTCATTACACTATTATACAGCAGGAGTCATTACACTAGGAGTCATTACACTATTATACAGCAGGAGTCATTACACTAGGAGTCATTACACTATTATACAGCAGGAGTCATTACACTAGGAGTCATTACACTAGGAGTCATTACACAATTATACAGCAGGAGTCATTACACTAGGAGTCATTACACTATTATACAGCAGGAGTCATTACACTAGGAGTCATTACACTAGGAGTCATTACACTAGGAGTCATTATACACTAGGAGTCATTACGCTAGGAGTCATTACACAATTATACAGCAGGAGTCATTACACTAGGAGTCATTACACTATTATACAGCAGGAGTCATTACACTAGGAGTCATTACACTAGGAGTCATTATACACTAGGAGTCATTACGCTAGGAGTCATTACACTATTATACAGCAGGAGTCATTACACTAGGAGTCATTACACTATTATACAGCAGGAGTCATTACGCTAGGAGTCATTACACTAGGACTCACTACTAGTCATTTAGCAGGTTATATTGTGGACATTGAGGATCTAACCCAGAACCTTTTGGCTGGGAGTCAACCACCCTAACCACAAGACTAACCGGATCAGAATAAGAGAGATCTTACCAGCAGGGCGAGCGGGGCCCCTCCGATGTACAGGGGCCCAGAGAGACGGAACTTGTCCCCTCCTGGGAGCCTCTTGGACAGCGCATTGATCCCATCCACCACCAGGCTGATCTTGTCTCCATCACGCTTTATAAAGACCTGTGGTGGTTTACAAAGACACACACATATGGTGGTTTATAAAGACCTGTGGTGGTTTACAAAGACACACACATATGGTGGTTTATAAAGACCTGAGGTGGTTTATAAAGACATGGTGGTTTATAAAGACCTGAGGTTGTTTATAAAGACACACATAAGGTGGTTTATAAAGACCTGAGGTGGTTTATAAAGACAAGGTGGTTTATAAAGACCTGAGGTTGTTTATAAAGACACACACACACAAGGTGGTTTATAAAGACCTGTGGTGGTTTATAAAGACACACATAAGTTGGTTTATAAAGACCTGAGGTGGTTTATAAAGACAAGGTCGTTTATAAAGACCTGAGGTTGTTTATAAAGACACACACACAAGGTGGTTTATAAAGACCTGAGGTGGTTCATAAAGACACACACACATAAGGTGGTTTATAAAGACCTAAGGTGGTTTATAAAGACGCACACATAAGGTGGTTTATAAAGACCTGAGGTGGTTTATAAAGACCCTCAACCACACAAGATGGTGTATGAAGACCTACACATACAAGATCATTTATAAAAACCTACACACACACACACACACACACACACAAACACAGTGAGCTCACCGTGTGCCACTGGTTGTCGTTGTACTTCCTGCGGCTGCGGAGGCTGGCCTTCCGCTTGCCTCCCTCCACCAATAGGAGCAGGTGTCCCTCTGACACACTCAGTGACATCACAGCCCCGCCCCTCTGCTGGGCAGTGTGGAGAACGAGGCCTGCGGACGAGTTAATCCTCACGCCCAGAGAGATGTGAGGACTAGAGAGAGAGAGCTCAGGTAAACCTTTGTCTGTATAATAGTGTTAGTATAAATGATTTGTACAAGATGAAGATACGGTTAGAAAGTTGAATTAGAATATAAGACACAATTGGTAGATGGACACAAAACCTGACAAGAAGACAGAGAGACAGAGACAGACGGAAAGAGAGAGACATAGACAACCTACCAAGAAGACAGAGAGAGAGAGAGAGACAGAGAGACAGAGAGAGACAGAGACAGGGAGGGAGAGAGAGAGACACAGGGAGGGAGAGAGAGAGAGAGACAGAGAGACAGAGAGAGAGAGAGACAGAGAGAGAGACAGAGAGAGAGACAGATAGACAGAGAGAGAGAGAGACAGAGAGAGAGAGAGACAGAGAGAGAGACAGAGAGAGAGACAGATAGACAGAGAGAGAGAGAGACAGAGAGACAGAGAGAGAGAGAGACAGAGAGAGAGAGAGAGAGAGAGAGAGAGAGACAGAGAGAGAGACAGAGAGAGAGACAGATAGACAGAGAGAGAGAGAGACAGAGAGACAGAGAGAGAGAGAGACAGAGAGAGAGAGAGAGAGAGAGAGAGAGACTCCCACCTCTTGCTGAACTCGCGCGGCAGGTCGTTGTATCTCTGGTGGCTGTGGGCGGAGCCACTGAAGTGTGTGGCTCCCGTCTCCGGGGGCGACGGCTCCCCCTGGCAGGACTCCCTGGTACTGCGGCTCCGAGAACCTGCTGGCTTCCTGTTCTTACCCTGCTGGAGGGGGGAGGAGGGGGGAGGAGGGGGGAGAGGAGAGGAGGGAGGAGAGAGGGCGAGAGGAGTTAAGAAGAAGAGAGTAGAGAAGGAGAGAGGAGAGGTGGAGAGGAGAGTGGGGGAGGTAAAGGAGGAGAGAGGAGAGGTGGAGAGGAGAGTGGGGGAGGTAAAGGAGGAAAGAGGAGTGGAGAGTGGGGGAGGTAAAGGGGGAGGGAGGAGAGGAGGAGGAGAGGATCGGTACAACAAAGAGTAAATAATAACCACAGTGTAGTGAATAACATTTGATGTGTGTGACTGGGTGAGTGTTCATGTGTGTGTATGCAGGTGTGATGCGTACCTTGTTCCTGGGTTTGGGGGGAGCAGCGAGGATCTGCTGGGGTGTCTGGGCTGCAGGACAGTCCAGAGGAACGTTGACGTTCTCCTTCACCTTCAGCAGGTTCTGCACGCCCTGGGACCCTGACACACTGAGGAACCACAAGACCACCATTACTACTGAGCTTACTTGTACACCAGAGACCAGGTGAGACCAGGTTAGACCAGGATAGACCGGGTGAGACCAGGATAGACCGGGTGAGACAGGCCAGACTGGGTGAGACCAGGTGAGACCAGGTGAGACCAGGATAGACCGGGTGAGACCAGGATAGACCAGGTGAGACAGGCCAGACTGGGTGAGACCAGGTGAGACAGGCCAGACTGGGTGAGACCAGGTGAGACAGGCCAGACCAGGTGAGACCAGGTGAGACAGGCCAGACTGGGTGAGACCAGGTGAGACCAGGTGAGACAGGCCAGACCGGGTGAGACCAGGTAAGACAGGCCAGACTGGGTGAGACCAGGTGAGACCAGGTGAGACAGGCCAGACCAGGTGAGACCAGGTGAGACAGGCCAGACCGGGTGAGACCAGGTGAGACCAGGTGAGACAGGCCAGACCAGGTGAGACCAGGTGAGACCAGGTGAGACCAGGTGAGGCAGTAGGGCAGTAGAAGAGCAGAAGACAGTACCTCTTGATGAACAGGTTGCTGATGCAGCCCGTCAGGTTGCTGGTGGGCTGGTCTGGCGTTCCCCCCAGGAAGAAGCTGCCCGCTGTTGCCGTGGCGATGGACCGCCCGCTGCCCGCTGCCCGGTCACCTGCTTTCTCCAGAGAATCATCCACGTACAGACGCATCCTGACACACAGACAGGTAGCAGAGAGACAGACAGACAGACAGGCAGGCAGACAGACAGGCAGCAGAGAGACAGACAGGCAGACGGACGGACAGACAGGTAGCAGAGAGACAGACAGGTAGCAGAGACAGACAGACAGAAAGGTAGCAGAGAGACAGACAGGCAGACGGACAGACAGGTAGCAGAGAGACAGACAGGCAGACGGACAGACAGGTAGCAGAGAGACAGACAGGCAGACGGACAGACAGGTAGCAGAGACAGACAGACAGACAGACAGGTAGCAGAGACAGACAGACAGACAGACAGACAGACAGGTAGCAGAGACAGAAGTCAGTCACTGGAATCTAAAGGGCATTAAGCTGCCACAGTGAACCACAGTTAGAAGAAGTATTGCAGTTTGATGCCTTGCTCAATGGAAACCAAAGGAGACAATGAGAGTGTAAGTCAGACTGCGTATTTTTACTACACATTTATCCAATGTGAACACAGGTCGACTGCGGACATTGGGGATCGACCCCAGAACCACTAGACTGTATGTCTCTCTATACAGTGTCTATGCAGCCTGAGTGTAGAGTCGATGTGCTCCCGGGTTCAGACGGGTACAGACCCGCTGCTGTTGCTGTACAGCGCCACATAGTGGCTGTTGTCGTCGTTGAAGGCCTTCTGGCTCCTGATCTCGCTGTTGCCGGCCCTCACCACCACATGGCCCTTCTCCAGGAACACCTGGCAGACCCCGTCCTGCAGGCACACAGCCGCACGCAAACAAACACACCCAACGCCACAGTGTTAGAGAGGGAGAGGACACACAGAGACGTCCCTCTCTAACACAGTGTTAGAGAGGACACACAGAGACGTCCCTCTCCAACACTGTGTTAGAGAGGGAGAGGACACACAGAGAAGTCCCTCTCCAACACTGTGTTAGAGAGGACACACAGAGACGTCCCTCTCCAACACTGTGTTAGAGAGGGAGAGGACACACAGAGACGTCCCTCTCCAACACTGTGTTAGAGAGGGAGAGGACACACAGAGACGTCCCTCTCCAACACTGTGTTACAGAGGGAGAGGACACACAGAGACGTCCCTCTGCAACACTGTGTTAGAGAGGGAGAGGACACACAGAGAAGTCCCTCTCCAACACTGTGTTAGAGAGGACACACAGAGAAGTCCCTCTCCAACACTGTGTTAGAGAGGGAGAGGACACACAGAGACGTCCCTCTCCAACACTGTGTTACAGAGGGAGAGGACACACAGAGACGTCCCTCTCCAACACTGTGTTAGAGAGGACACACAGAGTAGTAGACTAGAGTAGGTTACAGCAGAGTAGGTTACAGTAGAGTAGACTAGAACAGAGTAGAGTAGGATACAGTACAGTAAGGTAGAGTGGACTAGAGTGGACCAGGCTAGCCCAGAGCACCACAGTGTTAGCAGCAGCGCCCCCTACCTGAGCCTGGTGGTACAGCATGAGCCCAGCCTTCTGCTGGGTGCGGAAGCCGAAGCCAGCGTAGAAGTTGTCCCTGAGGCCGGGGATGTTGCTGGGGTCCAGGTCCAGGTAGCTCTGGCCTGAGAAGTGGGCTTCGCGGGCCACCTGCACACACACACAGCATTTAACACACACCAGAGGGAGATCCGTGTGTGTGTGTGTGTGTGTGTGTGTGTGTGTGTGTGTGGGAGGAGAGGTGCATTGTGGGTACCAGTGTGTGTGGGAGGAGAGGTGCATTGTGGGTACCACTGTGTGTGCATGTGTGTGTGTGTGTGTGTGTGTGGGAGGAGAGGTGCATTGTGGGTACCAGTGTGTGTGTGTGGGAGGAGAGGTGCATTGTGGGTACCACTGTGTGTGCATGTGTGTGGGTGTGAGATGAGAGTTGCATTGTGGGTACCAGTGTGTGTGTGTGTGTGGGAGGAGAGGTGCATTGTGGGTACCAGTGTGTGTGTGTGTGTGGGAGGAGAGGTGCATTGTGGGTACCAGGAGGTCGTTGGCGCAGCCGAAGCTGACTCCAGAGCTCTTCATCCTCTTCAGGTCGATGTGAGAGTTCATCGCCTTCAGGTTCC
Organism: Lota lota; assembly: GCA_026745465.1. Lineage (NCBI taxonomy): Eukaryota > Metazoa > Chordata > Actinopteri > Gadiformes > Lotidae > Lota > Lota lota. The sequence goes on along the minus strand of JACYXH010000093.1, from coordinate 375,247 downwards.
TGAAGCAGCCCTTCAGAGACCCCTGCACTGGGAACAGCACCTGCAACCTGGGGGAGAGAGAGGTAGGGACAGAGAGAGAGAGAGAGAGAGAGAGAGAGAGAGAGAGAGAGAGAGAGAGAGAGAGAGAGAGAGAGAGAGAGAGAGAGAGAGAGAGAGAGAGACAGAGAGAGAGAGAGACAGAGAGACAGAGAGACAGAGAGACAGAGAGACAGAGAGACAGAGAGAGGGAAACGGAGAGGGAGAGCCA
>JACYXH010000093.1:365000-370000 GCA_026745465.1 Lota lota | reverse complement strand
GCATGCTCACTGGGGGGGAACAGGACAGTGACCAAGTGGTTCTGGAACACATGCAGATCCTTTACGTGTGAAGCTAATGCTAGTTGAATTTGGTTGATATGAATGCAGAGAGGTTAGCTGAGGGTTATTGTTCACTGTGGGAACACACACAAGCATTATGCTGCACTTACATTCACCTTGATATAACTGTACACATCCCTGATACACACAAACATCTACACACCCTAACCCTACCCCCTTAACACACACACACAGGCACGCACACACTCACACACACCTAGCCTCTCTCTCTCTCTCTCTCTCTCTCTCTCTCTCTCTCTCTCTCTCTCTCTCTCTCTCTCTCTCTCTCTCTCTCTCTCTCTCTCTCTCTCTCTCTCCTCTCTCTCCCCTCTCTCCCTCTCTCCCTCCCTCCCTCTCCAGCCCACCGGTCTTGTTGGCCTCCATCAAGGCGTTGGTGATGTCATCGTTGGTGGCGTTAGCGTCTCCGTAGCTCTGATTCCATTGGTCCAGCTGCTCCTTCATAGGACCCAGAGCCTGGATGACGCGGGTGGCCGTGGCATTGGCCTGCTGAGCCGCACGCTTGGCCGCGGCGATGTCCTCGCTCGCGTCTGGGTGTTACACAACATCACATAAACACCATGTTACACATCACATAAACACCATGTTACTCTATGATCTGATGCTCTGAGTCTAGGTGTTACACAACATTACATAAACACCATGTTACTCTATGATCTGATGCTCTGAGTCTAGGTGTTACACATCACATAAACACCATGTTACTCTATGATCTGATGCTCTGAGTCTAAGAGTTACACATCACATAAACACCATGTTACTCTATGATCTGATGCTCTGAGTCTAGGTGTTACACAACATTACATAAACACCATGTTACTCTATGATCTGATGCTCTGAGTCTAGGTGTTACACATCACATAAACACCATGTTACTCTATGATCTGATGCTCTGAGTCTAAGAGTTACACATCACATAAACACCATGTTACTCTAAGATCTGATGCTCTGAGTCTAGGTGTTACACATCACATAAACACCGTGTTACTCTATGATCTGACAACGTGGATATCAGCTTCTGGACTTCTGTTTCTGTGTGGACCTGAGGTATGATGAGGTTGTGCGTGCGTGCGTGCGTGTGTATGCGTGTGTGCGTGCGTGCGTCTGTACCTGAGGTATGATGAGGTTGTGCGTGCGTGTGTGTGTGTGTATGTGCGTGCGTGTGTGTGTGCGTCTGCACCTGAGGTTATGTTGAGGTTGTTCTGGATCTCATCCAGCTGCTTCTCCAGGACTTCCTGTTTGTCTCTGGCTTCGTCCAGACGTCGCCGCGCATCGGTCACCTTGGGGTCCAGGTCTGAAGACACAACACACACACACACGTCACCTGCTGACCTTTAACCTCTGACCCTAACCCGGGGGCAGCTCTGAACACTCTGTTCGCTCTGGATTAAACTCTGAAACCATGTTCACTCTGGTTTAAGATCTGAAACCATGTTCACTCTGGATTAAACTCTGAAACCATGTTCACTCTGGTTTAAGATCTGAAACCATGTTCACTCTGGATTAAGATCTGAAACCATGTTCACTCTGGATTAAACTCTGAAACCATGTTCACTCTGGATTAAGATCTGAAACCATGTTCACTCTGGATTAAGATCTGAAACCATGTTCACTCTGGATTAAACTCTGAAACCATGTTCACTCTGGATTAAACTCTGAAACCATGTTCACTCTGGATTAAGATCTGAAACCATGTTCACTCTGGATTAAGATCTGAAACCATGTTCACTCTGGATTAAACTCTGAAACCATGTTCACTCTGGATTAAGATCTGAAACCATTTTCTCCTGGGATTCGGCTCTGAAACCATTATCACACAGTATGTGTGTTGTGTGTTTGTGTCCAAATGTATGTGTGTGTGTGTGTGTGTGTGTGTGTGTGTGTACCAGAGGTTAGGTCCTCCAGTTTCTTGGCCTCCTCCAGGAGTTGTGAGCTGTGGTTCCTCATGGAGTCAGCCATCCGAGCCAGGTCCTGCTGTTACACACACACACACACACACACACACACACACACACACACACACACACACAGATACACACGCAACAAGACACACGAGTGGTGAGTGTTTATTCTACTAGGATGATATTATTATCTAAAGTAATCAAGAAGAAAATATCTTACTGTTGGGGACCCATCTCCACGGCCCTCCCCTGGGTTAGGCTCCTTAACACAGACAGACACACACACACACACACACACACACACACACACACACACACACACACACACACACAGACACACACACACACACAGATTGAATATGATTAATTTACATAAATGTTCAACTTTTGTGTTGTGTGTGTACTATGGTTTTATTTATATATATATATATATATATATATATATATATATATATATATAGTTACACACATATATATATATATTTAATATATTTTTATAGTGCCTAGGTCAAGGGCTCCGGCAGAAGTATTGACCTAACATGAATCTCTTTTTGGTGTGTATATACGGTATTTATAGTTGTAGTTTTTAGAATTTGCTGGTTCCCGTGTTAACTAGTTTTTAAAAAGGGGCCATACCAACGAAGAGTATTACCTATAAACGTAACTCCTAAAAATAACTCCTTAAATACGTAACCTCAGGTCTCTGTCGCCACACTGCGGGGCTCGAACCGGCAACCCCAGGATTGGAAGGGGAGCGTTGTAAATGCTAAGCTACATATATCCACAGGTGCGCGATTACCTCCAGGGCCTCCATGGCGGCCTTGTGAGCCTTGTTCGCCGCGTCCTCCGCCTCCGCCACGCTCTTGATGATGCTGTTGTACGCCCGCGACGCGTTCAGCGCCCGGCCGATGAACCCGTTCTCATTGGTCCCCGCGATCAACCTATCAGCACGCAGCACCAAGTCACATGACACATCTCCTCCCACCTCCACCGAAGCAGTGATTGTCAATAATCAATATTCTCTCTCTCTATGTCCGTTCACATGCCAGTCTGTCTGTCATTCTGTATGTTTGCCTGTCTGTCTGTCTCCTTGTCTGTCTATCTGTCTCTCCGTCAGTCTGTCTGTCTGTCTGTCTGTCTCCTTGTCTGTCTGTCTGTCTCTCCGTCAGTCTGTCCGTCTGTCTGTCTGTCTGTCTCCTTGTCTGTCTGTCTGTCTCTCCGTCCGTCTGTCTCTCCGTTCGTCTGTCCGTCTGTCTGTCTGTCTGTATGTTTGTCTGTCTCTACATCTGTCCATCTGTCTCCCCGTCCATCTGTCTGTCTGTCTCCCCGTCCGTCTGTCTGTACCTGGTGAGGTTGGTGGCCAGTCGGTCCAGTAAGTGGGCGTGTTCCTCCGCCTGCTCCACCAATGAGATCTTAGAGGCGGCCGGGGCGAAGGCCTGGACCTTGTCGGCCAATGGGGCGCGAGCTCCGTCCAGCTGGGCCGCAAGACGCTCGTACTCCTGCAGGAAGGGGAGGGGCTTAGACACACTTCTACAGGAAGGGGAGGAACTCAGCACGTGTGTGTGTGTGTGTGTGTGTGTATGTTAGTGTGTGTGTGTGTATGTTAGTGTGTGTGTGTGTGTGTGTGTGAGTGTGTGTGTGTGAGTGTGTGTGTGTGTTTATGTGTATGTGTATGTGTGTGTGTATGTTAGAGTGTGTGTATATGTCTGTGTGTGTGTGTGTGTATGTGTGAGTGTGTGTGTGTATGTTAGAGTGTGTGTGTGTGTGAGTGTGTGTATGTTAGTGTGTGTGTGTGTGTGTGTGTGTGTGTGTTAGACTGTGTGTGTGTGTGTACTTCTTTAGACTCGTGCAGCATGGACAGCAGGTCGTTGACCTGGGTGACATCATCCTCAGCCATCTGCAGCAGGTCCTCTACCTCCTTCTGATTGGCCAGCAGCTCCTCCACTCTCCTCTGAGAGAGAGAGAGAGAGAGAGAGAGAGAGAGAGAGAGAGAGAGAGAGAGAGAGAGAGAGAGAGAGAGAGAGAGAGAGAGAGAGAGAGACAGAGACAGAGACAGAGAGTGTGTGTGTGAGTGAGTGAGTGAGTGAGTGAGTGAGTGAGTGAGAGAGAGAGAGAGAAAGACAGAGACACAGAGACCCAGAGAGAGAGAGACAGAGACAGAGAGACAGAAAGAGAGACAGAGAGACAGAGAGAGAGAGACAGACCCAGAGAGAGCGCGCCTCCTACCTGGTTGTCCTCCAGGGCGTTGAGGGAGGCCTGGTTGGTCTGAGCAGCCTGGGCGGTGGTGTTGACCGCCTGGTTCAGCAGGTCTCTCAGGTCCATCATCTGCTGCTGGAAGCGGGCCAGCCGGTCCTGCAGGTCCTGGGCCAGCTCGCTGTTGTTGGTCTGGCGGGTCACCAGCCCCTCGCTGACCCGGGACAGGACTACACACCGCGGGGAGCAGCGGTCAGGAACGGGGGTTAGTGTGTGCGTACCACAGCATGAGTGTGTGTGTGTGTTAGCATATGTGGTTAATCACAGGTCTGTGTTAGCATGTGTGTGTGTTAGCATGTGTGCGTATGTTAGCATGTGTGCGTATGTTAGCATGTGTGCCTATGTTAGCATGTGTGTGTATGTTAGCAGATGTGGTTAATCATAGGTCTGTGTTAGCATGTGTGTGTGTTAGCATGTGTGCGTATGTTAGCATGTGTGCGTATGTTGGCATGTGTGCGTATGTTAGCATGTGTGCGTATGTTGGCATGTGTGCGTATGTTAGCATATGTGGTTTATTTATGTCTGTTAGCATGTGTGTGTGTTAGAATGTGTGTGTTACGTGTGTGTTAGCATGTGAGTGTGTGTGTGTATATGTTGGCGTGTGTGTGTTACATGTGTGTGTGTTACATGCGCGTGCATATGTTAGCGTGTGTGTGTTCATACGTTTGTGGGCCTCAGTCTTCTCACGGTCGGCCATCTTCTTCTGGCCCACGCAGCTCCGGAACTTCATCTCCCTCAACATGGCCTCCACCTCACTCATCTTCCTCG
>JACYXH010000093.1:350000-360000 GCA_026745465.1 Lota lota | reverse complement strand
TTTGGTAGGGCAGTGAATAGTAGTATGGATGTCAACCTCATTATGAACCTGTTGATGTTTCATTAGCTGAGCACTGTAGCTGAGGCTACAGTGCTCAGCTAATGAAACATCAACCTCATTATGAACCTGTTGATGTTTCATTAGCTGAGCACTGTAGCTGAGGCTACACTGGAACTAATTCAAATCTTCTTTAAAGACTAAACAAGCCACCCTAGCAACCAGCTCTACCACCCCACCTCCTCCACCCCACCTCCTCCTCCTCCTCCTCCTCACCTCCTCCACCACCTCCTCCTCCTCCTCCACCCCTCCTCCTCTTCCTTCACCCCTCCTCTTCCTCTTCCTCCACCTCCTCCTCTTCCTCCACCTCCACCCCACCTCCTCCTCCTCCACCCCTCCTCTTCCTCCACCCCTTCTCCTCCTACACCTCCTCCTCTTCCTCCACCTCCACCCCCACCTCCTCCTCCTCCTCCTCCTACCTGACAGGAGTCTCCCTGGTAGTTGGCGGGGCACATGCAGATCTCCACGTTGTTGGCATGGCGACCGATGGGCTTGGCGGCGGCCCCCTCCAGCACGACCCCCCGCAGGGACACGGAGTGGGCCGACTGGGAGTGGAGCGCCCTCACCTGGAGGGAGGCCAGCGACACCAGCACCATCATCAGCTCCTCCCGGGACACCGAGTTACCCGTCTGGGCGTGGAGGAAGCTCCCCTGGGGGGGGAGAGGAGGGGGGAGAGGAGGGGGAGGAGAGGGGAGAGGAGTGGGGGAGAGAGGAGGGGGGAGAGGAGGGGGAGGAGGGGGGAGAGGAGTGGGGGAGAGAGGAGGGGGGAGAGGAGGGGGAGGAGGGGGGGAGAGGAGTGGGGGAGAGAGGAGGGGAGGTGGGGGAGAGAGGAGGGGGAGGTGGGGGTGGATGAGGTGGGGGAGAGAGGGGAGTGAGCAAGTGGAGGGAGAGAGACAGGAGTGAAGGGAGAGAGACAGGAGTGAAGGGAGAGAGACAGGAGTGAAGGGAGAGAGACAGGAGTGAAGGGAGAGAGACAGGAGTGAAGGGAGAGAGACAGGAGTGAAGGGAGAGAGAAGCAGGGGTGGATAAGAAGGTGGAATGGAGGAGAGGGAGGTGGAGAGAGGATGGAAGGAGAGAGGGAGAAGGGGGGGAGAGAGGGGGAGGAAGTGGTGGAAAGAGAGATGGAGGGTGGATGCAGAGGAGAGAGGGGGGTGGAGGAGAGAGATAGACAGCGTTAGGATCACATCCTGACAGAATGTCTTTGTATTTAACATTGATTCATATGGGAGAGGTGTGGTGGTGCTGCAGTACTCCCTACCTCCACCAGGTGAACGATGCCCAGGTGGGGCTCCTCTGGAGAAGAGTACTCTCTCTCCATGAACACCAGAGTCATCTGGTTACCCTGGAACACACACACACAGGTTTTCACAAGGGTTTCTATATATCTGTGTAAGTGTGTGTGTAGAAGTAGTGTCTCTGCTGTTATGTGAGTGAGAGAGCGAGTTACGTGTGTGTGTGTGTGTGTGTGTGTGTGTGTGTGTGTGTGTGTGTGTGTGTGTGTGTGTGTGTGTGTGTGTGTGTGTGTGTGTGTGTGTGTGTGTGTGTGTGTTACCTTGAGGATGATGTCCGGTCTGGCGGTCTCAGCAGGGAGGGACAGAGCATCCCCCCTCATGGTCTGTGTGTGGAGACGGTACCTCAGGTACCCTCCGTACGAAGACACCTGCAGGACAGCAGACATGTTCACCACAGCGCTGAACCGGTTCACCACAGCGCTGAACCGGTTCACCACAGGGCGTTATCCCCAGGTAGGTCTCGTTAAGACTGTTACCTTATCCCCAGGTAGGTCTCGTTAAGACTGTTACCTTATCCCCAGGTAGGTCTCGTTAAGACTGTTACCTTATCCCCAGGTAGGTCTCGTTAAGACTGTTACCTTATCCCCAGGTAGGTCTCGTTAAGACTGTTACCTTATCTCCCAGGTAGGTCTTGTTAAGACTGTTACCTTATCCCCAGGTAGGTCTCGTTAAGACTGTTACCTTATCCCCAGGTAGGTCTCGTTAAGACTGTTACCTTATCCCCAGGTAGGTCTCGTTAAGACTGTTACCTTATCCCCCAGGTAGGTCTCGTTAAGACTGTTACCTTATCCCCCAGGTAGGTCTCGTTAAGACTGTTACCTTATCTCCCAGGTAGGTCTCGTTAAGACTGTTACCTTATCTCCCAGGTAGGTCTCGTTAAGACTGTTACCTTATCCCCAGGTAGGTCTCGTTAAGACTGTTACCTTATCCCCAGGTAGGTCTCGTTAAGACTGTTACCTTATCCCCAGGTAGGTCTCGTTAAGACTGTTACCTTATCTCCCAGGTAGGTCTTGGGTGCGTGCCAGTGAAGGTCTTGGTAGACATCAGGTACATCACTGAGGTCAGCTTCCACCAGGTCCTGACCAGGGTACGCGGTAACGAGAACTTCCTGTTTGTCTGCCCCTAGCAACACCCAGTCAACCATATCCATGATCTACCAGAGAGGAACCAGGAAGTACAATCAGGAGGGAGGCGATTGGTTATTTAAGAACTGACTGGAAATACGAATAACATGAGACCCAGACTAGTATAATCTGGTGTAAACTGGTTTAGAGCCAGACTAGTGTAAATTGGTTGTAACCATTGTAATCTGGTGCACAACCAGACTAGTATAATCTGGTGTAAACTGGTTTAGAGCCAGACTAGTATAATCTGGTGTAAACTGGTTTAGAGCCAGACTAGTATAAACCGGTGTGAACTGGTTTAGAGCCAGACTAGTATAAACCGGTGTGAACTGGTTTAGAGCCAGACTAGTATAAACCGGTGTGAACTGGTTTAGAGCCAGACTAGTATAAACCGGTGTGAACTGGTTCTGACCTCAGTGCGTCGGGTGTCAGAGCTGCGGCAGCGGTCGGTGGCTCCGAAGCAGAAGCAGCTGGTGCAGCCTTTAGGGTTGGTAGGGTCCAGGTGGAACGTACCAACTCTGCACTGGTCACAGCGCGGGCCCTGCACGTTCTCCTGCAACACACACATGTTCAAAGCTTTGTTTACATGTGTGTGTGTCTGTGTGTGTGTATCTGTGTGTGTGTATGTGAGTGCGCATGTGTGTGTGTGTGTGTGTATGTGTGTGTGTGTGTGTGTGTGTGTGTGTGTGTGTGTGTGTATATGTGTGTGTGTGTGTGTGTGTATATGTGTGTGTGTGTGTGTGTGTGTGTGTGTGTGTGTGTGTGTGTGTGTGTGTGTGTGTGTGTGTGTGTGTGTGTGTGTGTGTGTGTGTGTGTGTGTGTGTGTGTGTGTGTGTGTGTGTGTACCTTGCACAGACACTGTCCGCTGAAAGAGTCACACACGTCCTCCTCAGTTCCCGCCTCGTTGCAGTCACATGGTCTGCAGTTGGGGTAACCATGGAAACCGGCCTGGCAGCGGTCACACTGCCGACCGATGACGTTGTTCTTACATCTAAACAAACAAACAAACAAACAAACAAACAAACAAACACCGACAGACAGCAATTAACAGGCTGCTCAGCTGTCTGACTGCTATTTGGTTATATGTGTGCTGCTCTGAGTGAGTGAGTGAGTGAGTGAGTGAGTGTGCGTGCGTGTGTGCGTGCGTGTGTGCGTGCGTGCGTGCGTGCGTGCGTGCGTGCGCATGTGTGTGTGAATATAAGATTTAGCGGTAAAGTAATGTGTTCATCTTTATTACTCTGGTCCTGTCTGAACAGATGGAGTGTTGCCCCATCCCTCCTCACCCAGGTCACCCACGCCCCACTCACCCTCACCCTCCACCCACAGCTGTTTCCACCCAGCACCTCCACCTCTCTGACCTGCTCCACCTCCACACTCACCCTCACCCTCCACCCACAGCTGTTTCCACCTGCAGCTCCTCCTCCTCCTCTTCTCTGACCTGCTCCTCCTCCTCCTCTCTGACCTGCACCTCCTCCTCCTCCACCTCTCTGACCTGCTCCTCCTCCTCCTCCACTTCTCTGACCTGCTCCTCCTCCTCCACATCTCTGACCTGCTCCTCCTCCTCCACCTCTGACCTGCTCCTCCTCCTCCACTTCTCTGACCTCCTCCTCCACATCTCTGACCTGCTCCTCCTCCTCCTCCACATCTCTGACCTGCTCCTCCTCCACCTCTCTGACCTCCTCCTCCTCCTCCACATCTCTGACCTGCTCCTCCTCCTCCTCCACATCTCTGACCTGCTCCTCCTCCTCCACCTCCTCCTCCTCCTCCTCCTCCTCCTCTCCTCCTCCCTGACCTGCTCCTCCTCCTCCTCCACCTCTCTGACCTCCTCCTCCACCTCTCTGACCTGCTCCTCCTCCTCCTCCACCACCTCTCTGACCTCCTCCTCCACCTCCTCCTCCTCATCTCACGCCGAAACATGTCACCAACCTGCACTGCCCGTTGTCGTGGTCACAGCTGGCCTCGGGGGTCGTGACCCCGGGACGGGAGCAGTTGCAGACCTCGCAGCCCACCACCGGGTGGCAGCCGAAGGTCTGGGGCTCACAGCGGGTGCAGTCGGGACGCAGGGTCCGGGGGGGGCAGACACAGTGGCCCGTCACAGGCTCACACAGCCGCGAGCCACAGCTGCACGCTGGGGGCAGAGGGTTCAGGGGTCACCGGGGTTTGACCTTTCACACTCACCTTTGCTCCCTCGCCCCTGGGCTCATTGTACTACGGATATAACCCTGGATGCATGGCACAACCTGAAGGTTTGAATATCTGTGATATGCTTGTAAGTACACCATGTAAGTACATGCAATTTACACAAAACAACACAGCAACGCAATCAAAGACGATCCGGCCAATCACAAAGCATCAGCATCAGCTGCATACACTCACGTCTGCAGTTGGGGAATCCCCAGTAGCCTGTGGCACAGGTGGAGCAGTCTCGACCAATCATGTTGGGCCTGCACCTGCACTGTCCTCCGAAGGCCTCGCAGGCGTCGCTCTCGGCCCCCACCTCGTGACACGCACACGGCAGGGCACCGTTGTTGAAGAAGGCGGAGAGAGAGATGGCCGAGCTCAGACAGAAGGGGGAGGCGGTGGAGGGGCTGCGGGGGGGAGGGGACAGGGGTTACACCCTGGTACACAGCTGGTACAGCTGGTACACCTTAAAACTGTAGTGGTCTCTGTCTGTCTGTCTGTCTGTCTGTCTGTCTGTCTGTCTGTCTGATCTAAACCTTTAGTGTAGCGTCCTTATAAACCTGTAGGGTTGTGGTGTAATATAAACCTTTAGCGTAGCGTCCTTATAAACCTGTAGGGTTGTGGTGTAATATAAACCTTTAGCGTAGCGTCCTTATAAACATGTAGGGTTGTGGTCTAATCTAAACCTTTAGCGTAGCGTCCTTATAAACCTGTAGGGTTGTGGTGTAATATAAACCTTTAGCGTAGCGTCCTTATAAACCTGTAGGGTTGTGGTGTAATATAAACCTTTAGCGTAGCGTCCTTATAAACCTGTAGGGTTGTGGTCTAATCTAAACCTTTAGCGTAGCGTCCTTATAAACCTGTAGGGTTGTGGTCTAATCTAAACCTTTAGCGTAGGGTTGTGTGTAGGTCTTACTTGATGTGGAAGCTGTTCTGTCCACAGCTGCTGATGAAGTCGTAGGACTTGTCTAGTGGCTCCTCATTCAGGTAACTGGAACTATACCTGCTCTCAGGTACCACCAGCACATAGTCCTACACACACACGCACACACACGCACACACACACGCACACACACACGCACACATAGACACACACACACACACACACACATTTACAAAATTATCTTTGACGTAGCTCATGTGGCTAGTCTATTCTGGTCTAGACAGCAGCGTTGTGTTTAACCAGCCACAGAGTCTAATTATGTCTGATCTAATCTCCAGTGTAACTTTATATAATAAAGTCTATCTGATGATGTAATCCAGTGTAATATAATATAATGAAGTCTATCTGATGATGTAATCCAGTGGGGTGGTCTAATATAATGAAGTCTATCTGATGATGTAATCCAGTGTAATGTAATATAATGAAGTCCATCTGATGATGTAATCCAGTGTAATGTAATATAATGAAGTCCATCTGATGATGTAATCCAGTGTAATGTAATATAATGAAGTCTATCTGATGATGTAATCCAGTGTAATGTAATATAATGAAGTCTATCTGATGATGTAATCCAGTGTAATGTAATATAATGAAGTCCGTCTGATGATGTAATCCAGTGGGGTGGTCTAATATAATGAAGTCTATCTGATGATGTAATCCAGTGTAATGTAATATAATGAAGTCTATCTGATGATGTAATCCAGTGTAATGTAATATAATGAAGTCCGTCTGATGATGTAATCCAGTGGGGTGGTCTAATATAATGAAGTCTATCTGATGATGTAATCCAGTGTAATGTAATATAATGAAGTCCATCTGATGATGTAATCCAGTGGGGTGGTCTAATATAATGAAGTCTATCTGATGATGTAATCCAGTGTAATGTAATATAATGAAGTCCATCTGATGATGTAATCCAGTGTAATGTAATATAATGAAGTCCATCTGATGATGTAATCCAGTGTAATGTAATATAATGAAGTCCATCTGATGATGTAATCCAGTGTAATGTAATATAATGAAGTCCATCTGATGATGTAATCCAGTGGGGTGGTCTCACCAGCCAGAGGTTCTTCCCCTCCGGGATCTGTACGGTGATGAAGACCTCGTGGTCCGTCACGTCCAAGATGATCTGGTTCTCAGCCACCAGGACGCCACGGCAACCGTAACCATGGGGACAGAAGGAGGCGTTGACGTGACCTGGGGACCAGGAGGAAGATATACAGGGCAGTTATTTGACCCACGAACACCCCTGACCACTCATGATGTTGTTCATTACACAAACACAGCTCATTCACTCATTCGTTCACTGGGACTCATTCACTCATTCGTTCACTGGGACTTATTCACTCATTCGTTCACTGGGACTTATTCACTCATTCATTCATTAGTTCACTGGGATTCATTTACTCATTCATTCACTGGGACTTATTCACTCATTCACTCATTCGTTCACTGGGACTCATTCACTCATTCGTTCACTGGGACTTATTCACTCATTCATTCACTGGGACTTATTCACTCATTCACTCATTCGTTCACTGGGACGATGACATAACAGACGGGGGTTGGGGTCAAGCCAAGCCGGGTGGGGTCAGGGCTCTGAAGGTTGGGGGAGCCATGGGGGAGCCATGGGGGAGCCATGGGCGAGGGGGGGGGGGGGGCATGTTGGGCTCACCCTGCCAGATCCGCCCCCCGTTGATGTAGACCTGGACGGGGTAGGTCGGGTGGAGCGGCTGGTGGTACTGGAGGATGAAGACGTAGCGACCCAGGGAGTGGACCCGGGTGGAGTACACCACCGCATTCTAGGGGAGGGAGGGAGGGAGGGGGGGAGGGAGGGGGGGGAGATAAGAGAGGGAGTGTGTGTTTAGGGTTTACTCTGCCAAAGAACTCCTCCAAGATTTTCAATCTGTCCGTCTGTCTGTCTGCATGCTATTTATCTCTACCTGTACACTGTCTGTCTGTCCGTCTGTCTGCATGCTATATATCTCTACCTGTACACTGTCTGTCTGTCTGTCTGTCTGTCTGCATGCTATTTATCTCTACCTGTACACTGTCTGAGTATCTGTCTACCTGTAGTCTGTGTACTTATACAGTTCATTTTAAGTCAAGTACATTTTATTTGTTCTGTGGTAGACAGACAGACAGACAGCACCTGTCTGTCTGTCTGTCCACCAGTCTGTCTGTCTGTCCACCAGTCTGTCTCTCTACCTGCAGGCTGTCTGTCTGTCCACCAGTCTGTCTGTCTGTCCACCAGTCTGTCTCTCTACCTGCAGGCTGTCTGTCTGTCCACCAGTCTGTCTGTCTGTCCACCAGTCTGTCTGTCTACCTGCAGGCGGTCCAGTCTGACGTGTTCTGAGCTGTCTGATCCGAAGGGGGGGGGGGGCCCCTCTGCTCCAGGGCTGCTGCCGGGGGTCCAGTAAGGGGGACCCAGGGGTGGGGGTCGAGGACGGGTCCTGGATAGAGGAGCCCTGGCCGTCCTTCAGAACCAGAGAGTCCGACGGGGTGTAGAACCGAGACGGCACGCAGGCGGAACTGGAGAGAACCGGTTTGTTAGAGAACCAAGTATGAGTTTATTAGCATAGGACAGGGAGTTATAGGGGCCTGCAGGTAAGAGTGTTAATGCCAGTGTACCAGGTGTGTTCAGGTGTGCCAGTGTACCAGGTGTGTTCAGGTGTGCCAGTGTACCAGGTGTGCCAGTGTACCAGGTGTGTTCAGGTGTGCCAGTGTACCAGGTGTGCCAGTGTACCAGGTGTGTTCAGGTGTGCCAGTGTACCAGGTGTGTTCAGGTGTGCCAGTGTACCAGGTGTGCCAGTGTACCAGGTGTGTTCAGGTGTGCCAGTGTACCAGGTGTGTTCAGGTGTGCCAGTGTACCAGGTGTGTTCAGGTGTGCCAGTGTACCAGGTGTGCCAGTGTACCAGGTGTGTTCAGGTGTGCCAGTGTACCAGGTGTGTTCAGGTGTGCCAGTGTATCAGGTGTGTTCAGGTGTTTGTGCCAGTGTACCAGGTGTGTTCAGGTGTTTGTGCCAGTGTACCAGGTGTGTTCAGGTGTTAATTGCAGTGTACCAGGTGTGTTCAGGTGTTAATTGCAGTGTACCAGGTGTGTTCGGGTGTTAATAGCAGTGTACCAGGTGTGTTCAGGTGTTAATGGCAGTGTACCAGGTGTGTTCGGGTGTTAATTGCAGTGTACCAGGTGTGTTTGGGTGTTAATTGCAGTGTACCAGGTGTGTTCGGGTGTTAATTGCAGTGTACCAGGTATGTTCGGGTGTTAATTGCAGTGTACCAGGTGTGTTCGGGTGTTAATTGCAGTGGGTTCAGGTGAGTTACCTGTCAGGTGAGAACTGTCCGTGTGTGCCGATGCAGTGGACCCTAGGCTCCACATACTCCATGGTGAACTGGTCTCTAGGCACCAGGAACACTTTGTGCTGGAAACCCACCATGACACAACATAACATTTAGCAGAGATACCTAATCTGTTTACATTCTGTAATTAACTCATTCACGACTCAAGTACGCAGTACAGGTAATGATGGAGCAGGAAGTGGTTAAGGTATGTCAGGAATCAAACCCACAACCCTTAGCCGGACTAAAGGCAAAATTCTTCTACTTCTGTGTTGAATAGCAGCCTCGTTCATGGCGTACGCATGGTGACCCATGACCTGAGTGTGCTGAAGCCCTGGTCATGTGACGGGGAAGCCCTGGTCATGTGATGGGGGCGGGGAAGCCCAGGTCATGTGACGGGGGCAGGGAAGCCCAGGTCATGTGACGCGGGCGGTGAAGCCCAGGTCATGTGACGGGGACGCCCTGGTCATGTGACGGGGGCGGGGCCTCACCAGGAAGAAGCTGGCGCGGTCCGAGGTGAGCTGGACCTCAGCGTCCGAAGACAGAGAGAACATCGCCACGCGGTTCCGGTCGTCAACGGCAACCACGCGACACAGGAAGCTGTGGCAAGTGCAAACACACACACACACACACACAAACACACACGCATAAACACACAAACAAAACAAGATATACACATATGTCGTAGGAGACACTTTATAATTATTATATTCTACATATAATTATGATGTTATGATACATAGGGATGTCTTTCTGAGTGGTCTGTCTGTCCATCTGGACTCTAGATGGACAGACAGACAGACAGAAAGACAGCTTAGTAGACAGCTGATGAGAGAGGCTGACTCATCACCATTAGGGAGGCAGCTGTGTCTACACCCCTACACACACACAACCACACACACACACGCACACAACCACACACTCACGCACATGCACACACACACAACCACACAACCACACACTCACGCATATGCACACACACACACACTCACGCATATGCACACACACACTCACTCACAACCACACACACACACACACACACAACCACACACTCACTCGCAA
>JACYXH010000093.1:335000-340000 GCA_026745465.1 Lota lota | reverse complement strand
TGGAGGGGGAGTGTGTATGACTCCATCTGCCTGTCTCTCCATCTGATTCTCCCTCTACCTGTCTGTCTGTCTACCCATCTGTCTGTCTGTCTGTCTCTCTACCCGTCTGTCTGTCTCTCTACCCGTCTGTCTCTCTACCTGTCTGTCTGTCTCTCTACCCGTCTGTCTCTCTACCTGTCTGTCTGTCTCTCTACCCGTCTGTCTCTCTACCCGTCTGTCTCTACCCGTCTGTCTGTCTCACCCTGACAGTTCAGTCCATGGTAGCCCGGGGCGCAGGTGTCACAGTGGTCTCCGCTGAAGCCGGGTTTACACACGCAGGTCCTGGTCCTGGGGTCCGGGCGGCACGAGTTCTCCAGCGTCCCGGCAGCACTGCACTCACAGTCTGGGAGACAGGGAGACGCCATTATTCCTTCAAATTAAAAGTCTCTGGGACCTGGAACGCTGTAATATATCTATAATGAGAACACAAGGGTTACGACACTTGCTGTTAGGGGTTAGAACACATGATGTTAGGGGTTAGAACACATGATGTTAGGGGTTAGAACACATGATGTTAGGGGTTAGAACACATGATGTTAGGGGTTAGAACACATGATGTTAGGGGTTAGAACACATGATGTTAGGGGTTAGAACACATGATGTTAGGGGTTAGAACACATGATGTTAGGGGTTAGAACACATGATGTTAGGGGTTAGAACACATGATGTTAGGGGTTAGAACACATGATGTTAGGGGTTAGAACACATGATGTTAGGGGTTAGAACACATGATGTTAGGAGTTAGAACACATGATGTTAGGGGTTAGAACACATGATGTTAGAACACATGATGTTAGGGGTTAGAACACATGATGCTAAGGGTTAGAACACATGATGTTAGGGGTTAGAACACATGATGTTAGGGGTTAGAACACATGATGTTAGGGGTTAGAACACATGATGTTAGGGGTTAGAACACATGATGTTAGGGGTTAGAACACATGATGTTAGGGGTTAGAACACATGATGTTAGGGGTTAGAACACATGATGTTAGGGGTTAGAACACATGATGTTAGGGGTTAGAACACATGATGTTAGGGGTTAGAACACATTATGTTAGGGGTTAGAACACATGATGTTAGGGGTTAGAACACATGATGTTAGGAGTTAGAACACATGATGTTAGGGGTTAGAACACATGATGTTAGAACACATGATGTTAGGGGTTAGAACACATGATGTTAAGGGTTAGAACACATGATGTTAGGGGTTAGAACACATGATGTTAGAACACATGATGTTAGGGGTTAGAACACATGATGTTAGGGGTTAGAACACATGATGTTAGAACACATGATGCTGGATGGGGCTAGAACCGAAGATCTGGAGGGGTTAGAACTGAACACGCCTGGAGGGGTTAGAACTGAACACGTCTGGAGGGGTTAGAACTGAACACGCCTGGAGGGGTTAGAACTGAACACGTCTGGAGGGGTTAGAACTGAACACGTCTGGAGGTTTAGAAGTGTCAGTGTGTTAGAACCAGGAAGAGACAGAGAGAGAGGCAGGGGTCAGGGGTCAAAGGCCTTACTGATGATCTCTCCCGCTGGCTTGGCCTCGCCGTTGTTGTTACTGGGATAGGTGTGGAAGGCTGTGGGAGAGAGACATAGGGAAGCATGGAGAGAGAGAGAGAGAGAGAGAGAGAGAGAGAGAGAGAGAGAGAGAGAGAGAGAGAGAGAGAGAGAGAGAGAGAGAGAGAGGGAACAATTAATTGAAATCAGTGGTTATATTTTGTAGCTCCCATCCCTCCCATTGTCGCATGCTATACACTTAGTGCAACGTAGCCTGAGGTAGCCTAGCATGGCGCAGTCTGTGGAAGCGTAGCCTGACGTAGCTTGACGTAGCCTGACGTAGCGTGACGTAGCGTGACGTAGCGTGACGTAGCCTGACGTAGCCTGACGTAGCCTGACGTAGCGCGGTACTCACGGTAGCACTGGGGGAAGTTGGTGAAGCCGTCAGCGCACGCGTCGCAGCGGGCGCCGCTGTAGCTGGGCTTACAGACGCAGCGGCCCGTCAGGTCCTCACACGCTCCGTCCATGAACTCTGAGTCACACACGCACCCTGCGGAGACACCACATCACGCTGCTCATCTGCTCTCCGCACAGCCACAACGCTCCGGGAAAAGCCTCTCAGTCAGCCCTGAAAACCCCTGGAACCCTGGACCCCTGGAACCCCTGGAACCCTGGACCCCTGGACCCCTGGAACCCTGGACCCCCTGGACCCCTGGAACCCCTGGAACCCCTGGAACCCTGGACCGGCTGGAACCCCTGGAACCCTGGACCCCCTGGAACCCTGGACCCCTGGAACCCCTGGAACCCTGGACCCCCTGGAACCATGGACCCCTGGAACCCCTGGAACCCTGGACCCCCTGGAACGCTGGAACCCCTGGAACCCCTGGAACCCCTGGAACCCCTGGAACCCTGGACCGGCTGGAACCCCTGGAACCCTGGACCCCCTGGAACCCTGGACCCCTGGAACCCCTGGAACCCTGGACCCCCTGGAACCATGGACCCCTGGAACCCCTGGAACCCTGGACCCCCTGGAACCCTGGAACCCCTGGAACCCCTGGAACCCCTGGAACCCTGGACCCCCTGGAACCATGGACCCCTGGAACCCTGGAACCCCTGGAACCCTGGACCCCTGGAACCCTGGACCCCCTGGAACCCTAGAACCCTGGACCGGCTGGAACCCCTGGAACCCTGGAACCCCTGGAACCCCTGGAACCCTGGACCCCCTGGAACCCTGGAACCCTGGACCCCCTGGAACCCTGGACCCCTGGAACCCTGGACCCCCTGGAACCCTGGACCCCTGGAACCCTGGACCCCCTGGAACCCTGGAACCCTGGACCCCCTGGAACCCTGGACCCCTGGAACCCCTAGAACCCTGGACCGGCTGGAACCCTGGACCGGCTGGAACCCTGGAACCCCTGGAACCCTGGAACCCCTGGAACCCTGGAACCCCTGGAACCCCTGGAACCCCTGGAACCCTGGACCCCCTGGAACCATGGACCCCTGGAACCCTGGAACCCCTGGAACCCTGGACCCCTGGAACCCTGGACCCCCTGGAACCCTAGAACCCTGGACCGGCTGGAACCCCTGGAACCCTGGAACCCCTGGAACCCCTGGAACCCTGGACCCCCTGGAACCCTGGAACCCTGGACCCCCTGGAACCCTGGACCCCTGGAACCCTGGACCCCCTGGAACCCTGGACCCCTGGAACCCTGGACCCCCTGGAACCCTGGAACCCTGGACCCCCTGGAACCCTGGACCCCTGGAACCCCTAGAACCCTGGACCGGCTGGAACCCTGGACCGGCTGGAACCCTGGAACCCCTGGAACCCTGGAACCCCTGGAACCCTGGAAACCCTGGAACCCCTGAAACCCTGGACCCCCTGGAACCCTGGACCCCTGGAACCCTGGACCCCCTGGAACCCCTGAACCCCTGGACCCCCTGGAACCCTGGACCGGCCCGAGGGCTTCGCCGGCCCGACGGGAGGAAGCGCTCACTCCGTGGTCACTTCCTGAAGTGTTACACGCTCGTTAAGCTGCTGTCGGCTGGGTTGTTTGGCTAAACAGCTGTCACTCACGTGAGCAGGCCAATGGGGAGTCGATGGCATGGTCAGGTGACCTGTAGTAGGTGGGTATACAACGTTCACAGTTGACTCCAGTGGTGTGATGCTGGGGAGAGAGAGCGGGAGAATGAAACATACATTACACAAAATAATAAATCAATGAGTGATAACAGAGTAGAGTAATGATAGAGTAATAGTAGCGTACCTGACAGTTGAGACAGACTCCTCCCCCATGGTGGTGCCCGTGGGTGTTGAGGCTGGCTCTGCTCTTCTCCACCTCTGGGTCGTAGTAGCAGTCGAAGGAGTGGCGGTGGCAGTTACACTCTGTACCACAAAACCGTTACACAATGTAACACAAAACAGTTACACAATGCAACACCAACCAGTTACACAACGTAACACAAAACAGTTACACAACGTAACACATAACAGTTAAACTCTGTAACACAAAACAGTTACACTCTGTAACACAAAACAGTTACACTCTGTAACACAAAACAGTTACACTCTGTAACACAAAACAGTTACACTCTGTAACACAAAACAGTTACACTCTGTAACACAAAACAGTTACACTCTGTAACACATAACAGTTACACACTAACAGCCAAAGGTTAGAGAAAGAGGCTTGGGTCATGACAGTTGAGTTAGCGTAGCAGATGAACTAGGCAGGGGGATATACATCCAGATACGCAGAAGGTGTGAGGTATTGCTGTATGGATTGTGTTCCAGCACTTCTGGACTTCGTTGGGTCTGACAGGTGTTTAAACTGAGCAGGCTCAGGTTTCACTCAGTGCTCATGTGCTCAGGCTGAAAACAGTGATTAACCAGCAGGGGGGAATCTTAAGTCACGTGATCTCCTAAGGGTTTTCTGAGGAGGTCGGAAGGTGGGTTTCATAGCAAATGATCAGCTAGCTGTCGGATAGCCAGTGTTTCAGATGAAAGACTGGCTCACATTTGATGCTTAGGACGCTGTAATTAAAACACTTCAAAGTGACTTCAAAGTGACTTAGGGTGTGAATTATCGTGGTTAGAGAGTGAGATGAATAAACGTAATGCATGTCTCACTGTTTCATCCGCTTCTCAGACTCATGTTGCTGACTCACTCTGTCTAGTATATGCACAACTTTGACAGCTACTCTAGTCCCATTTGAAACAAGACGTTCATGTTTTATTTTTACGTATCATTTAGCGTTTGGCTAACCATGAACCCTCCAGTCCCAAACCTACTAACCACCTGTCGCTGGTAAGTGTTGGTTCTACCAGTGGAACAGGTAAGAGTGTTGGTTCTACCAGTGGAACAGGTAAGAGTGTTGGTTCTACCAGTGGAACAGGTAAGAGTGTTGGTTCTACCAGTGGAACAGGTAAGAGTGTTGGTTCTACCAGTGGAACA
>JACYXH010000093.1:325000-330000 GCA_026745465.1 Lota lota | reverse complement strand
CCCCCTCACTAGCTCCCTCACCTCCTTAACCCCTCCCTAGCTCCCTCACCTCCTCCCCCGTCACTAGCTCCCTCACCTCCTCCCCCCTCACTAGCTCCCTCACCTCCTTAACCCCTCCCTAGCTCCCTCACCTCCTCCCCCCTCACTAGCTCCCTCACCTCCTTAACCCCTCCCTAGCTCCCTCACCTCCTCCCCCGTCACTAGCTCCCTCACCTCCTCCCCCCTCACTAGCTCCCTCACCTCCTTAACCCCTCCCTAGCTCCCTCACCTCCTCCCCCCTCACTAGCTCCCTCACCTCCTCCCCCCTCACTAGCTCCCTCACCTCCTTAACCCCTCCCTAGCTCCCTCACCTCCTCCCCCCTCACTAGCTCCCTCACCTCCTTAACCCCTCACTAGCTCCCTCACCTCCTCCCCCCTCACTAGCTCCCTCCCCTCCTCCCCCCTCACTAGCTCCCTCACCTCCTCCCCCCTCACTAGCTCCCTCACCTCCTCCCCCCTCCCTAGCTCCCTCACCTCCTCCCCCCTCCCTAGCTCCCTCACCTCCTCCCCCATCACTAGCTCCCTCACCTCCTTAACCCCTCCCTAGCTCCCTCACCTCCTCCCCCCTCACTAGCTCCCTCCCCTCCTCCCCCCTCCCTAGCTCCCTCACCTCCTCCCCCCTCCCTAGCTCCCTCACCTCCTTAACCCCTCCCTAGCTCCCTCACCTCCTCCCCCCTCCCTAGCTCCCTCACCTCCTTAACCCCTCCCTAGCTCCCTCACCTCCTCCCCCCTCCCTAGCTCCCTCACCTCCTCCCCCCTCACTAGCTCCCTCACCTCCTCCCCCCTCACTAGCTCCCTCCCCTCCTCCCCCCCTCCCTAGCTCCCTCACCTCCTCCACCCTCACTAGCTCCCTCACCTCCTTAACCCCTCCCTAGCTCCCTCACCTCCTCCCCCCTCCCTAGCTCCCTCACCTCCTTAACCCCTCCCTAGCTCCCTCACCTCCTCCCCCCTCACTAGCTCCCTCACCTCCTCCCCCCTCACTAGCTCCCTCACCTCCTCCCTAGCTCCCTCACCTCCTCCCCCGTCACTAGCTCCCTCACCTCCTCCCCCCTCACTAGCTCCCTCACCTCCTTAACCCCTCCCTAGCTCCCTCACCTCCTCCCCCGTCACTAGCTCCCTCACCTCCTCCCCCCTCACTAGCTCCCTCACCTCCTTAACCCCTCCCTAGCTCCCTCACCTCCTCCCCCCTCACTAGCTCCCTCACCTCCTTAACCCCTCCCTAGCTCCCTCACCTCCTCCCCCGTCACTAGCTCCCTCACCTCCTCCCCCCTCACTAGCTCCCTCACCTCCTTAACCCCTCCCTAGCTCCCTCACCTCCTCCCCCCTCACTAGCTCCCTCACCTCCTCCCCCCTCACTAGCTCCCTCACCTCCTTAACCCCTCCCTAGCTCCCTCACCTCCTCCCCCCTCACTAGCTCCCTCACCTCCTCCCCCCTCACTAGCTCCCTCACCTCCTTAACCCCTCCCTAGCTCCCTCACCTCCTCCCCCCTCACTAGCTCCCTCACCTCCTTAACCCCTCACTAGCTCCCTCACCTCCTCCCCCCTCACTAGCTCCCTCACCTCCTCCCCCCTCCCTAGCTCCCTCACCTCCTCCCCCCTCACTAGCTCCCTCACCTCCTTAACCCCTCCCTAGCTCCCTCACCTCCTCCCCCCTCACTAGCTCCCTCACCTCCTTAACCCCTCCCTAGCTCCCTCACCTCCTCCCCCCTCACTAGCTCCCTCACCTCCTCCCCCCTCACTAGCTCCCTCACCTCCTCCACCCTCACTAGCTCCCTCACCTCCTCCCCCCTCCCTAGCTCCCTCACCTCCTCCCTCCTCACTAGCTCCCTCACCTCCTCCCCCCTCCCTAGCTCCCTCACCTCCTCCCCCCTCCCTAGCTCCCTCACCTCCTCCCCCCTCACTAGCTCCCTCACCTCCTTAACCCCTCACTAGCTCCCTCACCTCCTCCCCCCTCACTAGCTCCCTCCCCTCCTCCCCCCTCCCTAGCTCCCTCCCCTCCTCCCCCCTCACTAGCTCCCTCACCTCCTCCCCCCTCCCTAGCTCCCTCCCCTCCTCCCCCCTCACTAGCTCCCTCACCTCCTCCCCCCTCCCTAGCTCCCTCACCTCCTCCCCCCTCACTAGCTCCCTCACCTCCTCCCCCCTCCCTAGCTCCCTCCCCTCCTCCCCCCTCACTAGCTCCCTCCCCTCCTCCCCCCTCACTAGCTCCCTCCCCTCCTCCCCCCTCACTAGCTCCCTCACCTCCTCCCCCCTCCCTAGCTCCCTCCCCTCCTCCCCCCCTCACTAGCTCCCTCCCCTCCTCCCCCCCTCACTAGCTCCCTCCCCTCCTCCCCCCTCACTAGCTCCCTCACCTCCTCCCCCCTCCCTAGCTCCTTTATCTTCTAGGGTCAGCAGATGTCTGGCCTCCTCCTACCTCAGCATGTCTGGCCTTCTCACAGAGAGACGCTCCGTATAGTATAAATATTATACTTCCCATCATATCAATGCTACGTTTCTTCCATGATATTCCTCCCAAATGCCATTCCTGAGCGCTGACCTCAGGCTCTGACAGAAACAGCTGAGGGCCGCTCTGTTTAGGAGACCGGCAGGTCACTATTCCGCACATAAAAAGCTGAATATTCCAGTAAATCACAGCGCTAATATTTGCACTGGTGTGAGGGTTGAGTGTGATCTGGCCGTGCCAGATGGCTGAATCCCTCTGAGGAGTGAAACTCAGTATTCCTGCTCCGCTGATCAGGAGGCGGCCATCTTGAGACCTTAGTGGCGGTTATTAATCTTCCTCCTTCCTCCATTTTGTTCGGTTAACCATTGATGACCTTCCACCTGAGCCTCACCCTCCCTTCGCACCCCAGCACCCGCTGTTCCCCGGGATTTTACATTCACAAGGTTCGGATCATGGAATTCAGATGAATGGAATTCAGATGAATGGAATTCAGATGACCAATGTTTAGAATTTAGAATTTAATTCAGATCATGTCATTCGGATTAATGGAATCCAGATTAAATTCATTCAGGTCAATTTGATTCACATGAATGGAATCTCTGTGTCTACAGACGGAAAATAACTTCCAGGTTCACAAAATGAATGTCCCCCTCCGCCACTCATGTGAGTCATGAGCACCGAGTCAGAAGTCACACAAACCCTGTGTGACTTCCTCTGCTTGGGTGCATGAGGGGAGGTCAAACGTGGCAGGACTCCTGAAGCCCGTCTAATCCATTCAGCGTACGTTCCATCATCTGGACCACATTCCGCTGTTCATCATCCATACCACAACGATCAACCCATCACTCCTCTCTTTCGCCTCTCGCTCCAGCTCATTCTTTAATTAAATCGGACAGGTCTCCATCCCAGATGATTGTTCAACTACAACTTGATCACAACTTGCCCAGCGAAGCAGAATGGAATCGACCCTCTCAGGCCGTGTTTACCGGAGCCTGCAGCAACACATCCAGAGACAAGTTAACCGAGAGTGTTCTGAACACACATCACCCTACCCTCTACACCCACCTCCGAAGTACGGAGACCAAACACCACCTCGCTCCAAGGCCACCCTCTCAAGTGTCAGCCTGACTTTGTAACTGTTGATGGGACGGTTTGACCGTCTGCCCTTCAGAGACCGCTCCAATTAGTACTGCACAGAAGCAGAACAAATTCCTCCGGTTTCCCCCACACAACACAACACCCTCAATATAACACTGCTGCCCTGGCGCCCATAAGCAAGGCAAGGGCACCCCAAACCGCAGTTGGTTCCCGGGGGCTACACTGTGTGGGTCTCTCTGCTCGCAGCAGGTCGGGACCCCTGCAGAGAATCCATTTCCCCACGCCGATAACTAGCGTCTTCTTCTTCTCCCTGGACAAGAGTCCCGGGAGCGTGAGACCGGCTGGGCGTGGACAGCCGGTCCGATCTGGATCAGGTCTCCTGAAGCTGCTTACATTCAGCATGAAGCCATCGTACATTTAACCTGACAGGTGCAGTTTAAACACAGCTGAGTACAGGGGCTTTACGGTCGAATGTGTTAGGCTGAAAAGGCACGCACACACACGCACACACGCACGCACACCCTCACACACACTCATAAACATATACACACACACAGGGACGCACACAGGCACGCACACACAGGCACGCACACACACACGCACAGGCCACACACGGTGTCTATCTGGGTTGTGAGACATTTATTAAAGTTTGTGGACACGCACAAGACACACCCTGCCTTAGAAATATGAACCAAGCGTCCACTGATGTACGCACACACACATGTGTGTTGTATGTACACATGTGCGTGTTGTACTGTACATGTGCGTGTTGTACTGTACATGTGCGTGTTGTACTGTACATGTGTGTGTTGTACTGTACATGTGTGTGTTGTACTGTACATGTGTGTGTTTTATGTACACATGTGTGTGTTGTATGTACACATGTGTGTGTTGTATGTACACATGTGTGTGTTGTAGGTACATGTGTGTGCATAGACACCTTCATTCACCACATCCCCCCCTCCCTCTGTCACCCCCTTCCCCCCACTTCACACATCATCACACACAGCAGCCTGGAATGTTCCACATAACTTGCCACCAGGGGGACACACACACACACACACACGCACACTCAGTATACTGTTATACTAGACTGGCATTCTGTCTCCACACACACATTTTATATTACTATTGTGTGTGTGTGTGTGTGTGTGTGTGTGTGTGTGTGTGTGTGTGTGTGTGTGTGTGTGTGATTCCTCGAGATTTGAGTAATGATACTTTAGTGTATAATCCTTCTCTTGGTGTGGCCTCAGGCTCTCACACACGCACCGCTGTCTGTCCACACAACAAAACATGCTGGATCTAGTCCTGGAACAATGTAATTCTATAGAAGACCTTCCTGTCTGTCTGCTGGTCCCTCCCCCCCTCCCCCTCTCCCCCCCTCCCCCCTAACCAGCAGGCAGTAGTGGTTTGGATGAATCCC
>JACYXH010000093.1:307500-320000 GCA_026745465.1 Lota lota | reverse complement strand
ACACACACACAGTCAGAACACATATTCCTGCATCATCTACACTCCTGCTGTCACACACAGGACAGTACATCATACAGGAAGTAGAGGAACACACACACCGTCAAAACAAATTAACGATAATCCAATCAACCATCTTCACATCACTCACAGGAAGTGACATCAAGACGTGCGTGGATCTCACACCACCTAAACCAGCTCATGACATCAAGTGTTGATACGGTCTCCTCTGAGAGCCCTGGACCCGGACCGGACCGAGACCGGAGCCGGACCGGAGCTGGACCGGAGCTGGACCGGAGCCGGACCGGAGCCGGACCGGACCCGGACCGAAGCCGGACCGGACCCGGACCGAAGCCGGACCGGACCCGGACCGGACCCGGACTGGAGCTGGACCGGACCCGGACCGGACCCGAACCGGACCTGGACCGGACCCGGACCGGACCCGGACCCGGACCGGACCCGGACCCGGACCGGACCCGGACCGAAGCCAGACCGGACCCGGACCGGAGCCGGACTGGAGCTGGACCGGACCCGGACCGGACCCGGACCCGGACTGGAGCTGGACCGGACCCGGACCGGACCCGGACCGGAACTGGAGCACACCAGGGACCACTGACTCATCCCAGGTCTAATGGGATGCCTGTGATCTTTCCACATCTGGCTGGACACGCTGCCCATCGCTATGGTTACAGCTGTCCCCTCTAGCGGCCATTTTGAACCGACCCATTCTTCTCCTCTGCCCCCCGCCCCCCCAGTCCCCCCCCCCCCCTCAGTCCGGGGGGGAGGGGGGGGGGGGGGGCAGAGGCCACAGATCCTACTCAGTACTATACATATTCTATATACATGATGTATACTATTAAACACGATATATTATATAGTACGCACTACATTCAACCCCGGGCCTTTAGTCAGCAGTCAACAGGATCCACGCTTTTGGACTTCGACCGTGTAGCGAGGGGGTTCAGTATTTACACACCTAGGAACACACACACACACACACACTCACACACACACACACACACACACACACACACACACACACACACACACACACACACACACACACACACACACACACACACACACACACACACACACACACACACACACACTCAAACACACACACACACACACACACTCAAACACACACACACACTCAAACACACACACACACACACACACTCAAACACACCTGGAGAGACACACACACACTTTGATAATTTGTCAGTTGCTCTCTGATATCTGGGCTTCCTCCTTTTGACATGCAGCTCTGTCAACACAAGTGTGTCCAGTTCTCTCCAAGTCTCTCTCTCTCTCTCCAAGTCTCTCTCTCTCTCTCTCTCTCTCTCTCTCTCTCTGAGTGTCTCTCTCTCTCTAAGTGTCTCTCTCCCCCTCTCTCACTCAGTCTCTCTCTCTCTCTCTCTCTGAGTCTCTCTCCCCCTAGTAGAGATAGAGATCAGACAGGTGGAGTAGAGATAGAGAGATCAAACAGACAGGTGGAGTAGAGATAGAGATCAAACAGACAGGTGGAGTAGAGAGAGAGATCAAACAGACAGGTGGAGTACAGATAGAGATCAGACGGACAGGTGGAGTAGAGATAGAGATCAAACAGGTGGAGTAGAGATAGAGATCAGCCAGGTGGAGTAGAGATAGAGATCAGACAGGTGGAGTAGAGATATAGATCAGACAGGTTGAGTAGAGATAGAGATCAGACAGGTGGAGTAGAGATAGAGAGATCAAACAGACAGGTGGAGTAGAGATAGAGATCAAACAGACAGGTGGAGTAGAGAGAGAGATCAAACAGACAGGTGGAGTACAGATAGAGATCAGACGGACAGGTGGAGTAGAGATAGAGATCAAACAGGTGGAGTAGAGATAGAGATCAGCCAGGTGGAGTAGAGATAGAGATCAGACAGGTGGAGTAGAGATATAGATCAGACAGGTTGAGTAGAGATAGAGATCAGACAGGTGGAGTAGAGCTAGAGAGATCAAACAGACAGGTGGAGTAGAGATAGAGATCAAACAGGCAGGTGGAGTAGAGATAGAGATCAAACAGACAGGTGGAGTAGAGATAGAGATCAAACAGACAGGTGGAGTAGAGATAGAGATCAAACAGACAGGTGGAGTAGAGATAGAGAGATCAAACAGACAGGTGGAGTAGAGATAGAGAGATCAAACAGACAGGTGGAGTAGAGATAGAGATCGAAAAGACAGGTGGAGTAGAGATAGAGAGATCAAACAGACAGGTGGAGTAGAGATAGAGAGATCAAACAGACAGGTGGAGTAGAGATAGAGTTCGAAAGACAGGTGGAGTAGAGATAGAGAGATCAAACAGGCAGGTGGAGTAGAGATAGAGATCAAACAGACAGGTGGAGTAGAGATAGAGAGATCAAACAGACAGGTGGAGTAGAGATAGAGAGATCAAACAGGCAGGTGGAGTAGAGATAGAGATCAGACAGGTGGAGTAGAGATAGAGATCAAACAGAGATGGATGGAAACATATCTGTTAGATTAGAGTAACACTGGAGCTTCACTTGCTTGTCGCTTATGTGAACATGTGTGCAATACAGTACACAAGTTCATATGAAACCCCTCCTCCCCCTCTTCCTCCCCTCTTCCTCCCCCTCTACCTTCCCTCCCCCTCTCCCCCTCCTCCCCCATCCTCCCCCCAACAGACAGCTGCTGGCTGCTGTAATCAAACACACACACGCACATATATACTGTACATTGTGTGTGTGTGTGTGTGTGTGTGTGTGTGTGTGTGTGTGTGTGTGTGTGTGTGTGTGTGTGTGTGTGTGTGTGTGTCAGAATCGTCCCCCACTTTCAGAGTCAGTCGGCCAAGTTGGCAACGTGCCACCCGTCAATGTGTCTCTCCCCTCCCTCCCTCCCTCCCCTCCCTCTCTCTCTCTCTCCAGGGGGTCCTGTATGCGTCTCCTGTCCGTCCCTCCCTCGGCTGGCAGAACTCCAGAAGACAGAATTCCAAGCTGAGATTCCAAAGCAGGAATTCTGAGCCCTCTCTCTCTCTCTCCGTCTCTAATCTTCACGTGAAGGCCTCTCTCGCCCGATTCTGAACGCTCTTCCGCTAAGCCATAGGAAAGACCCCACTGTCTCCCTCCCTCCCTCCCTCCCTCCCTCCCTCCCTCGCTCTGAGTCAGTTAAGGACAGCTAAGCTAAACGTGCTACATTCCTGTCGGATCGCTGCAGTCGTTACACGGTGTGGAGAGGTTCCGGTGGGTCGTGGACTATCAATCCCACTTCAAGACGGAGCTCCTGGACTATCAATCCCACTTCAAGACGGAGCTCCTGGACTATCAATCCCACTTCAAGACGGAGCTCCTGGACTATCAATCCCACTTCAAGACGGAGCTCCTGGACTATCAATCCCACTTCAAGACGGAGCTCCTGGACTATCAATCCCACTTCAAGAAGGAGCTCCTAGACTATCAATCCCACCTAAAGACGGAGCTCCTGGACTATCAATCCCACCTAAAGACGGAGCTCCTGGACTATCAACCCCACCTAAAGACGGAGCTCCTGGACTATCAATCCCACCAAAAGACGGAGCTCCTGGACTACACACTACACACACACACGCACACCGACACACACACACACACATGCATCTACACACACACACACCCCCGCACACACGCACACTACATGAGCTGTGATGAAAGACCAAGATCAGTTTTCAGCGTGAACCAAACAGGTGTCACTCAGCATGAAGTCATTAGGAGGCTAACAGGTGTCACTCAGCATGAAGTCATTAGGAGGCTAACAGGTGTCACTCAGCATGAAGTCATTAGGAGGCTAACAGGTGTCACTCAGCATGAAGTCATTAGGATGCTAACAGGAACGCAGACCGCTGTGCTGGACTCAGTTCAATTTCTGACTTCACTGTCCGATCCTGTTCACTAGTGCTAGCACGTCGAGCTCACCAGTGCTAGCACGTCGAGCTCACCAGTGCTAGCACGTCGAGCTCACCAGTGCTAGCACGTCGAGCTCACTATTGCTAGCACGTCGAGCTCACCAGTGCTAGCACGTCGAGCTCACCAGTGCTAGCACGTCCATGTCACTAGTGCTACTAAGTTCACGAGTGCTAGTATGTTCACTAGTGCTAGTAAGTTCACTAGTGCTAGTACGTTCACTAGTGCTACTAAGTTCATTAGTGCTAGTACGTTCACTGGTGCTAGTACGTTCACTGGTGCTAGCACGTCGAGCTCACCAGTGCTAGCACGTCGAGCTCACCAGTGCTAGCACGTCGAGCTCACTATTGCTAGCACGTCGAGCTCACCAGTGCTAGCACGTCGAGCTCACCAGTGCTAGCACGTCGAGCTCACCAGTGCTAGCACGTCGAGCTCACCAGTGCTAGCACGTCGAGCTCACCAGTGCTAGCACGTCTAGCTCACCAGTGTTAGCACGTCGAGCTCACCAGTGCTAGCACGTCGAGCTCACCAGTGCTAGCACGTCGAGCTCACCAGTGCTAGCACGTCGAGCTCACCAGTGCTAGCACGTCGAGCTCACCAGTGCTAGCACGTCGAGCTCACTATTGCTAGCACGTCGAGCTCACTAGTGCTAGCACGTCGAGCTCACTAGTGCTAGCACGTCCAGTTCACTAGTGCTACTAAGTTCACGAGTGCTAGTATGTTCACTAGTGCTAGTAAGTTCACTAGTGCTAGTACGTTCACTAGTGCTACTAAGTTCATTAGTGCTAGTACGTTCACTGGTGCTAGTACGCTCACTGGTGCTAGTACGTTCACTAGTGCTAGTACGTTCACTAGTGCTAGCATGTTCACTAGTGCTAGTAAGTTCACTAGTGCTACTAAGTTCACTAGTGCTACTAAGTTCACAAGTGCTAGTAAGTCCACGAGTGCTAGTAAGTTCATTAGTGCTAGTACGTTCACTAGTGCTAGTACGTTCACAAGTGCTAGTAAGTTCACTAGTGCTAGTACGTTCATTAGTGCTAGTAAGTTCACTAGTGCTAGTACGTTCACTAGTGCTAGTACGTTCACTAGTGCTAGTACGTTCACTAGTGCTAGTACGTTCACTAGTGCTAGTACGTTCACTAGTGCTAGTACGTTCACTAGTGCTAGTACGTTCACTAGTGCTAGTAAGTTCACTAGTGCTAGTTCTTCTGCAAGGAGCAGGACGAGGTCTGGGGAGATAAGGAGAGAGATTCCCATGGAAAGAACGAGAGAGGCCCGCACTCAAGGTAGCCTTATCAGGAAAGATAGAGAAGGAGAGAGGAAGGGAGAGAGGGTGGGGAGTGGGAAGGTGGGAGGGAGGGAGAGAGGGTGGGAGGGCAGTGGGAGGGAGGGAGAGAGGGTGGGAGGGGACTGGGAAGGTGGGAGTGAGGGGAGAGAGAAGTAAAAATGGACTGCAAAGATTTAAGAGGACGAAAGGAAAAAGGAGTGAATGTGATGAGGAGCAGAAGGAAGGGAGGGATGGAGAGCAGGGAGGGAGGGAGGGAGGGAGGGGAGGATATGACGAGAATGGCACACAGGACTTTAATAACACTGTCTAGCAACTGTTAGATTACTCAGCTGTGGCACAGACAACTATCTCCTGCGCGTGTGCGTGATATAAATAAGGAGAAGGGAGGAGGGAGGACAGGATGTGGTCCGCCGAGACCTTGACCTCTGACCTCAGGGAAACTCCTCTGAAACATTCTGTCCATCGTCCAGCAAGCATTCCATCATCAGGGAGGGGAGGAGAGGAGAGACATGGGGAGTGAAACAACAGATAACCCTCATTATAGAGGGGAGAGAGACAGAGAGTGAGAAAGATTTATTCTCACCCAAGTTAACAAGGTAGCCACACACACACACACACACACGGGAGAGCCATGACAACAGCTGTGGTTTGTCAAAGCACTCAGACATCAATATTGTTAACCTTCACGCTGCTACTGTAAAGTCAACTTTAACATCCTCCTCCTCCTCTTAAGATAGACTCATGATGTTAACAGGATACATGTGTGGGTCTTCTGGGTCTGTCTGGAGATGTTCTACATCTCTGGACCTTCTGTCCATCCAACGGCATTCATCTCATATCCTGTAGGCCTTAATTTCCCCTCTCTCTCTCTCTCTCTCTCTCTCTCTCTCTCTCTCTCTCTCTCTCTCTCTCTCTCTCTCTCTCTCTCTCTCTCTCTCTCTCTCTCTCTCTCTCTCTCTCTCTCTCTCTCTCTCTCTCTCTCTCTCTCTCTCTCTCTCTCTCTCTCTCTCTCTCTCTCTCTCTCTCTCTCTCATACGTCAGAGGCCCAACTGAAGACCATTGGCCGCCTAGCACACGTAGCACACTGCTAACCTAGAGCTGCGTGCCTGGGGAGAAACACCTCCACTGTGTTGAGTTCATGTCACCGTGTCCACTCGGCTTATGGGAAGTCCAGTGAATTCAGACCCGTGTCAGGAAGGTGTTCGGGGGGGGAACCTAAGGTGTGTTTCTTCGCTACCCTCTTCATCCTTTCCCCTTTCCCCTCTCCACGCCTATATTTGTCTATGGAGTGAAGACATTCCTAAAGCTGCCACCACACACAGACCCCACCCCCCCCCCCCCCCACACACACACACACACACCATATGCACAACATCTACATGTTGTATATGTGGTGCATATCACACAATCTCCAAGGTTCTGGGTTTGATCCCCAATGTCTTCAGTCTACCAGTAGGCCTCCTAGAGCAAGATGACCTCCAACCCCTACCTGCTCCTTAATGACCTGTCTCTGTACTGTCTAACCCCTACCTGCTCCTTAATGACCTGTCTCTGTACTGTCTAACCCCTACCTGCTCCTTAATGACCTGTCTCTGTACTGTCTAACCCCTACCTGCTCCTTAATGACCTGTCTCTGTACTGTCTAACCCCTACCTGCTCCTTAATGACCTGTCTCTGTACTGTCTAACCCCTACCTGCTCCTTAATGACCTGTCTCTGTACTGTCTAACCCCTACCTGCTCCTTAATGACCTGTCTCTGTACTGTCTAACCCCTACCTGCTCCTTAATGACCTGTCTCTGTACTGTCTAACCCCTACCTGCTCCTTAATGACCTGTCTCTGTACTGTCTAACCCCTACCTGCTCCTTAATGACCTGTCTCTGTACTGTCTGACCCCTACCTGCTCCTTAATGACCTGTCTCTGTACTGTCTAACCCCTACCTGCTCCTTAATGACCTGTCTCTGTACTGTCTAACCCCTACCTGCTCCTTAATGACCTGTCTCTGTACTGTCTAACCCCTACCTGCTCCTTAATGACCTGTCTCTGTACTGTCTAACCCCTACCTGCTCCTTAATGACCTGTCTCTGTACTGTCTATCCCCTACCTGCTCCTTAATGACCTGTCTCTGTACTGTCTAACCCCTACCTGCTCCTTAATGACCTGTCTCTGTACTGTCTATTTAACTCCACCTGTCTGTTTGATCTCTCTATCTCTACTCCACCTGTCTGTTAATTATATGGATCTGAATTCACTGTAGGTCTATTTGGATATAAGCAGCATGACTAAATAGTAAATATTGAGTGAGTCTGTAGTTCTTCATGGTTTAGGAGTCAGAGGCAGGTCACCTGGGCTTACCTGCCCTCTACCTGGGCTTAATCCCACCTAGACGACATATAAACACCTGGATCAGATAATCCTGCTATCTTCATCCCGGTGCCAGAGTACCTGGTGTGTAAACACTCCTATCTCAGGAAACCTCAATGGAGGGAAAATGTCAGGTCAAAGAATTAACCGGGCAGAAATAATACAATTTACATCTCGAAATAATGTATGCATGTTTATTTTTGTTTCACTACAGCGGAGGCCTCGAGCTCTTCAATGCCTTACTCCCTCCTCCCTCCCTCCCTCCCTCCCTCCCTCTCTCCCTCCCTCACCTTTCCTCCGTTGACACTGCCTCCCCCTCCCCCCCTCCCCCACCCCCACCCATTTCATTATTTAAAGTCAAGAAAAGAATAGAAACTCAAACACGCAGTCGGACAAAGGCAATATTTACCTTCACATTAACCTCTCCCCCCTCTCTTTCTTTCTCTCCCTCCCTCCCACTTCCCCTCTCCCTTCCCCTTTACCTTGCTCTCTCTCACCCCTGCACCTTACCTGAGCTCAATGCACCTTTCCAGGTGCCTGAGGGTGTGTGTGTGTGTGTGTGTGTGTGTGTGTGTGTGTGTGTGTGTGTGTGTGTGTGTGTGTGAACTCTATTCATGGAAAACATTGCCACAGAAGACAGGAATGTAGGAAAAGGTTCGTTTGAGTTAATGCAACATTATGAACGCAGTGACAGACACGGACAGATATGGAGACGCTCCAAGCGTGATGAAGATGAAGACCATGGAAACTATGTCAGCGTTCTCTAGGTCTTCGAGGAGGTCTCACAGATGAGAGACATCTGTCCCACGGTCGATGACTCACGACCAGACGACATTAACCAATCAGAGACGGGCTCAAGTTCAAAACATCGGAACAACCGCTACATTCAGCGACGTGTCAGAAATATTCCGGAGTCAACAACTACAACCATTGTGACACAAACCTCTTTGAATAATTTAAATGCTCTTTAAATTTGCCTCTTCACTGTCCTCGTTTGAGGCTAAATGAGCTTCTTGTCTGCTAGCTGGCAGGCGTTAGCACGGCGCTATTATTAGCCTAGCTTGGCAGAAGAGTGGCGGACAGAGTTGTGAGTGCCCAGGGAGGGCCAGGGCACTGGGTCTGTGTTGGGTCTAGCCAATCAAAACGAACCAACAGCAAACAATGATAAACATCACCAAGTGCTGGCTTGCTAGCGCAAAGATGCACAGGGATGCTAATTAGCACACGCACACACACACACACACACACACACACACACACACACACACACACACACACA
This sequence comes from Lota lota, assembly GCA_026745465.1. Taxonomy (NCBI): domain Eukaryota; kingdom Metazoa; phylum Chordata; class Actinopteri; order Gadiformes; family Lotidae; genus Lota; species Lota lota. Next base: position 311,146 of record JACYXH010000093.1, on the reverse strand, counting down.
CACACACACACACACACACACACACACACACACACACACACACACACACACACCTTCCATTACTTGAACCCTCTCGTTTGATCTTCTCCGCTAAAGGCTAAACGGCTAACGCTGGGGTTTAGAAGAACGTTTTGAGACGGTCTGAGGAGCTTCTTTACCTTCTCACAACAGCGTGAGAAAGCCTTCTTAGTGTGGAAAGAGCCGGTTCAAACGAGACCTCTTCCCTATGAGCAGCAGCCGCTCAGATCTCAGAGCCCTGACAAACGGGTTCAAATGCCTCCTGTCACTCACAGCTCGTTGAGCAAGGCAGGTGTGTCGCCAAACGGATGGATCCTTTGGATCACAACCCAACCACGCACGAGAACCTGCTGCCAGAACACAGCGGTTCTACAGCATCGCGTTCTGGAGACCGTGGTTCCCCAGGGTTCTCCTGGGTTCTACAGGGTTCTGGAGACTGTGGTTCCCCAGGGTTCTCCTGGGTTCTACAGGGTTCTGGAGACCGTGGTTCCCCAGGGTTCTCCTGGGTTCTAGAGACCTTGGTTCTCCAGGGTTCTCCTGGGCTCTACTGGGTTCTGGAGACTGTGGTTCTCCAGGGTTCTCCTGGGTTCTGGGGAGACTGGAGGTTCTATAGAACTTTGTGGAACCTGGCATGGTGGTTCTAAGACGTGGTGCTACAGTGTAGTTCAACAAAACACACAACCTTGAAATACCAACCGGCTGACAGTACACTGTGTGTGTGCGTGCGTGCGTTTGTGTGCGCGTGTGTGTGTATGTGTGTGTCTGTGTCCTCTTCTGAAGCACTATTTTTGATGTGCTTGAACTTCAAGGTTCAGAATTAAACATTGTATGAACGCTTATACAAACTTCAAGTGTATATGTATATATATATATATATATATATATATATATATATATATATATACATATATGTATATATACCTGCCTCCAAGGTACCTCCCACATGTATTTCTTCAATATATTCTCCATCATAAGTGGGGGTGTGAGACTGCATCCAGTCAGAGCAGCCTGTTAGTGAACTGCATCCAGTCAGAGCAGCCTGTTAGTGAACTGTACCAGTCAGAGCAGCCTGTTAGTGAACTGTACCAGTCAGAGCAGCCTGTTAGTGAACTTGACCAGTCAGAGCAGCCTGTTAGTGAACTGCATCAGTCAGAGCAGCCTGTTAGTGAACTGTACCAGTCAGAGCAGCCTGTTAGTGAACTGTACCAGTCAGAGCAGCCTGTTAGTGAACTGCATCAGTCAGAGCAGCCTGTTAGTGAACTGTACCAGTCAGAGCAGCCTGTTAGTGAACTGTACCAGTCAGAGCAGCCTGTTAGTGAACTGCATCAGTCAGAGCAGCCTGTTAGTGAACTGCATCAGTCAGAGCAGCCTGTTAGTGAACTGTATCAGTCAGAGCAGCCTGTTAGTGAACTGTATCAGTCAGAGCAGCCTGTTAGTGAACTGCATCAGTCAGAGCAGCCTGTTAGTGAACTGCATCAGTCAGAGCAGCCTGTTAGTGAACTGCACCAGTCAGAGCAGCCTGTTAGTGAACTGTACCAGTCAGAGCAGCCTGTTAGTGAACTGTATCAGTCAGAGCAGCCTGTTAGTGAACTGTATCAGTCAGAGCAGCCTGTTAGTGAACTGCATCACGCTGCTTCCTGCGTTCTGCTGTGGAGAACCAGAGACTCTGTCTGTTCCCAGACAGAGTGACACCGGGGGGCTGATAAAGGACCCATTCAGCCCTGGAGGGGCACATCAAACAGGCCCTCAGGGGCCAAGCAAACACAACCACACAATAGCAGCCCCTGGATTGGCTGGTGAGAGTATATGGGTACACTATATGAGAGTAGCTGATTGGCTGGTGAGAGTATATGGGTACACTATATGACAGTAGCTGATTGGCTGGTGAGAGTATATGGGTACACTATATGACAGTAGCTGATTGGCTGGTGAGAGTATATGGGTACACTATATGACAGTAGCTGATTGGCTGGTGAGAGTATATGGGTACACTATATGAGAGTAGCTGATTGGCTGGTGAGAGTATACGGGTACACTATATGACAGTAGCTGATTGGCTGGTGAGAGTATATGGGTACACTATATGACAGTAGCTGATTGGCTGGTGAGAGTATATGGGTACACTATATGACAGTAGCTGATTGGCTGGTGAGAGTATACGGGTACACTATATGAGAGTAGCTGATTGGCTGGTGAGAGTATACGGGTACACTATATGAGAGTAGCTGATTGGCTGGTGAGAGTATACGGGTACACTATATGACAGTAGCTGATTGGCTGGTGAGAGTATACGGGTACACTATATGACAGTAGCTGATTGGCTGGTGAGAGTATATGGGTACACTATATGAGAGTAGCTGATTGGCTGGTGAGAGTATATGGGTACACTATATGACAGTAGCTGATTGGCTGGTGAGAGTATATGGGTACACTATATGAGAGTAGCTGATTGGCTGGTGAGAGTATATGGGTACACTATATGACAGTAGCTGATTGGCTGGTGAGAGTATATGGGTACACTATATGACAGTAGCTGATTGGCTGGTGAGAGTATATGGGTACACTATATGACAGTAGCTGATTGGCTGGTGAGAGTATATGGGTACACTATATGAGAGTAGCTGATTGGCTGGTGAGAGTATACGGGTACACTATATGACAGTAGCTGATTGGCTGGTGAGAGTATACGGGTACACTATATGACAGTAGCTGATTGGCTGGTGAGAGTATATGGGTACACTATATGACAGTAGCTGATTGGCTGGTGAGAGTATACGGGTACACTATATGAGAGTAGCTGATTGGCTGGTGAGAGTATACGGGTACACTATATGACAGTAGCTGATTGGCTGGTGAGAGTATACGGGTACACTATATGACAGTAGCTGATTGGCTGGTGAGAGTATATGGGTACACTATATGACAGTAGCTGATTGGCTGGTGAGGGTATATGGGTACACTATATGACAGTAGCTGATTGGCTGGTGAGAGTATATGGGTACACTATATGACAGTAGCTGATTGGCTGGTGAGAGTATATGGGTACACTATATGAGAGTAGCTGATTGGCTGGTGAGTTTATGGGTACACTATATGAGAGTAGCTGATTGGCTGGTGAGAGTATATGGGTACACTATATGAGAGTAGCTGATTGGCTGGTGAGAGTATATGGGTACACTATATGAGAGTAGCTGATTGGCTGGTGAGTTTATGGGTACACTATATGAGAGTAGCTGATTGGCTGGTGAGAGTATATGGGTACACTATATGAGAGTAGCTGATTGGCTGGTGAGAGTATATGGGTACACTATATGAGAGTAGCTGATTGGCTGGTGAGAGTATATGGGTACACTATATGAGAGTAGCTGATTGGCTGGTGAGAGTATATGGGTACACTATACGGAGGATGGGGGAGAGATGCTGAAGGACAAATCAAGGAGGTGGAGAAGAAGGGAATATAAAGGAGAGAGACGGAGAAGGGGGGATTGGGGGAGTGTGGAAGGGAGGGATGGAGGGGGAGAGAGCCATGTTGACTGAAGAACAGGTCACCTAAGGGACAATGGGGTGTGTGTGTGTGTGTGTGTGTGTGTGTGTGTGTGTGTGTGTGTGTGTGTGTGTGTGTGTGTGT
>JACYXH010000093.1:292500-302500 GCA_026745465.1 Lota lota | reverse complement strand
TGTGTGTGTGCGTGTGTGTGTGCCAGAGAGACAGAAGAGGTTGAACTAATCGCCGGGCCTGACAGTAGCTAAATACAGACCTGGTGCCAGAGAAGAGCTTTAAATCAGACCAACACACAGGAGAATCACATTCATCCGCTCGCTGGCTAACGGAAGAGGTCAGAGGTCACCCGGAGAAGAATTCACAGACACATAGCTCCATCCACGCTGGACGACATTCAACAACCTGCTTGTTTGAGTCTGTACTTACTAAGCACGCCAAGTGGCTGAACGCAGGAATGGGTACACAACATACTGTACCAACCAAGAGTTAGTACACTATTTAAATATGTTCTGCTTTGACAAAACATTCTACAATCTAAGAAATATCATACATCAAGTCATCCTGAATTCATTAGTTTCCAATAACTTCAAGACATTCCAAAAGCTTATAATATGTGTAATTCAAAATAATGAATGAAACAGCTCTAAACCCCTAACCCTGTTATCTAGAGTATTTAAAGAGCTCTAAAACATTCCATAATCATATCCTAAATTATTGTGTAATCTAGAATCTTTTAAAAGCTCTAAAACCCTCCTGACCTGTAATCCAGAATACAGAAAGAGCTCTAAAACCCTCCTGACCTGTAATCCAGAATACAGAAAGAGCTCTAAAACCCTCCTGACCTGTAATCCAGAATACAGAAAGAGCTCTAAAACCCTCCTGACCTGTAATCCAGAATACAGAAAGAGCTCTAAAACCCTCCTGACCTGTAATCCAGAATACAGAAAGAGCTCTAAAATCCTAACACTCATTTCTAAGCTCTAGAAACCACAATACCTGCCTTGTGGCCAGGCTATGCGTCCTATTCACCTAGCAGCCATCTTGGATCCATCTTGGCTCCAAACGCTAGCTGGGGGGGGGGGGGGGGGGGGGGGGGGACTGAATGAAGAATTCCGCATTCAGTTCCCCCACCCAGTTAGCGTTTCGAACCAAGATGGCTTCCTGGTTATATAAGCAGAGTGTGTGAGTGTCTCATATGACAAAGAGTCTGCCTAGCAGACAAAGAGCTCACCACAGCCACCTCCGAGCTGCTGTCACCCGACCCCACCGCCGGGTGGAAACATGTCCTCACACGCCCGTCACGTACCATGCATGTCCGGATGCATGGACGAGTACATGTGGATGCAATTACCACACTGTAAACAGGTGTGTACAAGGTGTGTGGTCCCAGGTGTGATGGTGTACAGGTGTGTTAGGTTGACCTGCCCGAACCAGGTGTGTTAAGTGTTATAGCTAGTCTACCTGAACCAGGTGTGTTCGTACAGGTGTGTAGATACAGGTGTGTTGGGTTGGTCTACCTGAGACAGGTAAATTGGTACAGGTGTGTTAGGTTATATAGTTGATCTACCTGTAAATGTGTGTTGGTTTGACCTACCTGTACCAGGTGTGTTGGTACAGGTGGACAGATACAGCTGTGTAAGGTTGACCTACCTGGACCAGGTGTGTTGGTACAGGTGTGTTAGTGTACCAGGTGTGTTAAGTTGACCTACCTGTACCAGGTGTGTTGGTACAGGTGTGTAAATACAGCTGTGTAAGGATGACCTACCTGGACCAGGTGTGTTGGTACAGGTGTGTTAAATTGACCTATCTGTACCAGGTGTGTTGGTACAGGTGGGCAGATACAGCTGTGTAAGGTTGAACTACCTGTACCAGGTGTGTTGGTACAGGTGTGTAAATACAGCTGTGTAAGGAGGACTTACCTGGACCAGGTGTGTTGGTACAGGTGTGTTAAGTTGACCTATCTGTACCAGGTGTGTTGGTACAGGTGTGTAGATACAGGTGTGTAGATACAGGTGTTTTGGTACAGGTGTGTAAGATTGACCTACCTGTCCGAGGTCCAGAGTGACGTTGACCTGGTTGAACTCAGTGCTTCGGGACAGCGGGGGGCTCTGCCACCACCTCTCCGTCCCGTCGATGGCGTTGGTGATGGGGTGGGCGCGGTCGCCATTGTTCTGACTGCAGACGTCGCAATACTGGCCCTGAGAACCGCCACAACATTAGAACAGAAGTACAGGCCCAGAGAGAACATCAAGCATGCATGAATCGGCCCGATTACAATTTGTAAAAAATATATATATTTTAAACTGCACATGTTTTTGATTACTCTTTTGTGCTTGATCATTTGTGCTTTTATGTCTACATGTGGTTTTAAATATTGTTTTGTAGGGCAGACATTGGTCTCAGAGCCTGCCCAAACAAATAAAACCATTAACATGTTGATGGCTGTTACATACGAGGGTAATGCTTCATTAGACCACAAGTGTGGTCTCGTTTTGATCATAATGTTTTGACTTCTGTTGCGGACATTGAAAACCGATTTGCACACTGGAGTGAAGTTAATCTTCATATTTTCAGTATGTCGTTTGTTTTATTTGAAGTTAGAATGGTTTAACTTTAACAGTCTTCAAATTATATTAATATGACGTGAGGTTCAGTTAGCTTTGCACAGACACAGCCGGCCGAAATGTCAGAGGGCTACTTTTTATTTGTATACTTTGAGTACATTTCAGAGCATGTACCTTTCCACTTTTACTTACGCAAAGAAGTTGAATCAGTACTTCTACTTTTACCAGAGTAAAGAATGCGTGGACACCACTGTCTGTCTGTCGGTTGTTTGTCTGTCTGGCTCTCTCGCCCTCCCTCCCTCTCTCTCTCTCTCTCTCTCTCTCTCTCTCTCTCTCTCTCTCTCTCTCTCTCTCTCTCTCTCTCTCTCTCTCTCTCTCTCTCTCTCTCTCTCTCTCGCCCTCCCTCTCTCTCTCTCTCTCTCTCTCGTAAGGGAAGCAAATAGTGTCGCTCGCGGCAACACCTGCTGCCTCATGTGATCAATCCTTATTCTCTTTTTCACCCTCCACTCCTCCCTCAATCACAGCTATAATTTACACCCCACTAACCGGAGAGAGAGAGAGAGAGAGAGAGAGAGAGAGAGAGAGACTCAATACACCAATATATACATGCATGTAATCTAACTATTTCATGAGTGTACTTGGTGCTTTGTTAACTCATGCTTGTGTTTGTCACCAGCTACATGCACAGTGAGTGCACACAGCTGTAGCCTATGTGGCATGAGGGGGCTCTCTCTCTCTCTCTCTCTCTCTCTCTCTCTCTCTCTCTCTCTCTCTCTCTCTCTCTCTCTCTCTCTCTCTCTCTCTCTCTCTCTCTCTCTCTCTCTCTCTCTCTCTCTCTCTCTCTCTCTCTCTCTCTCTCCTCTCTCTCTCTCTCTCTCTCTCTCTCTCTCTCTCTCTCTCTCTCTCTCTCTCTCTCTCTCTCTCCCCCCCCCCCTGTGGTTTTTAATTAACTAAACCAGCACAGCATCTAGCTGTGAAATCAAAACAGGATTAACCTGAAAGAGAGGCGAGAGAAAGCGAAAGAGAAAGCCACAGAGAGAAAGAGAAACAGAAAGAGAGGGAAAGAGACAATTCTGACTCCATCCTAACAAGTACAATTCCCCTCCAGATCCAATCACTAAACATGAGCTTCTTCTGCTCCCCAGCCATCCAGAACTCCTTCTCCACCTCCCTTCACTCCTCCTGTACTGTGCTCCTCCAGACATTATCTACTCCAAGTTGATCCTTCAGACTAACTCCTCCTGTACTGTGCTCCTCCAGACGTTATCTACTCCAAGTTGATCCTTCAGACTAACTCCTCCTGTACTGTGCTCCTCCAGACGTTATCTACTCCAAGTTGATCCTTCAGACTAACTCCTCCTGTACTGTGCTCCTCCAGACGTTATCTACTCCAAGTTGATCCTTCAGACTAACTCCTCCTGTACTGTGCTCCTCCAGACGTTATCTACTCCAAGTTGATCCTTCAGACTAACTCCTCCTGTACTGTGCTCCTCCAGACGTTATCTACTCCAAGTTGATCCTTCAGACTAACTCCTCCTGTACTGTGCTCCTCCAGACGTTATCTACTCCAAGTTGATCCTTCAGACTAACTCCTCCTGTACTGTGCTCCTCCAGACGTTATCTACTCCAAGTTGATCCTTCAGACTAACTCCTCCTGTACTGTGCTCCTCCAGACGTTATCTACTCCAAGTTGATCCTTCAGACTAACTCCTCCTGTACTGTGCTCCTCCAGACGTTATCTACTCCAAGTTGATCCTTCAGACTAACTCCTCCTGTACTGTGCTCCTCCAGACGTTATCTACTCCAAGTTGATCCTTCAGACTAACTCCTCCTGTACTGTGCTCCTCCAGACGTTATCTACTCCAAGTTGATCCTTCAGACTAACTCCTCCTGTACTGTGCTCCTCCAGACGTTATCTACTCCAGAGTTTATAGTTGAAGATATCAGAGCATTGAGGTTTGGAGGATGGTTTGGTAGGGTTTGAACAGGAGCGGTTTACTTTAGTATAGATATGCATTATGAAGAAGGGACCTCAAAGATCTGTATCTGAACATCTCCCAGACCTCAACATCTGGACCTGTGGTCTAAATCAAGGTGGTTGAGTTGTCACCTCATCAAGCAGACGTCATGAAGATTCAATGAAATAATCGAATGGAGGACACCGTGGCTAACGTCTTAGCGATGGTTTCGATCAGACATCCCATCTGTTCCACTGCTATCTCTGGGCACACTTACCATGTGTGCAGCAGTGTAGCATCTCTGGACGAGGTGCACTATATTGTCTCTGGGAACATCAAGAATATGCTTTTAATATTTCATTTCTGAATACACAGAGTACGTGTGGTTTAAGTATAGCCTGTCTCTTGGAGTATTGCAGTATGTATTCTGAGTACTGCAGTATATATTCTGAGTACTGCAGTAGTAGTACATGGTCAGAGGAAGAGGCGGGAACCAGTAGTGACGCGTCTGGTGGCTGGGGGGGGGGGGCTTTCCGTCGGAACACAGGCGGCCATTTTGGGAGGTTATTTACACAACCTTTGATGAGTCATGGGGGGGGGGGCGGGGGTGTGACCTGCCCTCAGGCTACCAAACTAACCGCTGCCTTTCATTCATTCACTCTATTAACCCTGCCCCCAGCACACAAACACACGCGCCTGAGGACCCGGGTTTGGGGAGAATACCAGGGATTCTTCAGCAAGAGCCGTCCTCAGGGCGTCCATTTTAACTCTTTTATGACGTTTTGACCTTTTAACAGAACTGATTACCAACACGTCACATCTAGCTGCCTGGGAATCACTCACACACACACACACACACACACACACACACACACACACACACACACACACACACACACACACACACACACACACACACACACACACACACACACACACACACACACACACTTCTGTTGACTCTAACTGTAATTAGTGAAAACTCACACGATACTCTCCCCGCCAAAAAACCTCAACACGAAATCCAAGAGAGTTGGGAAACGACACCGCGAGCGCCTTTCCGGTAAATACCGTAAATAATGAAGCGCCGTCTGATTGGCTGCACGCTCACGCGGACTGCACGGGTCAATCAACGCGAGGAATGCAGGGACAGGTGGGAGAGAGCGCGAGAGCGAGACATGCTACAGAGAAGGCATGCGAGAGAGAAAATGGGTTTGATTTTTAACCGTTACACCGTCAATTTAAGTCCTTCCCCGTTAAGCGCTTTACTCTGAACGTGAGCCCCACCGAGCATTCATTTACCGAACTGATGGCCTGAGCGACCAGACTGGGAAAAGAAGTGCCATTATTTCCCATTGTAGTTAACACTAAACACCGGGTCAGGCGTATTCACACGGATTTACACCAGCGACTGAATTCCGGCCTACGTATAAACCCGACCCGCAGGTGCAGGTCTGCACCCCCCTCCCCCCCAGATGGGGAGAACCCGGCTCTCTGCTGGCTCTAAACCCCGGTTAATGTGTGCAGTACCTGGATGGTCTGGCTGGGGTCTCCCGACACGGGCCCGCCGACCAGCTTGCAGTACAGGTCGGTGATCGGCCGGTTGTCGTCCTCCCCGCAAGTCGCGGTGGCCGTGATCCGCGTGCCCTCGGCCAGGTTGAAGTACGGCGGGTGCAGGCTGTAGCCGTTCACCCCGTTGGTCGCGAGCTCCTGGGCCGAAGAAACGCCGGCAAAGTGTCCGGCAATGAGCAGTAGAATGAGCAGGACAAGCCGGCAGTGGGGGTCGCCCCGGTTCGGGCCGCGCTCCGGTCCTCTCGCCATCTTCACCTGCTCTCCCTCGCGTCGTCAGTTCAATAGACAAGTTTTGAGAGGAAAAAGTATTTTTGATAAAAGTTTTCTATTTGAATGTACAGCATGCGAACTGATCGTTACGCGATGCTCCGACAGGTCATCACAAGGCACGGAGCGATATTAACGTTGGGAGCGAGCCGAGCAGACTGTAGCGGAGCGGTGCGTCGTGGTTCGTGTGTCTCGCGCTCTGCGTCGCTCCCCCGGCACCTCTGCGCGGTGCGCTCGAGCTTCCCCCGGTGGGCCTCTCCCTCCCCCTCGCGCTCGGGGTCGGGTCCGCCCCCCGTGGCAAAGGGAGGCGCAACTCACCTCTCACTCTTTCCTAATATCTTCAATGATCTCTCTTCAAAATGTTCTCTTTACTTTGATATCAATCAAGAACTGATCACGTGTTCGACAGCTGATCCAATTAGCAGAGTAAATTAAAGAAAATGTCAGGTAATAAAAACGTTTTCGTTTAGCAGAGGAACTCGTTTGTGTGTGTCATTATTCCAAAATATATATTTACATGGTCACAGGTAAAGTCATAAAGCCAAACTCAACCAAACGCCAACAGAGAAGAACAGATTACACTAGATCATAACAGAACAGATTACACTAGATTATAACAGAACAGATTACACTAGATTATAACAGAACAGATTACACTAGATCATAACAGAACAGATTACACTAGATTATAACAGAACAGATTACACTAGATCATAACAGAACAGATTACACTAGATTATAACAGAACAGATTACACTAGATTATAACAGAACAGATTACACTAGATCATAACAGAACAGATTACACTAGATTATAACAGAACAGATTACACTGGATCATAACAGAACAGATTACACTAGATTATAACAGAACAGATTACACTAGATCATAACAGAACAGATTACACTAGATTATAACAGAACAGATTACACTGGATCATAACAGAACAGATTACACTGGATCATAACAGAACAGATTACACTAGATTATAACAGAACAGATTACACTGGATCATAACAGAACAGATTACACTGGATCATAACAGAACAGATTACACTAGATTATAACAGAACAGATTACACTGGATCATAACAGAACAGATTACACTGGATCATAACAGAACAGATTACACTAGATTAAAACATAATACACTCGATTATAACAGAACAGATTACACTAGATTAAAACATATTACACCAGATTATGATATACAATCCATTACACTAGATTATAAAAATAGATTACATGAATCAACGACAATAGAACATAATTGTGTGTTTTCTGGGAAATTGAACGGCGCCTTGCTCTCAAGCACAATGGTAGTGGAGCAGTGTGTGTGTGTGTGTGTGTGTGTGTGTGTGTGTCCATGTGTGTGTGTGTGTGTGTGAGTGTGTGTGTGTTGTTTGAACTTTACCATCTAATTACGCTTTAGACATTGCTGCAGAAGATGAAAGAGTTTGCGCACACACACACACACTCTCACACAGACACTCACACACACACACACACACACTCTCACACAGACACTCACACACACACACACACACACACACACACTCTCTCACACAGACACTCACACACACACCAGCTGTTGTGATGGGCTCAGGTGATCGTTTGAAACTTCTTTCCCAGAGAAAGACAGACACGAGCAGACAGACAGGCAGACAGACAGACAGGGATGGCATGGAAGAGGGACATGCAACACAGGAACATTTAGAAGAGAGACAGGCAGACAGGTAGGGGTTGGAGACAGACAGGTAGGGGAGACAGACAGACAGGTAGGGGTTATAGACAGACAGATAGACAGGTAGGGGTTGGAGACAGACAGATAGACAGGTAGGGGAGACAGACAGATAGACAGGTAGGGGTTGGAGACAGACAGATAGACAGGTAGGGGTTATAGACAGACAGATATACAGGTAGGGGTTAGAGACAGACAGATAGACAGGTAGGGGTTATAGACAGACAGATAGACAGGTAGGGGTTGGAGACAGACAGATAGACAGGTAGGGGAGACAGACAGATAGACAGGTAGGGGTTGGAGACAGACAGATAGACAGGTAGGGGTTATAGACAGACAGATATACAGGTAGGGGTTAGAGACAGACAGATAGACAGGTAGGGGTTATAGACAGACAGATAGACAGGTAGGGGTTATAGACAGACAGATAGACAGGTAGGGGTTAGAGACAGACAGATAGACAGATAGGGGTTGGAGACAGACAGATAGACAGGTAGGGGTTTGAGACAGACAGATAGACAGGTAGGGGTTGGAGACAGATAGACAGGTAGGGGTTGGAGACAGACAGATAGACAGGTAGGTGTTAGAGACGGACAGATAGACAGGTAGGTGTTAGAGACAGACAGATAGACAGGTAGGGGTTATAGACAGACAGATAGACAGGTAGGGGTTATAGACAGACAGATAGACAGGTAAGGGTTAGCGACAGACAGATAGACAGGTAAGGGTTAGCGACAGACAGATAGACAGGTAGGGGTTATAGACAGACAGATAGACAGGTAAGGGTTAGCGACAGACAGATAGACAGGTAGGGGTTATAGACAGACAGATAGACAGGTAGGGGAGACAGACAGATAGACAGGTAAGGGTTAGCGACAGACAGATAGACAGGTAGGGGTTAGAGACAGACAGATTGACAGGTAGGGGAGACAGACAGATAGACAGGTAGGGGTTAGAGACAGACAGATAGACAGGTAGGGGTTGGAGACAGACAGATAGACAGGTAGGGGAGACAGACAGATAGACAGGTAGGTGTTAGAGACAGACAGATAGACAGGTAGGGGTTAGAGACAGACAGATAGACAGGTAGGGGTTGGAGACAGACAGATAGACAGGTAGGGGTTGGGGACAGACAGATAGACAGGTAGGGGTTGGAGACAGACAGATAGACAGGTAGGGGTTATAGACAGACAGATAGACAGGTAGGGGTTGGAGACAGACAGATAGACAGGTAGGGGTTAGAGACAGACAGATAGACAGGTAGGGGTTGGAGACAGACAGATAGACAGGTAAGGGTTGGAGACAGACAGATAGACAGGTAGGGGTTGGAGACAGACAGATAGACAGGTAGGTGTTAGAGACAGACAGATAGACAGGTAGGGGAGACAGACAGATAGACAGGTAGGGGTTATAGACAGACAGATAGACAGGTAAGGGTTAGCGACAGACAGATAGAAAGGTAGGGGTTAGAGACAGACAGGTAGGGGAGACAGACAGACAGGTAGGGGTCAGAGACAGACAGATAGACAGGTAGGGGAGATAGACAGATAGGGGTTATAGACATACAGACAGGTAGGGGAGACAGACAGATAGACAGGTAGGGGTTAAAGACAAACAGACAGACAGGTAGGGGTTATAGACAGACAGATAGACAGGTCTAGAAGAGAGACAGACATGTATGTATGCGTGTGTTTGTGTGTGATACTGTATGTCACACATTCACTTCCTCTGGCGCCTGACTTACATGCAGCGACCTTTGACCTCCAGTTCAAGCTGCCTCTCATACACACACAAACACAACCCCTCACTCTCTCTCTCTCTCTCTCTCTCTCTCTCTCTCTCACACACACACCTCCCAGATGTCTGTGACCTGGTGTGTGTGTGTGTGAGTGAGTGTGTGTGAGTGAGTGTGTGTGTGTGTGTGTGTGTGTGTGTGTGTGTGTGTGTGTGTGTGAGTGTTTGTGAGTGGTGTGTGTGTGTGTGTGTGTGTGTGTGTGTGTGTGTGTGTGTGTGTGTGTGTGTGTGTGTGTGTGTGTAGAGGCAGGGTGTTAATACCACTGGAACTCATTCTCTG
>JACYXH010000093.1:270000-287500 GCA_026745465.1 Lota lota | reverse complement strand
AGTACTCTAACAGTACTATACTAGAAAATGCCCGTGGGAGAGGGGAAAGGTTTTGTCCCAGACTAGGGTGTCGCCAAGACAACGACACCCATAACGACCCCCGCCGACAGGAAATGATGTAATGACGGACTGGGCACACTGACAGAGAGAAGGGTGAGGGGGAGAGGGGGAGAGAGAGAGAAAGAGGGAATGGAGCAAAGAGAAGAGGGAGAGAGAGGTGATGCAGGAGAGAAAGAGATGGAGAGAGAGAGGAGAGAGGTGATCTAGGAGAGAAAGAGAGAGGGGGGAGAGAGGTGATGCAGGAGAGAAAGAGATGGAGAGAGAGAGGAGAGAGGTGATCTAGGAGAGAGAGGGGGGAGAGAGGTGATGCAGGAGAGAAAGAGATGGAGAGAGAGAGGTGATCTAGGAGAGAAAGAGAGAGGGGGGAGAGGTGATGCAGGAGAGAGGGAGAGGGGGAAGAGAGAGAGGAGAGAGGTGATGCAGGAGAGAAAGAGATGGAGAGAGAGAGGTGATGTAGGAGAGAAAGAGAGAGGGGGGAGAGAGGTGATGCAGGAGAGAGGGAGAGGGGGAAGAGAGGAGAGAGGTGATGCGAGAGAAAGAGAGATGGAGAGAGAGGTGATGCAGGAGAGAAAGAGAGAGGGGGGAGAGAGGTGATGCAGGAGAAAGAGAGGGAGAGAGACAGAGATGCTGCAGGAGCGACAGTGTGGGAACCTAACAGTGAGGTAGGAATTTCCCACAGCTGTGTATTAGTCTGACAGGGGTCCACGACACCCCCACACCCTGTAATTATTCCTCTCCCTGGCCTCCCTTCTCCAGGTGTCACCTCTGACCCGGGGTCAATATGAATGTACAAATACAAGCAGCCACTCATTTACAGCAGGTAGAAATAATAAAGAACTTCCAGTAATAAATAAGTCAGCTTGTTTGGGATTTATTTAACTCATTAGGACACTATTAACCATTTCACTCTTTTAGTATTCAAAACTTAGTGAATTCAGATCCATGTCATTAGGAGCAGGTAGGGGTCATCTTGCTCTAGGATGCCTACAGGTAGACGGTGGACATTGGGGATCAAACCCAGAACCTTCAGGAACACCCAAACTCCTTTTCTATCATGTCCCAGATAACATACTAAACGTGTTTTGAAGAGCTTAATGGCTGACTTTATGACCAGTTCGACGATCTCTGGTCAAAAGGTGAATTTGCCCTGAAAGGGTCAGGTGACCTGGGGCTCAAAGGTCAGCCTACCACTGGGTTTTTTGGGCGTTGAGATATCAAGTATGGACACGCCGAGCTATCTACATAATGAAATGTTTCCAACGTCTACTCCCTATTCATTAAGTAGTGTTAGCAGTGGACCACGTCAAATTGGTTTTCTGATGTAATTTATTATGCAACACCTCCCTCTGCTGGCAAATCAATTGATTGATCGAACCAATAACGTCAGGACAACTGCATTCAACCTCAAGGAAATATCAAAGTAACGACCCGTTGGTTATGATTATACGTTTAAAAATAAATGTTATGTTAGTGATTAAATATTTTATTCAATATTATATTTTATGTCAAATTTGACTAAATTGTTAATTGAAAATTATTTTAATCACGCCAGAGTTCAGTGCTGGGCGCGTGACAACGTGTTTGGTCGTCCTGATGATTCCATTGGTTGGAATATTAGCCCCGCCTTCACAGCTACACTTCCTCTGCTCATATGTATTCCGACCCTCTGGATTGGTTTAGTTTATTCCCATTTCATGCTTGTCTTTCTCAGTCTTTCTACAGACGTGTAGTTTCTGCTCAGGGCCTATCGTTTCCCTTGTGGGTTATGAAAGCTCAACTGATCCTCCGGTAAACACAGAGTTCAGGTCCCCTGAACACACCCACCCACCCACCCACCACAGCCTCGTCTTCCCAGCCACTCGCTTACTGACCAAGCACTTCACCGGGACTTGATATTCCGGCAGAGGATTATAAGCATGAGAATATCCACTCTGTACATGAGGCTCTGCTAGGACAAACACACAAGGACCACCGCGTTGGTTCACCATCTTTATTTTACAAAGGGTCCACTGGACATACTCAGAAGCTCCTGTTGACACGGAGACAAGGAACACAAGGTTAGAACCAATCAGACGCCATTCCAAGTCAAACATCTCCTTGGTGCGTTCACTACACAAAACCAAACGCACAACTGGACGATTAGGGGACATTTGGCCGAGCGGTGAACATACCGAGGAGGCCACTACATTGCTTTGGCATTACATCTCGACTAATGAGGGCTGTTTTCATCCTGTTCAGTTTATCTACAGCTAGCCGCCATGATTAGCAAGAGAAGCTACGCCCTCCCAGCAGTAACCCTAACCCTAGCACCAAGGAGGACACCATGCTTTGGCTTGTCGTCACTAGCAGCTAGCCGCCATGATTAGCAAGAGAAGCTACGCCCTCCCAGCAGTAACCCTAACACCAAGGAGGACACCATGCTTTGGCTTGTCGTCACTAGCAGCTAGCCGCCATGATTAGCAAGAGAAGCTACGCCCTCCCAGCAGTAACCCTAGCACCAAGGAGGACACCATGCTTTGGCTTGTCGTCACTAGCAGACGACATGTACACGAGACTGAGTCGATATGCAACGTGTAGACACCTACTTTGCCACGACGTTGTCGTTCTTGGCCAGCCTCAGGAGAGAGTCATCGGCTTCTCCCTGTGGATTGTGGGACATGCAGTTCATTTAGAGTGCGGTAACAACAACACAGAGCATGTAAAGAGGAGCGCTAGCATCCAGGGCATCATGTGCAGAGCCACTGGTGTTTTCCCCTGTACCACACTGGCCCGGCAGCCCGGCTGGGATCTGCATTTCCATGACAACCGGGCTTCCAGCTTGAAGGCGTTTCTCTACCTGATGACGCGCTTGACTCGACACAACACTCTTATTGCCCATTTCGTTTTATAGTATAGCCTACTGTAAAATGTGATTAGTTCGTTTGAGATGTAATATATTCAGGTTGTTTCATGTTTCAGTTTGACATTCAATATTCCCCCTTTTTAGCTTCCTGATCAATATCTCGTTGAGAGCCTATTTATTTCATATTAGTCCTGTTTCCACATTGTGGAAAAATGTTTCCCACATATTTCCCCGCGTGCCACACCTTGATACGAGGAAACACGAGTAATAAAGACTACAGCTGGTGACAACTCCAGCCATTCTCCTGGCAGGGCGATGCGTCTCATACGCAGAACGCAGATTATTGTATATTAATACCTATATATCCCCACAGTTTGAGACAACTTCTCGCTCTGAACAGCAGCCAGGGCTGACGTCCCCGCAGCCTGCTTGGAGGCGGGGGGGTGGGGTGGGGGGGTGGGCTCAGACCCTCGGAGAAGGTCCACCTCGGGCGCGGTACGGCACGGCGCTTAAACTGGTAGTGGAAACGCAAACCGGCGCGGGACGGTACGGCTCGGCCAAAAGGGCCAAGTGGAAAAACGTCATCTAGGCGAGCTAGCACCTCGCGGCGTCGAGCTAGCACCTCGCGGCGCCGAGCTAGCACCTCGCGGCGTCGAGCTAGCACCTCGCGGCGTCGAGCTAGCATCTCGCGGCGTCGAGCTAGCACCTCGCGGCCGGCTAGCACCTCGCGGAGTACAGAGGGCTCGTCTAATAGTCAGGATGTTAATGGTTGATGTACATACCCAGCAGCTTGTTTACATGCACAGCGTGACCCGGTTAGGCAGAGTAACATGGTTACAGTTATCCGGTTCACGGGTTACATACTGAACACATAGTTTCCATGGCAACGGGGTCACAGTCAGTAAGAGGGTCAGCCCTGCCAAATCCAACCCAACATTTGAGGACAGGTGACGGACCCACAGGTGACTTGTGTGATTGACCGATGACAGGCCGCACACAAAAAAAGACAGCGCTATCTCAGGCCTCTCCGCAGCGTTCCCAGAGGAAGCCCCTCTCCCGGCGCTCCATACGTACCATCCTACGGATGGGCCCGCACAGGGCGTAGGTCTTGAACTGGCCGTTGAAGCGACCGGTCACCTTGTCCACCTGCAGCGTCAGACAGGACGTTACACACCGGGGGGATTCAAGGAACGCACACATCAGATAGAGACCTATCGCTCTAGATCTATCTCTAGACCTATCGCTCTAGATCTACCTCTCTAGACCGATCGCTCTAGACCGATCGCTCTAGACCGATCGCTCTAGACCGATCGCTCTAGATATACCTCTCTAGATCTATCTCTAGATCGATCGCTCTAGATCTATCGCTCTAGATCTATCGCTCTAGATCTATCGCTCTAGATCTACCTCTAGATCTATCTCTCTAGATCTACCTCTAGATCTATCGCTCTAGATCTACCTCTAGATCTATCTCTAGATCTATCGCTCTAGATCTATATATAATTTAAAAACGTACAATTAAATACAGAATAAACAACAACATGCGGTAGAATTGTAGAAACTATGAGGACTTAATAGTCCATTATGTTCATTATGTGGTGACTAAAACACCCAGCATGTTACATTACTAACCCATATTAATAAACATGTTAATAAACATGTTTAGCACCATATTAATAAACATGTTAACCCATTAATAAACATGTTTACCACATATTAAACATGTTTACCCCATATTAATAAACATGTTTAGCCCATAATAAACATGTTTAGCACCATATTAATAAACATGTTTACCCCATAATAAACATGTTGAACCTTATATTAATAAACATGTTTAGCACCATATTAATAAACATGTAAACCCATATTAATAAACATGTTGAACCCCATATTAACACGTTGAACCCCATATTAATAAACATGTTAACCCATATTAATAAACATGTTGAACCCCATATTAATAAACCTGTTAAAGCATGTATGAATGCCATGTTTGACCTCAGCGATGTTGATCTGGATGGAGGCGTGGTCTTTGGCCCCGATGATTCTGTTGCTGGCAGAGCTGTGAAACGAGCCAGGGTCAGGTTATACACGACGAGCCACTCACCCCCATTTCCCAGTGCGTTCGTAGGGAAATCAGGTTAACCACTGCGGTGTCAACACCACTAACCCTATATATGTTATCGATATGTGTGATAAGACATTTACAAAAGATTTACTCATTTACAAAATACTTTTATCCACGGACGCTGTTCACTTGCGGTGAAGTCAACGTGTCACTTAGATGCAGGTAGGGGTCGTCAAACCCCTACCCATCACACACTAAAGGGTCAGGGGCCATCTAACCACCACAGGGCACGCATTACAGGTAGGGGCTAGGATGAACTTACCACTTGCGGGGGACATACATGTCCACGAATTCGCCGGCGTCGTTCTGCATGTTGAGGCAGTATGTAGTCACAAAAACAATCTGATTAGAAAGAGAAACACGTTGGTTAGCTCATGCTATCGACGGTTTAAGTGTGTAGCATTAGCGGCAGTCTTTTGGCCAGAAGGCGCATGTGCATCTTCACGGGTATAAAGCGGTTCATCCCAGCAGTAACCCAGCTGCGGTTCAACCAGCGACGTGTTGACCCGAAGCAGAGCCTGGATGTTCCCCGCTGGGGCGCGGAGCCGCGCAGCCCCGACATGTGGCTGCTCCTCGGCTCGAGACCTCCACTCCCGCCGCCCTTCTTCCCCGCAAGAACCAGGACTAATTTAAACCCAACCCTCCACGCAGGCCGCCGCTAACGGCTAACGTTGCACATTCGGACAGAAAATGCGAGTTTCTTCGTGCGGTTTCATTATAAAAATGTAAAATTTCAGCGGAGAGCTGATCTACAACTCACCGTTCAGACAAATGGCCGACAGGAAAGGAAGAAAACGTACCCGGATGAATAGAAAAAAACCTTCTGTGTGATAATGCTTCCGGTGCACGGGTGACGGCTGTTTACTGTATCGCCCTCTAGCGATGAACATGGGTAATACTAGACATACCAGTGGATAAGGGTTGTAGGATAGCAAACCAAAAATTGTTTTTATATTATTCTTTGAAGTTGTATGATTTTTATTGATGTTAATCATAAATATTATGCAACAAAACGTTCAAAATCTAACACAATTCACAAATTGTATTATATATCATTCTCTCTAATAAGGTGAGATGTATTCACCATTTCAAAAGAAATCGAGAATAGGCATCATTAAAAAATATAAAAAAACACATACAACGAGAAGCGGTCGGCGCACAGCCCCCTTCATTCTTGAAGCCCAAAAGGAACAATGATAAAACGAATGGCACGTCGTTTTGGCCGGAAACGGCCCGTTTTTCTTTGTTGTTGTTGATTTGAACCAAAATAACCGATGTACGGCATTTATATATATACATATATATTTTGTTCTTTAGATTACAAATGAATAACGGTTTATCCGATAATACCCTGACCGGATATTATCGGATTTATATCGGTTTATTGATAAACCGATATAAATCCGATATATCGAATAACGGCCTGTACAAATGAATAACGGTTCATCCGATAATACCCTGACCGACCAATATATATGGTCGGTCAGGGTATTATTGGATAAACCGTTATTCATTTGTAATCTAAAGAACAAAATGCCGTACATCGGTTCTTTGGTTCAAATCAATACATCAAATTGAATCAATTGAATCAAATCAATATATATATATATATATGTATTGGTCGGTCAGGGTATTATCATAATATATATATATAAACATAAACACCAGTGATGTAGGGGTCCAAACAATGTCACAGGGCATCTTTTCCAAAGTTCATGTAATGCTACACTGTAGCAACAATGGAGGCTACAACAGCAGCCATACGGTGAGCTAGTGGATGCAGGTGCAGCCCACAGCAATCCTGTAGGGACACTGGCACCAGTAGGGGGCGTGGGTGTGCGTGCCTTTCCGATAGAAGACGGTCACCTCGATCTGAATGGGCATGGGCTTCAAGTTGGGCAGGCTGCAGTTGTGGCACTGGGCCTTCATCATCGTCTGAGGCTGCCGGCTGGCGTCGACGTCGTGGCTGAACACAGAGGACAGGTACACAGGTGAGACAGACACGCAGACAGACAGGTAGCAATACAACAATACAGACGGTCACAGAGTGATACAGACGGACAGTCAGAGTACAGACAGACAGACGGTCACAGAGTACAGACAGACAGTCACAGAGTACAGACAGACAGTCTCAGAGTAATACAGACGGACAGTCAGAGTACAGACAGACAGACAGTCACAGAGTACAGACAGACAGATACCTACACTAATGTCCAGGGAGCCACAGTTTTATTTCGGAGAATGGGAAGGAAGATGTGTCTGAATGTTGTAGTTTGAAAAGTGTCCACCTTCGTGCAATCTGGTCGATGGCACAAAGAGGCCAGCGTCGCCGGCACCAGGAGCCACTGCACACACACACACACACACACACACACACACACACACACACACACACACACACACACACACACACACACACACACACACACGATAAATACCTCGACTCTTTAGAATGGCAATAATAATAACTAAAAAAAGCCAAGTAGTTTTCATGGCAGAAGGAACAGGACCTACTCACCAGCCAAAGCATGCACTTCATCTGGGAGTCTCTGTGGAGCATAGCTTGCTAACAGGTGTTATGGTGTGCTGAGGAGGTGTTTGTTGAACAGTGTTGGCTGGCATATATAGCGCCTATACATTTGCATGCTGACGCGATGGAATCAGGGATTCCACCGCTAATGCTAAACCGCAGTGGCAGCCAGGGGATCCTCTGTTGTCACAACCAGCCATCCCTATTCATTTATTTATAAAGGTCATGGGCCAAGATTCAGTCTGCAGCGAAGATGGGTAGGGTTTCTGCTGTCCTGGGGTCAGTGGGGAGCTCGTTCCTCCATGGTGGAGCCAGGACTAGTAGGGGTTCAGCTGTCCTGAGGTCAGTGGGGCGCTCGGTCCCACATGGTTGGAGCCAGGACTAGCAAGGGTTTCTGCTGTCCTGGGAGGTCAGTGGGGAGCTCGTATCCTCCATGGTTGGAGCCAGGACTATGTAGGGTTTCTGCTGTCCTGGGGTCAGTGGGGAGCTCGTTCCTCCATGGTGGAGCCAGGACTAGTAGGGGTTCAGCTGTCCTGAGGTCAGTGGGGAGCTCGTTCCTCCATGGTGGAGCCAGGACTAGTAGGGGTTCAGCTGTCCTGAGGTCAGTGGGGAGCTCGTTCCTCCATGGTGGAGCCAGGACTAGTAGGGGTTCAGCTGTCCTGAGGTCAGTGGTGGAGCCAGGACTAGTAGGGGTTCAGCTGTCCTGAGGTCAGTGGTGGAGCCAGGACTAGTAGGGGTTCAGCTGTCCTGAGGTCAGTGGGGAGCTCATTCCTCCATGGTGGAGCCAGGACTAGTAGGGGTTCAGCTGTCCTGAGGTCAGTGGGGAGCTCGTTCCTCCATGGTGGAGCCAGGACTAGTAGGGGTTCAGCTGTCCTGAGGTCAGTGGGGAGCTCGTTCCTCCATGGTGGAGCCAGGACTAGTAGGGGTTCAGCTGTCCTGAGGTCAGTGGGGAGCTCGTTCCTCCATGGTGGAGCCAGGACTAGTAGGGGTTCAGCTGTCCTGAGGTCAGTGGGGAGCTCGTTCCTCCACTGTGGAGCCAGGACTAGTAGGGTTTCAGCTGTCCTGAGGTCAGTGGGGAGCTCGTTCCTCCATGGTGGAGCCAGGACTAGTAGGGGTTCAGCTGTCCTGAGGTCAATGGGGAGCTCGTTCCTCCATGGTGGAGCCAGGACTAGTAGGGGTTCAGCTGTCCTGAGGTCAGTGGGGAGCTCGTTCCTCCATGGTGGAGCCAGGACGGCAAATAATCTGGATTTTGCTGATGTTGAATGATAATCATCAGGAACCTAAGGATCCTAGGGAAGGAGAGAAGGAACCTAGATAAGGAACCAAAGGAAAGGGACAAGGAAGGCAGTGCATGCTGCAGCCAGCATGTACTCTCTGGGAGGTGAATCTGAGTTCCATCCCATTGTTGCAGTCTGATTACCATGCACTGTATCCACATGGGTCATTCAGTGGCTTGGACATGGTGGACTCCAACGCCTTATAATCAGTTTCTACTTCAAAAACCTGACCATTGACATACTGGGGAAAGCTTTCACGTGCATATGTACTTGCTAGAAGCTCTTTAGTCCGTGCTCGTCCAGACTCTAGACGTGTGGGCGGCCCCTCTGCAGTGGCTCTGCTCCCGTGAGGCCCCTGGGCAATACCTGAACGTAACTCTCGTGTGAAGCTCTCTTTCAGCGTCAGGAAAGCTTGTTCCTGCTCATGGGATCACATGCGCTCATCTTTCAGTTTGAGAAGACACCGGAGCGTTGGAAGCTACTGACCAGCCGCGGCCGCAGCCGATCCAGTGGGTTCCTGGGTTAGACGCAGGACTGAGCTACCGCCTTGGTCCAACGAGTCCTCCTTTCCCTCCGCCTGCCTCTCAGTTACCAGCGCCGGCTTATCATTGGTCAGATCAGTAGCTGGCTTTGGCAAGGATATATATATATATATATATATATATATACTGTGTATATCTATACCGTAGTGCATGCCTTCAGTCAGGGAGTCAAACACACCGCGTACCAATGACAGATTTGTACGAGTGACCAATAAAGTTGCCCCCTCCCCTTCACCTCCAAGTAATGATCACGTCAAAACCCCAAAAGTGAGAAAAAATGAATCCTAATCGTAAATGAATTGAGTAGGAAAAAACTGTTGCAAACCAAATTATCACATTTGTGAACATAATATATATTTTTTTTACAATTCAGAAAAATGATTTTATTAATTTTTCTTCACAATAAACTTTTATTTAAAAGCAGCAGTACTTTTGGCATCAATTTAACTCAAGAGAAATGATCCCGAAGTATCTATGTGGCAGCCATGGTAAGAGCTTGCTGAATCCTCCAAAAGCTAAGCTAAGGTGCTTCAATGCTTCCTTTCTTATCTCCTTTAGCATAGTGGACCATTCAGAAAGGATGTGTTATTAAATTATATTGTGAATCACAATTCAACCCAGTCTAATTCTTCCTGAGCACGCCTAGTCTTTTGACAATACAACGTGTGACAATAGCAAACATTTAGCAGGGGATTCCCTGCTCTGCAGCTTTTTATGACATATTTACACATGAAAATGTGTTATTAAAACTCGGGTTATCTGCTTCCACAAAGGGTGCAAGAAGCAGGGTGGCAACCGATAAACAATGATAGCGGCTTGCTTACAACAAACAAATACATGTCCTATTTATATTTTTTATTTATGTTTTTATTTATAAGGCTTTAAAGTATTATTTTGGAATGTTATCAAAAGCTTACTTCAGTTACAATAGTTTATTCCTTATTACATGTTTACCAAAAAATAGATTATTCATTATTGATAACAAGCAGTGGGCATACGCTAGCAGCAGATTAGCTAGCTAGACAACAGTTAGCATTTTGGCCTACTTCTGTTGAGAATATTTCTTTATTTGTTTTTTGAGGTAGTGATCATCATATCATTATTGCATTTTCCAACTTCACTTCCCTGCTATTTCTTGATAATATTTGGCCTTTG
The DNA here is from genome assembly GCA_026745465.1 of Lota lota. Classification (NCBI taxonomy): domain Eukaryota; kingdom Metazoa; phylum Chordata; class Actinopteri; order Gadiformes; family Lotidae; genus Lota; species Lota lota. The sequence goes on along the minus strand of JACYXH010000093.1, from coordinate 276,963 downwards.
GTCCCTTTATTTTGATTGCACTTAACTGTTTATTTTTTTTTACAATTTTACAATTCTGATTGGCTCACTACTTTGTCATTTGTGTTCATCTAACCCTATAAACGAGTGGGGTTTTACGTCCCGCTGTGTACGTCTCTGCGCCGCTTGTGGCCGCGCTACGAAGCGTTTTATGTGCCCCCTAGTGTTCAGTCAGGGAAGTGCTTCAGACCGGGGCGCCGTGGTCTGCTGGGGCTCCGTGGTCTGCTGGGGCTCCGTGGGCTGCTAACCTGTGTGCTAGTCTTTGTGTTAAAAGATAGGAAAGCGTATCGCATGGGTGTGCTGCCTTTTTGTTCTTTCCCCCGTTTTCCCTTGGTTATTCTAGGCTAGGTAGGCGTTGTGTTTTCTTTTTATCACTAGGGGTAGTTTAGCGTCTTTATTTCCTAGATAGGGTGGGGATTTCGGGTTGTTTTAGCAGGGGCCACCCTGACGTTTATTTGGCTTCCCTCCTGAATCCTTGTATTAAAACACAACGCCTTAACCAGTTTCGGCATTCTTTTCGCTTGGGTTAACCGTTCATCTAATGCGGTACTTGTTTTCCCCTAGATCCATTTAGGGGTCGTAACACATTGTATACTATGGGCCTACATATAATAAATCGAATATTTGGTTAAACACACAGGGATGACAACAGTAGTAATCAGAGTACATGATTCGTATGATTAAAATAATGAATGACGACGACGAATGTATATGATTCGCCGATGAATTTGGGTTCCCACGCTGAATTCCAGATGCAGAAAAGAACCTGTGAGCTGAAAATAAGCATTCATTTGCACAGACACCTACGCAGGCATCCCTGAGTCCCGCGAACTGGGATGTGACGAGGGGGATTCCACCAGGGAACCCTGGACCCGGAGCGATAAGGCTCGGAAACCTCCGCCAGCGTGGAAACTATGATACGTCACATTTGCATATGTTTGTTAAAATCAACGACACAAACAAGCAATTTTACGGCTTCCACACCCGATAGACTACAATTGTATTTGAACCCTAACCCTACACATTTCAGAACGAGGCTTTGTAAAATATACATTTAAGGGCAATATTTTAAGGCAGAGGATGCAGGTTTAAGTTAACCTTTTTTTTTAATTTTCTGTTGTAAAATATTACCAAGCACGAAAAAAAGCCTTCACAGGACGAGGGGAGAAAAGAGAAAGCGCTTTAATAACACAACGAGACAAGACGGCCGCTCACCTTCATGTCACCGAGAGCCAAAACGTCATATCAAAAAACAACCCATCAGGACATACATAATTATTACAACACAACACCAGCCTTTCACCCCCGCCCCCCGTAAGAACATCGTTCTAAAGGCTGCATGAGTCACATGATCACGCACTACGTCTCCATGGAAACTACCAGCGCATCACCGTTTCCACCTGCTGCTCTCCCGTGCTTCTGTAGGGCGCTGTATGCATACGTTACAGCAGGGGTTAACGTTCTCGCCACGGGACCCAAAATACAATTTCCTGATGCGACGCTGGGGAGCGTGGCAGTAAGGCGTCGCCTAGCAACAAGGTAAAAGAAGGCACAGCCTCCGGACTGATTTCGCTTCCTAATCCCCCCACCCCCCCTTTCCGATGACGTGTCTCCAAACGTTTTTAAATTTGATTAGAAATCTTAGAAAAACCATTGAACTGGACCAGTTGTTGGCCAGAGGTTCCGACTTCATAGTCCTGTTCCTTCCCCTGGTCCCGTAGTATTCACTACTACAGTACCCACACACCAGTACCCACACACCAGTACCCAGTACCCAGACACCAGTACCCACATACCAGTACCCAGTACCCAGTACCCACACACCAGTACCCAGTACCCAGACACCAGTACCCACACACCAGTACCCAGTACCCAGACACCAGTACCCACACACCAGTACCCAGTACCCAGACACCAGTACCCACACACCAGTACCCAGTACCCAGACACCAGTACCCAGACACCAGTACCCAGACATCAGTACCCAGACACCAGTACCCAGACATCAGACACCAGTACCCAGACATCAGACACCAGTACCCAGACACCAGACATCAGACACCAGTACCCAGACACCAGACACCAGTACCCAGACACCAGTACCCAGACATCAGACACCAGTACCAGACACCAGACATCAGACCAGTACCCAGTGCCCAGGCACCAGTACCCACACACCAGTACCCAGACACCAGTACCCAGTACCCAGTCATCAGTACCCAGACACCAGTACCCAGACATCAGACACCAGTACCCAGTACCCAGACACCAGTACCCAGACATCAGACACCAGTACCCAGTACCCAGACACCAGTACCCAGACACCAGTACCCAGACACCAGTACCCAGACATCAGACACCAGTACCCAGACACCAGTACCAGTACCCAGACATCAGACACCAGTACCCAGACATCAGACACCAGTACCCAGACATCAGACACCAGTACCCAGACACCAGTACCCAGTACCCAGACATCAGACACCAGTACCCAGACAGACACCAGTACCCAGACACCAGTACCCAGTGCCCAGGCACCAGTACCCAGACAATCTTAGACTCTGGTCTAGTAGGGTCTTTTTTCAACTGTCAAAACCGGGCCTAAAAGCAGTAATGTGGTTTGGTGAGGAAGCGTGAGGGGGGGGGGGGGGGGGAATGTTTTGAGGTCGTATTGCCTTCCTCACCGAGCTCCAGCTGACAGGACCGCAGAAACAACTTTCCTCTGGACTCCACCGTCTGATAACGAAGCGGCAGAGCAACCCGTTCGACCAACCAGAGACCCCGCATGACCAGCTTCTCCAAACCCTCGGACAGGGACGCATGTTTGTGAGGTCCACAACCGTGAAGACTGGAGTTGACCACAATGAATGTCCCACTATTTGACATCAACTGAATAAAACGTTTCTGACATATGTCCGATCCAACGTCTTTCCATTAGATGTTAAAATGTTATTAAATATTCCCCAACACAAACGTTTTCAACTTTTAGCTAGCTGAGGTAGCTAGCTAGCTGAGCTAGCTTTTCAGGCTAGCTGTCTGGTGGCCCGGGCTAGCTGGTCTGGTGGCCCGGGCTAGCTGGTCTGGTGGCCCAGGCTAGCTGGTCTGGTGGCCCGGGCTAGCTGGTGGCCCGGGCTAGCTGCTCTGGTGGCCCGGGCTAGCTGGTCTGGTGGCCCGGGCTAGCTGTCTGGTGGCCCAGGCTAGCTGGTGGCCCGGGCTAGCTGGTCTGGTGGCCCAGGCTAGCTGGTCTGGTGGCCCAGGCTAGCTGTCTGGTGGCCCAGGTTAGCTGTGATGGTGCAGGTAGGATGGTGGTGGCCCGGGCTAGCTGGTCTGGTGGCCCGGGCTAGCTGTCTGGTGGCCCAGGCTAGCTGGTGGCCCGGGCTAGCTGGTCTGGTGGCCCAGGTTAGCTGTCTGGTGGCCCAGGCTAGCTGTCTGGTGGCCCAGGTTAGCTGTGATGGTGCAGGTAGGATGGTGGTGGTCTGGGCTAGGCTGGTGGGGTCTGAAGGCAGGTGAAGGTCCAGGACGAGGAGGTGGGCTCAGGGAGTCCTTGTGGACCCCGGTTGGTGAATCCATCGTCTGGGCGGAGAGCTGCTCTACGTGGTCTGAGGAGAGACAGATTACACTTCATTACACTGTATTCGATTTCAGTGCCTTACATCACGCTACGCTAAATGATCATCTAAAACAAACCAACACACGGCCCGTTGTTTTGGCTAGCTGCAGCCTGAACGAGTGCTGATGCAGACAGTACCAACAGCCACAGCACAGGCTGTGGGTACTGGTGCCTGAGGGGAGCCTCGCTGCCTACAACAGCCACAGCACAGGCTGTGGGTACTGGTGCCTGAGGGGAGCCTCGCTGCCTACAACAGCCACAGCACAGGCTGTGGGTACTGGTGCCTGAGGGGAGCCTCCCCTTCCACTCGACCACAGCGCCTCCCGACCTGCCCTGCACGTGGGGTCGCGGGAGTTTGCTGCCTAATAAGTGCACGTTTTATAAAAAGGGGTGAAAGGTCATGTATATTCACACACACACACACACACACACACACACACACACACACACACACACACACACACACACACACACACACACACACACACACCCCCTGTGGTTGGTAGCCAGGAGCAAACTAGCGAGCGTGGTTTATGACGCTGATCCTGTTCACCCCGTCGAAAGCTGGGGACACAATGACCCACAATGTGTGACCTGCATGCGCACTAAGGACGTGACCTCTGACCTGGGAACTCTTTCGCTGAATCTTGTGCAGGGGGCAGGCCTCCTCCTCCGCGACGTCCCGCTCTCGCTTCCCTGGTACGCTGCCCCCGCTGTGCAGGAGGGGCCCTGCAGGTCATAGGTCAACGCAAACAAATTCAAACCCTGTCTTGTGTGTGTGTGTGTGTCTTGAATGTGTGTGGATGCGCATGCTTGTTGAGTGTGTATGTGTGTTGAGTTTGTGTGTGTTTTGGGTGTGTCTGTGTGTGTGTGTGTGTGTGTGTGTGTGTGTGTGTGTTTTGGGTGTGTGTGTGTGTGTGTGTGTGTGTGTGTGTGTGTGTGTGTACCTGGGTGTTGAGGGACAGCAAACTCATGGTAGTGTGGACTGCTGGTCTGGTTGGAGTCTGGCACTGACTGGTAACCTGGTAACACACACACACACACACACACACACACACAACAGGGTTACAACTCAGCTCGGTAGACGCATGTGCTAACTCCACCAGCTGCACGACGATACCTCGTTAGCAACCCTTAGCACCTAGCAGCAGAGTTTCACCACATGAGCCGTGGCCCCATGAAGGGACTTCGAGTCATCTTTCGACGTTAGCGTTATACCGTCCAACTATCGGAAATGCTAACGCTGACGCTAGTCGGTAGCCCATTAAAAACACCACAGTACAAGAGCAGCTAGTGGTTAGAGGCTAGCGACGCTAACCGAGTACGCACCATGGGGCTGTTGCCCAGCGCTGCTAAAACCCCGCCGCTCGCTGTCAACGTTCAGCAGGATGCTTCCGCTGCTGTTGCCAATGGCAACCGTGCCGGCCGGTACCCCGGGCGCTGAGGGGATTGAGGGAGGAGAGGGAGTCGGGTGGAGCATCCGGATGTTGAACATCTGTCTCAGTGTGGACACGTCCACACCGTTTAGAGAACATTTCGACCCCTGACTTCAGAACGTCTCAACTCCCTCTGAACCAAGGCCTCTTTATTACACTGACACAACTACAGTTTCTGTAGTTGTGGGTTAGCTTGGAAGTAGTACGATTTCTCTCTACAACAACCTGCCCTTCCTTTAACAAAATTATGTATTCATATCGTCAAAACATCCTTCTAGAAACGGCTTCCCTGACATCATGTCATCCATGGGTTCCTCCAGTGGCTTTCATAGCCAGCGCCTAGTGGCCAGTGGAAGAACTGCATCTACAGCCGCTAGCCAATTCAAATGTGTTTGAGGGTGTCATGTGACTCACAGTGTGTGTTGTTGCCTTGGTTCCCGTTCTGCTGTTCGCTGGGGGAGTAGGCCATCATCCCTCCAGTCCCGTTCCCATTGGTGGACGGCACCGACGCCAACATACCTGGACACGCCCACCAAATAGTTACCATCTAGCCAATTAAGAGGCACTTAATATACCAGGACATGAGCTGGGTCCTAGACAGCTTTAATATGAGGGTGGACCAGGGGGTCCAGGACATGAGCTGGGTCCTAGACAGCTTTAATATGAGGGTGGACCAGGACGTGAGCTGGGTGGACCAGGGGGACCAGGACGTGAGCTGGGTGGACCAGGGGGTCCAGGACGTGAGCTGGGTGGACCAGGGGGTCCAGGACGTGGGCTGGGTGGACCAGGGGGTCCAGGACGTGGGCTGGGTGGACCAGGGGGTCCAGGACGTGGGCTGGGTGGACCAGGGGGTCCAGGACGTGGGCTGGGTGGACCAGGGGGTCCAGGACGTGGGCTGGGTGGACCAGGGGGTCCAGGACGTGAGCTGGGTGGACCAGGGGGTCCAGGACGTGGGCTGGGTGGACCAGGGGGTCCAGGACGTGGGCTGGGTGGACCAGGGGGTCCAGGACGTGGGCTGGGTGGACCAGGGGGTCCAGGACGTGAGCTGGGTGGACCAGGGGGTCCAGGACGTGGGCTGGGTGGACCAGGGGGACCAGGACGTGAGCTGGGTGGACCAGGGGGTCCAGGACGTGGGCTGGGTGGACCAGGGGGTCCAGGACGTGGGCTGGGTGGACCAGGGGGTCCAGGACGTGGGCTGGGTGGACCAGGGGGACCAGGACGTGAGCTGGGTGGACCAGGGGGTCCAGGACGTGGGCTGGGTGGACCAGGGGGTCCAGGACGTGGGCTGGGTGGACCAGGGGGACCAGGACGTGAGCTGGGTGGACCAGGGGGTCCAGGACGTGGGCTGGGTGGACCAGGGGGTCCAGGACGTGAGCTGGGTGGACCAGGGGGTCCAGGACGTGGGCTGGGTGGACCAGGGGGTCCAGGACGTGGGCTGGGTGGACCAGGGGGTCCAGGACGTGGGCTGGGTGGACCAGGGGGACCAGGACGTGAGCTGGGTGGACCAGGGGGACCAGGACGTGGGCTGGGTGGACCAGGGGGTCCAGGACGTGGGCTGGGTGGACCAGGGGGTCCAGGACGTGGGCTGGGTGGACCAGGGGGTCCAGGACGTGGGCTGGGTGGACCAGGGGGTCCAGGACGTGGGCTGGGTGGACCAGGGGGACCAGGACGTGAGCTGGGTGGACCAGGGGGTCCAGGACGTGGGCTGGGTGGACCAGGGGGTCCAGGACGTGGGCTGGGTGGACCAGGGGGTCCAGGACGTGGGCTGGGTGGACCAGGGGGTCCAGGACGTGAGCTGGGTGGACCAGGGGGTCCAGGACGTGGGCTGGGTGGACCAGGGGGTCCAGGACGTGGGCTGGGTGGACCAGGGGGTCCAGGACGTGGGCTGGGTGGACCAGG
>JACYXH010000093.1:250000-260000 GCA_026745465.1 Lota lota | reverse complement strand
TTTGATGCTGTGTATGTTATAGACAAGCTCACACCTGGTGGTATAGCAGGGCTCCTTTAAGCAGTTTATAGTCACAGCAGGAGGGAGCTTCAGAGATGAATCTAAATAAGACTGGAGGAGCTGCTGAAGACGGAGAGAGCGTAGCCCTCTTGGCTAGCCCTCTTGGCTAGCTAGTCTCGCTAGCCCTCTTGGCTGCTTATACAGTTAGCATGTCAGACAGACACATGCTATGTTGGCTCACTCAGTGAGCGAATGGAGCCGTGAATGAAAGAAGATGTAATTGTCTTCCAGGCTGGCTGAACAGACAACTCTTCAGACTCAAAGGATGTGACATAATAAATCCAGACAGAAAAATACACTTCTATTTCCATGCACATAATACATTAAACTAACGCTTCACCAAGGCTCTGCCACTGGACTTCATCGCCCCGCTGTACTTCCAAGTGTTCGTACTATTTTATGTATTCATTTTCTATCTTGGAGCAATTGTGAGTTTCCCTCTGTATTTGTGAATTCTGTATTAACAGAAAACCCGGAACCTGAATCAAAGAGTCAAGTCTGAAACTGTGAGAGCAGAAACATGGCCAGCGATTACACAACCTCTGTTATGAAATGTGGGATCCTGTAGAAACACACTGACGGTCCACTTTCTTCAGATAAGAATTATTCAACTCATATAACAATGTCAGTAACACACAGTAGTCTATCACAATAACAACATTAGACGTTATAATACAAATAATATTACATTTAACATTCAACAAATCTGGCATCATACCCATTTTGACTGATTGAATAAAAGTAGGTCATCGGAGGTGTGGAGTCTGTGTACTAAACTCCTTCAAACGATTTGATATTGTTTTTTATAAATATAAATGGCAATTGTAGAAAGAAATCCTTTCATCAAGTCATTAAAACAATGCTGTCATATTTTTCATTTGATTTAAATCCTTCTGTCATCTCATCTGTCAAATCCTTCTCCGTCCTGCGCACGGAATATGAACCGACCTGCAGCCTCCAAACACCAGCTCTCACCCTGGACACATCTGCAAAACGTCTGACACCCCTCCACTAGAATAAACCATTACCGTATGTAACATAGATAAAACTATCTGTTGCAATGCTATGTTTAAGGAACCTGGAGTGGAAAACAGGTCAGTGTGTTATGGATGGAGCCATGATTCAGCTTCATCGATAGATGTTTAACCACCCTGCCCAGAATCAACCACTTTACGAAGACGAACGTATAAAGAGCCACATGGGAAAGACTTCATAATGTTCATTATCTGCAACACAACCTTAAAACAGATCGGGGTCACTGACTGATGCTTATGTAAGGATGGCGCTGCGCGTAAAAGTACATCTCGTTTCCACACACAAATAAAGACGCAAAGTTAAACCAGACAGCAGCCTCACCTTGTGTCGGGGGGCCGGGGAGATGCTTACGTCAAGCCCGAGAAACAACCATTTCCTTCCTTCCTTTTGAACTCGGGAAAGACAGCCGCCAGGGCGCTTGTTTGGTGACAGCCCGACTACCTGCTGCACTAGTTAGTTTTACAAGAGTTGGGCTCACTGCGCATGCTCCAGATCCCAGGGACCGCAGAACACGCAAAACACTGCCTCTGATTCGCTGCTCCCATTGGCTGACGTGGGCCACACGTGATCTGTAGAGTCACGTTTCGAAGGCATGGAGACACCGGCCTTCATTCACTCCCGTGACGTAAGCCGGTTAGACATTACATAAATAATTCATATTATAAGTGCACATACAACCTGCACAATATTACTTCAACTTTTTGTATTTTATTTCATTTAGTTTTTAACTCTCACTGACTCCTGTGCGTGTGTCTGTGTGGGTGTGTGTGCGTGTGTGTATGTGTATGTCTGTGTGTGTGCATGTGCATGTGCGTGTGTGTGTGTGTGTGTGTGTGTGTGTGTGTGGGTGTGTGTGTGTGTGTGTGGGTGTGTGTGTGTGTGTGCGTGTGAGTGTGTGTGTGCGTGTGGGTGTGTGCGTGCGTGTGTGTGTGTGTTCTTCCTGTCCACTGGGGAGTCCTCCACCAACCTCATCATGGTCCATTACCCTTTCATAACGGTGTCAGAATCAGAATCAGAATCAGAGTTGCTTTTATTACATCTTAACGTACAAGTACGCAAGAGTGAAATTCTTAGGCTTGGATCCTCAACAGTCATATAGCAGCATCAATACAAGATCAATAACAAAGTAAGTAATAATAAATAATAATAAGTAGCAACATCAATGCAAGTGTTCAAGAGGTAGTGGTACCAGCCACGGTGGTAGTGCAAAAAAAGAAACAAAAGAAATTAACTGCTGTGCAAAATACAGACTATAATGCAGATAAGCAAATGGGTTGTTGTAGTGTGCGTGGGGCTGGTTTGGGGGTAATGGATTTCTCCAGGAGCCTGGCTGCTTGGGGGAAAAAACTGTTGGTCATCCTCTGGGTTTTGGCCCCGAGGCTTCGGTACCGCTTCCCCGACGGCAGGAGCTCAAACAGTTTCTGATTGAGGTGGCTGGGGTCCCTAATGATTCTGAGGGCCTTCTTGACCCACCGGGCCTTGTAGGTGTCCTGGATGGAACGAAGCTCACATCCGCTGATCCTCTCAGCTGTCCGCACTACCCTTTGCAACGCTTTGCGGCTTTGGGCAGTGCAGTTCCCGTACCAGTGATGCATCCCGTCAAGATGCTCTCCGTTGTGCCTCTGAAGAAGGCCCCCAGGATCTTGGGCCCCAAGCCGAACCTTTCCAGCCGCCTACGGTGAAATAGGCGACGTTGTGCCTTTTTTCACCACCTGGTTGGTGTGCTCGTCCCAGGTGAGGTCGTTGGTGATGTGGACCCCCAGGAACTTGATGCCGTTTACCCTCTCCACAGCAGACCCATCGACCTTGGTGTTGTCGGCGTTGAGAGCGAGGTTGTTGTCCTGGCTGTGCTGAGCCAGCCGGTCGACTTCACTCCTGTAGGCCGCCTCAGTTATCATGTTCCCTGAGCGTTTACCGATGAGTCTGAATAAAGGGAGAATTCATTATGCTGACCAAACCAAAACAAGCACATGGTGTACAGGCCACACCTCTTACATGTTTGGGAACCGTTACAGTTTCTCAAGTAGACATCTGGGCCTCAGGCTTCTTTTGTCCCTTTGCCAAACTTTCTTGCGCTCTGACTCTCTCTCTCTCTCTCTCTCTCTCTCGCTCTCTCTCATTTCAAAGGTCTTTATTGTTCATTGGCCTGCACATTTACATTGCATTTACATCTCTCTGAAACCAAATCTTTCCTAGTGGCACAATACGAAATTTGACTTCTCTCTCTCTATGAATCTCTCCGTCTCTCTTTGTCTCTCTCTGAATCTCTCTGAATCTCTCTGTCTCTGAATCTCTCTGTCTCTGTCTGAATCTCTCTGTCTCTGTCTCTCTCTGTCTCTCTCTGAATCTGTCTATCTATCTGTCACACTCACCTCTGTACAGAGCAGATGGATTCATGTATTTATTGTAATCTATGTGCAATTACAATTTTAAAAGCAGGAAATGGCTCCCCACAGCGCAACATTACATCAGAGTAAATAATTGTAGCTGGATGTGGGGAACCCTTGCGTTTGGCTGATACCTAGTGGCCCAATCATGCAACTGCAGCCACCACCGTTTTCCATTGATAAAAAAAGCAAGTGACGTAGGAGGTCATCCTATACTGTGTTAAAGGTAAAGAAATACCCCCAGAAAATAGCACATTTTCTTTACATAAAAAAACATTAAATAAGTAGAGGCGTCACCATCATTCACAAGACACTGGAACTAGACGGCCAGCGTGTTTCAGTGTGTTTAATTGGACTCCTGTTATAATTCGACCGCAGACGGACGAGCGTCGCACCGTAACGGGTCAGAGTTCCGGATATTTCCGTCTCTCCGCGGCTCCGTTCCCCGGGACGCTGGCGTCTTCCGGTTCTCCTGGCTCCTCCTCCTCCTCCTCCTCCTCCTCCTCCTCCTCCACGCCCCTTACCAGCACCCAGTACAGCCACGTCACGGCCAGCCCCGCGAGACCACCGGAGACGGCCAGGCTCACCAGCACCTGGTGGGTCCCGAAGCGGTTAGAACCACAAAGAACCACTACTAAGAACCAGAGCTAGCCGGACACAATCAGTTAGAACCAAACAGAAACGGACAGAACCAGATATAACCAGTTTGAAACCTTAAGAAGCAGATACAACCAGACACAAGATAAACCAGGACAAGATAAAAACCAGTTAGAACCGACTCGGTCCAGTATAGCGTTTGCAGACTTTTCTGGAGATTATTCTCATAATCGTTAGACAATGCTGCGTTTAGGTATTAGATTAAGAACAGTGAAGCTTATGCATAAAGTTGAAAATAGGCGAGGTGTAGGTAAGAGATGGTTCAGTTTGGCGTGGGTTACGGTCAGAGTTTGGTTTCTGGGGAAGCAATGCATCATGGGAATATAAACCGTGTCCCTTGAGGTCCTCATGGACCCTACCATGTTGGGCACAGTGCTGGTGAGGTACAGCTGGGTCTGGTCTGGGGTCCCGGGTGCAGGTGAGCGAGGGAAGTCCAGGTCGACCACTCCCGGGGGTAGGACCCTCACCCCCCAGTACGCCCGCTTCCCCCGCCGGTGGGCCCAGTCCTGCACATCACAGCGGTACGTACCTGGCAGGGAAACACACCTGGTCAGGTGGTCTGTCTAGTCAGGTAAACACACCTGGTCAGGTGGTCTGTCTGTACCTGTACACACCTGGTCAGGTGGTCTGTCTGTCCCTGTAAACTCACCTGGTCAGGTGGTCTGTATACCTGTAAACACACCTGGTCAGGTGGTCTGTCTGTCCCTGTAAACTCACCTGGTCAGGTGGTCTGTATACCTGTAAACACACCTGGTCAGGTGGTCTGTATACCTGTAAACACACCTGGTCAGGTGGTCTGTATACCTGTAAACACACCTGGTCAGGTGGTCTGTCTGTACCTGTACACACCTGGTCAGGTGGTCTGTCTGTACCTGTAAACACACCTGGTCAGGTGGTCTGTATACCTGTAAACACACCTGGTCAGGTGGTCTGTATACCTGTAAACACACCTGGTCAGGTGGTCTGTCTGTACCTGTAAACGCACCTGGTCAGGTGGTCTGTCTGTACCTGTAAACGCACCTGGTCAGGTGGTCTGTCTGTACCTGTAAACACACCTGTATTGTATTGTAGTATAGTGTATCATGTATTGTAGTATAGTGTATCATGTATTGTAGTATAGTGTATCATGTATTGTAGTATAGTATCTCATGTATTGTAGTATAGTATATCATGTATCGTAGTATAGTGTATCATGTATCGTAGTATAGTGTATCATGTATCGTAGTATAGTATATTATGTATTGTAGTATAGTGTATCATGTATTGTAGTATAGTATATCATGTATTGTAGTATAGTATATCATGTATCATAGTATAGTGTATCATGTATTGTAGTATAGTATATCATGTATTGTAGTATAGTATATCATGTATCGTAGTATAGTGTATCATGTATTGTAGTATAGTGTATCATGTATCGTAGTATAGTGTATCATGTATCGTAGTATAGTGTATCATGTATTGTAGTATAGTATATCATGTATCATGGTATTGTGTATCATGTATTGTAGTATAGTGTATCATGTATTGTAGTATTGTGTATCATGTATTGTAGTATAGTGTATCATGTATCGTAGTATAGTGTATCATGTATTGTAGTATTGTAGTATAGTGTATAATGTATTGTAGTATTGTGTATCATGTATTGTAGTATAGTGTATCATGTATCGTAGTATAGTGTATCATGTATTGTAGTATAGTGTATCATGTATTGTAGTATAGTGTATCATGTATTGTAGTATAGTGTATAATGTATTGTAGTATTGTGTATCATGTATTGTAGTATAGTGTATCATGTATTGTAGTATAGTGTATCATGTATTGTAGTATAGTGTATCATGTATCGTAGTATAGTGTATCATGTATTGTAGTATAGTGTATCATGTATTGTAGTATAGTGTATAATGTATTGTAGTATTGTGTATCATGTATTGTAGTATAGTGTATCATGTATTGTAGTATAGTGTATCATGTATTGTAGTATAGTGTATCATGTATTGTAGTATAGTGTATCATGTATTGTAGTATAGTGTATAATGTATTGTAGTATTGTGTATCATGTATTGTAGTATAGTGTATCATGTATTGTAGTATTGTTTGCATAGTGTTGGCACCTGCGTGTTGCTCGGAGGCGGGCTCTAGGACCACGCGGTCCAGGCCCGGGACTTCCAGGCGGGAGAACAGACGGTCGTCAGAGGTGATGACACCCCGGGCGTATCGCCATGACACCCTGAGCAGGACACAACACCACATCACTGCACACCCACTATGAACTTTGACCTGTGCCACTAGGCTACCTGTCCCTCAAGGCTATCTCTCCTCCTTTCCACTCCATTCTCTCTTGTGAATCTCCTCTCTCCTCCTCACCTCCTCTCCTCTCTCCTCCTCATCACCTCCTCTACTTTCTCCTCCTCACCTCCAGGAGTAGGGCCCCATCACCTCCTCTCCCCTCTCCTCTCTCCTCACCTCCTCTCTCCTCACCTCCAGGAGTAGGGCCCCATGGCCTGCATCACCTCCCCCAGACAGTTGATCTCCAGGCGGGCTCCCTCCCGGACGGTGAGGGTCTCCAGACCACACCTCCAGCCGTCCAGACACTTCACCCTGCGCACCCGACACGCCTGCCAAACACACACCATGACACCGTCATCACACACACCCCGTCATCACACACACCCCGTCACCACACACACCATGACCCCGTCACCACACACACCTCGTCACCACACACACCTCGTCATCACACACACCTCGTCATCACACACACCTCGTCACCACACACACCTCGTCATCACACACACCACGTCACCACACACACCTCGTCACTACACACACCCCGTCACCACACACACCACGTCACCACACACACCTCGTCACCACACACACCATGACCCCGTCACCACACACACCATGACCCCGTCACCACACACACCACGTCACCACACACACCTCGTCACCACACACACTTCGTCATCACACACACCTCGTCATCACACACCATGACCCCGTCACCACACACACCTCGTCACCACACACACCTCGTCACCACACACACCTCGTCACCACACACACCACGTCACCACACACACCTCGTCATCACACACACCTCGTCACCACACACACCTCGTCATCACACACCATGACCCCGTCACCACACACACCTCGTCACCACACACACCTCGTCATCACACACACCTCGTCATCACACACACCTCGTCACCACACACACCTCGTCACCACACACACCTCAGAGGCCTACAGAACCGGGCAGTGAGTCCAGGCGGGTCTGTCTGGGGTCGGACCAGAGGCCTACAGAACCAGGCAGTGAGTCCAGGCGGGTCTGTCTGGGGTCGGACCAGAGGCCTACAGAACCTGGCAGTGAGTCCAGGCGGGTCTGTCTGGGGTCGGACCAGAGGCCTACAGAACCAGGCAGTGAGTCCAGGCGGGTCTGTCTGGGGTCGGACCAGAGGCCTACAGAACCGGCAGTGAGTCCACCCAGGGTCACATGTCTGGGTCACTGCGAGGAGAGGCTGAACCCTGGGGACCTCCATGAACCATCAGAGAGTCATCCCTGCCGGTTCTCCAGCTGGAACCCGCTCCAGCGCCAAACCCAGTTCCAGGGTGTAAACGCGCTGGGCTCTCTATCTTCTGTTCCGCCTCCAAGACCCATGGATGAGCGTCTCCTGCAGACTTCTGAGACCGTCTGGACGGGGAGCACTGGATATTACATTCGCTGATACATGCAGGGGGATTTGCATATTCATGAGCAGCCAGCCTTCTGGCAGAAGAGGAAGTTCCTCGCTGGGGTCAAGAGGTCATGGAACAATCAGTTTCTAGGGAAACCATTTAAAATATGGAATAGAGAAGGGGATGGAGGGAGGGAGGGATTGAGGGGTGGAGAAGAATGGAGGTGTGCGTGTGCGTGTGCGTGTGCGTGTGTGTGTGTGTGTGTGTGTGTGTGTGTGTGTGTGTGTGTGTGTGTGTGTGTTAACCAATCTCCAGCCAGGAAGCCAGGCTGGAGATTGTGTGTTACATAATATATGAAGCACAAGCCAGACTCACATGTATCCTCACATAAAGTTCAATTTAACATTTTTTTTACATAAGCAGAAAGCTTACCAGATTTTACTGGATTTGAGACAGTAAGCAAGCTAGTCTATGGCTGTGGTACACTAACCACAAACCGAACAATACATGACGGTAGAGAACTCTAGTGGAACGGACTTGGCAGAAATGGAATATCACATTCACAAGAATGTTTTAATTAGTGAATAATCCCAATCGTTGTGCTTTCGTTACTTTAGAAGAAGCCCGTCACATCGACACAGGGAGCCGGTCCATTCAGATGCAATCTGCAACCTCACCACTAGATGCCGCTAAATCCTACACACTGCACATTTCAGAACACTAAGCATGAACGTAGCAGTACAAACATAACATTACAGTAGTTAACTTAAACCATAGCTTCATAACATAACATTACAGTAGTTAACTTAAACCAAACCATAGCTTCATAACATAACATTACAGTAGATAAATTAAACCAAGCTTCATAACATAACGTTACAGTAGATAAATTAAACCAAGCTTCATAACATAACGTTACAGTAGATAAATTAAACCAAGCTTCATAACATAACGTTACAGTAGATAAATTAAACCAAACCAAGCTTCATAACATAACGTTACAGTAGATAAATTAAACCAAGCTTCATAACATAACATTACAGTAGATAAATTAAACCAAGCTTCATAACATAACATTACAGTAGATAAATTAAACCAAGCTTCATAACATAACGTTACAGTATTTAACTTAAACCAAACCAAACTTCATAACATAACATTACAGTAGATAAATTAAACCAAGCTTCATAACATAACGTTACAGTAGTTAACTTAAACCAAACCAAACTTCATAACATAACATTACAGTAGATAGTTATTTACACTGACCACAAACGCCACATAACAAACAGCATAACATTACAGTATTACCTTTTCCCCACTTTGCTGTCCAGATTTCCCCTGGTTCCTCAGACACAGTGTCTGAGTTTTCAGACCCACCCCACAGGTGGCGCTGCAGGCGGAGCTGTCCGTGATGACCTCCGACCCCACCTGCTCCAGGTCGACCAGGTAGGCCTGGGGTCGGGAGGGGCGGGGGAGGAGGAGGAAGAGGAGGAGGAGGAAGAGGAGTACGGGACACCTAGAGAGAGATGACAGCATCTGATCAGTTGTTTTCGTGAAGACTTTGACGTTTAAACGCAGTTGTCGTGGCAACCACACGCCTTGAAAACAACAGTCCTTAAATAGTGATTTGTGACATTTGTTGTAGAAATAATGAACAAACTGGGGGATTGCCTCCAAACAACGTGCCGTTAAAATAAATACATAAATACATACTTCACCAACGGAAATATGTTTGTTAAACTAATCGCCATGACAACGTGACTAGAACGTTAACTAAATCAATCTTTGAATCGTCAGTTTTCTTTCAAGTGGTTTCTAAGAACTCTAAACTTCAGATTCGTTTCTCTACATTCAGTTGCTAAAACCAAAAGTCTGGGCGATAATAATAATAAAATAAGAAAACTGAGTTACCGGTTGTCCTCCACTAGATGGCGATGTTGCTTAAAAAAGCCCCGCTAAATAATATCCTCTTCTGGGCTGAACCGAAGATCAAACTCAAAACTAAAGATCCTGGAGAACAAAATGAACACGGAAATAACAGCGAAAACCAACACACACTCCCATAACAATGAAGATATTCACCCAAGAGTATGATTCATTCATTCAGTTACTGAATTTGTACATCCAAATAATGGGGAGTAATTATTGTTTACAGCAAGATATTCATAGAATAG
>JACYXH010000093.1:225000-245000 GCA_026745465.1 Lota lota | reverse complement strand
AGTCTGTTATCTGTAGGTCTATTCTGTTATCTGTTGGTCTAGTCTTATCCGTTGGTCTAGTCTGTTATCTGTTGGTCTATTCTGTTATCTATTGGTCTAGTCTGTTATCTGTTGGTCTAGTCTTATCTGTTGGTCTAGTCTTATCTGTTGGTCTAGTCTTATCTGTTGGTCTAGTCTGCTATATGTTGGTCTAGTCTTATCTGTTGGTCTAGTCTGCCATATGTTGGTCTAGTCTTATCCGTTGGTCTAGTCTGTTATCTGTTGGTCTAGTCTTATCTGTTGGTCTAGTCTGCTATATGTTGGTCTAGTCTTATCCGTTGGTCTAGTCTTTTATCTGTAGGTCTATTCTGTTATCTGTTGGTCTAGTCTGTTATCTGTTGGTCTAGTCTAATGGTCTGTTGGTTAGGTCTGTTATCTGTTGGTCTAGTCTGTTATCTGTTGGTCTAGTCTGATGGTCTGTTGGTCTAGTCTGTTTTCTGTTGGTCTAGTCTGATGGTCTGAGGGTCTAGTCTGTTATCTGTTGGTCTAGTCTGTTATCTGTTGGTCTAGTCTGATGGTCTGAGGGTCTGTTATCTGTTGGTCTAGTCTGTTATCTGTTGGTCTAGTCTGATGGTCTGAGGGTCTGTTTTCTGTTGGTCTAGTCTGACGGTCTGTTGGTCTAGTCTGTTATCTGTTGGTCTAGTCTGATGGTCTGAGGGTCTGTTATCTGTTGGTCTAGTCTGTTATCTGTTGGTCTAGTCTGATGGTCTGAGGGTCTGTTTTCTGTTGGTCTAGTCTGACGGTCTGTTGGTCTAGTCTGTTATCTGTTGGTCTAGTCTGATGGTCTGAGGGTCTGTTATCTGTTGGTCTAGTCTGTTATCTGTTGGTCTAGTCTGATGGTCTGAGGGTCTGTTTTCTGTTGGTCTAGTCTGACGGTCTGTTGGTCTAGTCTGTTATCTGTTGGTCTAGTCTGATGGTCTGAGGGTCTGTTATCTGTTGGTCTAGTCTGACGGTCTGTTGGTCTAGTCTGTTATCTGTTGGTCTAGTCTGATGGTCTGAGGGTCTGTTTTCTGTTGGTCTAGTCTGACGGTCTGTTGGTCTAGTCTGTTATCTGTTGGTCTAGTCTGATGGTCTGAGGGTCTGTTATCTGTTGGTCTAGTCTGATGGTCTGAGGGTCTGTTATCTGTTGGTCTAGTCTGTTATCTGTTGGTCTGGTGTGTGCAGTCGTTCCAGGGAGAGAGTGGTAAAGGGCATTCTATTTGGGAAGGTATTGTTTTGTTCTCAGGGGGTTGTCGAAGGAGGAAACCTCATTTCCTCTCCAGAGATAGAGAAGGTCTCTTGTAATAGAGGTTCTTCACCTCGACCACACATGGCAGAAGAAAAGTTCAGTTAAATTAAAAGACAAAATAAGGACATAGTCACAGGATAGATTTAAATATGATAATATATCTATATTTTACAGATCCTCTCATCCTCCATGCTGGAATTCAACTATTCAACCAAATATATTGTTTTGGCTTTCGTGTAAAAAAGTCAATTTCTCTTTCAAATCTGTGGAGCTTGTGTGGGACATTTAAGAGGTCTGAACCAATGACATCCTCTCATCTTGTGGTCCTACCCTCTCAAGGCCTAGTTTAATAGCTAGTTCAACAGTCAGTGTTAACCCCTTATTTAATTCCAAGTTGAATCCTCACTTTAATCACTAGTATACTTCTGAGCTGAATCACTAGTTGAATCAGTAGTGTACTTCTGAGTTGAATCACTAGTTGAATCAGTAGTGTACTTCTGAGTTGAATCAGTAGTTGAATCAGTAGTGTACTTCTGAGTTGAATCAGTAGTTGAATCAGTAGTTGAATCAGTAGTTTACTTCTGAGTTGAATCAGTAGTTGAATCAGTAGTTGAATCAGTAGTATACTTCTGAGTTGAATCACTAGTTGAATCACTAGTTGAATCACTAGTTGAATCAGTAGTATACTTCTGAGTTGAATCACTAGTTGAATCAGTAGTATACTTCTGAGTTGAATCACTAGTTGAATCACTAGTTGAACCAGTAGTATACTTCTGAGTTGAACGTGTGGTGGGTACGATTTGAGAGTTGGCAAGAGAGAGAGAGCAAGATTTTAAACTGAATAAGCCAAGCAACATCCTCTCTCTCTCTGCTCTCTCCCACCCTCCCTCCCTCTCTCCCTCCATTTCTCCACCATTGAGAAGTTCATTCATTCACCTGTGATTGACAGGCTAGATGGATTCCCTGAACCAATCATGCAAGAGGAGCCCTGATTGGTCAGATATTAGCGAGAGCCCGGAAGCGGTCTTAATGATTGGCTGATACAGAGGCAGCGAGGCTAATGGCTCGGCCCTCCCTAACAAACTACACTCAAATAAAGCCCTTAAGTCTCTTCAGCAGCTGCAGTAGCTGCTCTGACAGCCGGTTTGATCGAGCCCTTTGTCTGTGTAACACCGCAGCTCTCTCTTTATGCTTCCTATAAAAGGGGAGATTGATTTATAGAAAGCAGAGCGAGAGCGAGAGCGAGAGCGAGAGAGAGAGAGAGAGAGAGAGAGAGAGAGAGAGCGAGAGAGAGAGCGAGAGAGACAGAGAGAGACAGAGAGAGAGAGAGAGAGAGAGAGAGAGAGAGAGAGAAGTTGTAAAACAAGATCTTTCTGTAAAAGTGGAAGTGTGATCCAGAAGCCAGAGAGGGAGATGTTCTGTGATTTGTCCTCAGATGAAAGCTGAACTAAACACTTTCCAGTGCGTTAAGTCCTTGCAGTACATCTGCATGTCAGTCAGGCCATGTGTCCTCGTGTGTGTGTGTGTGCCTGAGTGTTTGCGTGTGTGCGTGCGTGTGCGTGTATGTGTGTGTGTTTGTGCGTGTGTGTGTGTGTATGTGTATGTGTGTGTAAGTGTGTGTGTTTGTGCGTGTGTGTGTGCCTGAGTGTTTGCGTGTGTGCGTGTGCATGTATGTGTGTGTAAGTGTGTGTGTTTGTGCGTGTGTGTGTGTGCCTGAGTGTTTGCGTGTGTGCGTGCGTGTGCGTGTATGTGTTTGTGTGTGTAAGTGTTTGTGCGTGTGTGTGTGTGCCTGAGTGTTTGCGTGTGTGCGTGCATGTGCGTGTGCGTGTATGTGTGTGTGCGTGTGTGTGTTTGTGCGTGTGTGTGCCTGAGTGTTTGCATGTGTGTGTGCGTGTGCGTGATCGTGTATGTGTGTGTAAGTGTGTGTGTTTGTGTGTGTGTGTGTGTGTAGCTGGACCTATGTGAATGTACAGGTGGAGCAGTGGATCTGAAGATGTTAATCACTCTGATGTCTCTCCTCTCTGAGGGGAGACGAGATCCGGGAGGTCAGAGGTCAGAGGACACTCTGAAGATGGAGGAGAGTGCAGCGCGTGTATTCATACATTCATAATTCAGCCTGAACACGCCTCATCATGAAAGCTCAAGTGACTGCTGCTCAGTGAGATGACATTCATAATACATCATATACCGTCACATGATGATATATAATAATATAACAGCACTGGGATCAGCAGTCATACTATGTTACAGCAGAATCTCTGGTCCAGCAGTCCTACTGTGTTACAGCAGAACTCCTGGTCCAGCAGTCCTACTGTGTTACAGCAGTCCTACTGTGTTACAGCAGAACTCCTGGTCCAGCAGTCCTACTGTGTTACAGCAGAACTTCTGATCCAGCAGTCCTACTGTGTTACAGCAGAACCTCTGATCCAGCAGTCCTACTGTGTTACAGCAGAACTTCTGATCCAGCAGTCCTACTGTGTTACAGCAGAACTTCTGATCCAGCAGTCCTACTGTGTTACAGCAGAACCTCTGATCCAGCAGTCCTACTGTGTTACAGCAGAACCTCTGATGCAGCAGTCCTACTCTGCTACAGCAGAACCTCTGGTCCAGCAGTCCTACTGTGTTACAGCAGAACCTCTGATCCAGCAGTCCTACTGTGTTACAGCAGAACCTCTGATGCAGCAGTCCTACTCTGCTACAGCAGAACCTCTGGTCCAGCAGTCCTACTGTGTTACAGCAGAACCTCTGGTCCAGCAGTCCTACTGTGTTATAGCAGTCCTACTGTGTTACAGCAGAACTTCTGATCCAGCAGTCCTACTATGTTAAAGCAGAACTTCTGATCCAGCAGTCCTACTGTGTTACAGCTGTCCTACTGTGTTACAGCAGAACTCCTGGTCCAGCAGTCCTACTGTGTTACAGCAGAACTTCTGGTCCAGCAGAACCTCTGGTCCAGCAGTCCTACTGTGTTATAGCAGTCCTACTGTGTTACAGCAGAACTCCTGGTCCAGCAGTCCTACTGTGTTACAGCAGAACTTCTGATCCAGCAGTCCTACTGTGTTACAGCAGAACCTCTGATCCAGCAGTCCTACTATGTTACAGCAGAACTTCTGATCCAGCAGTCCTACTGTGTTACAGCAGAACTTCTGATCCAGCAGTCCTACTGTGTTACAGCAGAACCTCTGATCCAGCAGTCCTACTGTGTTACAGCAGAACTTCTGATCCAGCAGTCCTACTGTGTTACAGCAGAACTTCTGATCCAGCAGTCCTGTGTTACAGCAGAACCTCTGGTCCAGCAGTCCTACTGTGTTACAGCAGAACCTCTGGTCCAGCAGTCCTACTGTGTTACAGCAGAACTCCTGGTCCAGCAGTCCTACTGTGTTACAGCAGAACTTCTGATCCAGCAGTCCTACTGTGTTACAGCAGAACCTCTGGTCCAGCAGTCCTACTATGTTACAGCAGAACTTCTGATCCAGCAGTCCTACTGTGTTACAGCAGAACCTCTGATCCAGCAGTCCTACTGTGTTACAGCAGAACCTCTGATCCAGCAGTCCTACTCTGACTTTAGATATGAATCCAAAGCCTGATGTTGAGAGACTACTGCACCAGACACCACAGTCTAGATGAAGAGATGTGCGATCTCTCTCTGTATGTCTGAGAAGACACTATTAATAACTCAGAAAATCCATCCAGCTGACCCCATCTTTCTTCTTCCATTTCTGTGATGTTTCCGTCTAGAGCTTGTCAGGCTGAGAACATCAGTCCTTTCTGAATTTCCTGTCTAGGCATCATAAAGTACACACGCACACACACACACACACACACACACACACAGAAAGACACACACACACACACACACAGAAAGACACACACACAGACACACACACACACACGTGTTGGCGCATAGGTGCACACACGTGTGAGTGTAATCTCTGTGTGTTTGTACCGTAGATAGACTGAAATGGACGCAGCACCCATCCCCGTTGGTTGATAAAAGGTTTTAGGGTCCGATTCGTCTTGTATGGGGCGATGCCAGACTGAGAGATGTTTACCAGCAGCAGAGGGAACACATCCGGCCCTTTGAGGAAGGACTTGGTTGGCTCCAGCCTGCAACAAAAAACGATTCATATTCATATTCATATTTCGACCATAATAAGTTCTTAATGAAATGTAATAAATGTATAAAATAAAGATGGGCTCCAAACCCATCCTAACAGTGTCATTAGTCTGTGTGTAATGTGTGTGTGTCATTAGTCTGTGTGTAATGTGTGTGTGTCATTAGTCTGTGTGTAATGTGTGTGTCATTAGTCTGTGTGTAATGTGTGTGTGTCATTAGTCTGTGTGTAATGTGTGTGTGTCATTAGTCTGTGTGTAATGTGTGTGTGTCATTAGTCTGTGTGTAATATGTGTGTGTCATTAGTCTGTGTGTAATGTGTGTGTGTCATTAGTCTGTCTGTAATGTGTATGTGTCATTAGTCTGTGTGTAATGTGTATGTGTCATTAGTCTGTGTGTAATGTGTGTGTCATTAGTCTGTGTGTAATGTGTGTGTGTCATTAGTCTGTGTGTAATGTGTGTGTGTCATTAGTCTGTGTGTAATGTGTATGTGTCATTAGTCTGTGTGTAATGTGTATGTGTCATTAGTCTGTGTGTAATGTGTGTGTCATTAGTCTGTGTGTAATGTGTGTGTCATTAGTGTGTGTGTAATGTGTGTGTCATTAGTCTGTGTGTAATGTGTGTGTCATTAGTCTGTGTGTAATGTGTGTGTCATTAGTCTGTGTGTAATGTGTATGTGTCATTAGTCTGTGTGTAATGTGTGTGTGTCATTAGTCTGTGTGTAATGTGTATGTGTCATTAGTCTGTGTGTAATGTGCGTATCTTTGTGTGCATTTGTGTGCAATGTGTGTGGTTGTGCGTGTGAGTATGTGTGTGTGTCTATTTAGTGTGTTTAATGTGTGACTGTGTTTGTAGTGTGTAACGTGTGTGAGTATTTAGTGTGTGTAAATTGTGTGTTTAACATGTGGAATGAGTGTGTGACGTGTGTGTGTTTTTAGTGAGTAACGTGTGTGTGCATTTAGTGTGTGACGTGTTTATGTGTGTATTTAGTATGTAACGTGTGTGTGTATTTAGTGAGTAACGTGTGTGTGTGTATTTAGTGTGTGAAGTGTGTGTGTGTGTATTTAGTGTGTGTAACATCTGTGTGTATTTAGTATGTAATGTGTGTATTTAGTGTGTGTAATATGTGTGTGTATTTAGTATGTAACGTGTGTGTGTGTGTATTTAGTGTGTGCGTGTGTGTGTGTGTGTATTTAGTGTGTGTGCGTGTGTGTGTGCATGCAGATCTATTTACCATCTGTGTCCTTTGTGTGTCTTCTGAGCTCTGATTGGCTGGTGGCATTTGGTGTTTCTTGTGATTTCCTGTCCTCTTCTTCGTTGGTGGCGGCATCATTTCCTGCCCTGCCAGAGGATCCAGACCCATAACGCTATTATGAGAGGGATAACATCCCGGCTGCCAGACTTTTCATCTGCTTCACATTAAATCTAATGATCATCTCTTAAACACACATGTGTGCGCGCGCACGCACGCACGCACGCGCGCACACACACACACACACACACACACACACACACACACACACACACACACACACACACACACACACACACACACACACACACACACACACACACACACACACACACACACACACACACACACACACCCCTTTCAGCGGAGCGGATCTCCCTGACCATGTGACCCCTGTAAGACAGGGTTTGTCTCCTGTCCTGCGTGTCTTATTCAGGTGTGCGTCTCTGATCTAAACCCACTCTAAAACGATGTGATGTTTTATGCACTCCATACCGAAGAATGTGGAGAGCGTTTCTTCCATGTATTCATAGCCCTGGATTCAGCGTTTGTGTAGCGTTTGTGTAGCGTTTGTGTAGCGTTAGCTCCGGTTATGTATAAACCAAAACTGATGTTGCTGCTCATTTGATCTCAAAGTGAGCATCACAGCTGGGGCATAAGCATGTCCCCCTCGCTCCATGGGAGGTCCTGAAGAAAGCTCAGAAGGACATGCACCTCCTTCCAATAGAGACGTGGTCTGTTTTAATTCATTTCCAAAGATGGCCCTGGAACTGACAGTGTTTATTGCAGAGAGTGTGTTTGAATACACGTGTGTGTGTGTGTGTGTGATTGTGTGCGTGTGTGTGAATACGAGTGCCTGTGTGTGTTTTTGTTTGTGGGAATACAAGTGTGTGTGTGTGTGTGTGTGTGTGTGTGTGTGTGTGTGTGTGTGTGTGTGTGTGTGTGTGTGTGTGTGTGTGTGTGTGTGTGTGTGTGAATACGACACCATTGGTTTGGAGTCCTCACTAATTTCAAATAAAGGAAATGTTTCAGGAGGGTCAACCTCAGGTGAGGAGTGGTGCATGCTGGGATATCTATCCCCCTTGAGCCTTGATCCAATCAGAATGCATCATGATCTCAAGGTTGAGGGTCAACTGCTGCTACAGACCTCAATTTGCTGGAGATGAAAGACACACACACACACACACGCACACACACACACACTTGGGGTCCTCACAGACACAATCACACTCACACACGCACACACACGCACACGCACACACACACAGAGGGAGAGAGAAAGAAAGAGAGAAAGAGAAAGAGCGAGAAAGAGAAAAAGAGAGTTATTATTATGATTGAAAGTATTCTTGTAATATTTGTATACATATCAAATGACCCAGTAAGTCGATTGTGCTGCCAACTTCAAAACAACAATCAGACACACACACACACACACACACACACAAGCAAATACAAACACACAAACGTTTCTGCGCCATGGGTGCACGTGTGTATGTGTGTATAACTGTGTTTGTTTGTGTGTGTGTGTGTATGTCAGCATGTTTGTGTGTGTGTGTGTGTGTGTGTATGTCAGCGTGTTTGTGTGTGTGTGTGTGTGTGTGTGTATGTCAGCGTGTTTGTGTGTGTTTGTGTGTGTATGTCAGCGTGTTTGTGTGTGTGTCTGTGTGTGTGTATGTCAGCGTGTTTGTGTGTGTGTGTGTGTATGTCAGCGTGTTTGTGTGTGTGTGTGTGTGTGTGTGTGTGTGTGTGTGTGTGTTTGTGTGTGGGTGGACATGTGCAAGTGCTGCTATTGTAAGTAAATAATGAACTCTTTGAAGTAGGTGACTTTCTCACACGGCGATGTTCTCTGGTTACTGGCATACAGGTCATTAGCTTGAGTGAGGTCTTATCGTCAGTAATGGATCGGTAATCATCTCTCTCCTTCCCCTAGCTGCTCCCAGGACATCCAGCGTCACCCTGGCGACCGGAGGGAACGTTCCTCATCCTTTGTTCCGCGTTCTGAACAAACATCCCACCTTCAGCTGCGTATGTCTGGGTCAGCAGTAATCCTCGTCCCTGGTCCGTCGCCGTGACAACCAGGGCAGGAGGCTGGGAGATGTCCTGACCAGAATTAGCTAGCTGCTTTTATAGATGCTAAACCTGACCTTAACTTCACCTTAACCTCACCTTTAACTTCACCTTAACTTCACCTAAACTTCATCTTAACCTCATTAACATTTACCTTAACCAAACCATCTCTAACCCCACACCTAAACTAACCATCTTTAGGGTTAACCATCTCTATCCTAACACCTAAACTAACCATCTCTATCCTAACACCTAAACTAACCATCTCTATCCTAACACCTAAACTAACCATCTCTATCCTAACACCTAAACTAACCATCTCTATCCTAACACCTAAACTAACCATATCTAACCTAACTCCTAAACTAACCTAACTCCTAAACTAACCATCTCTAACACCCAGGCTTCACCACCAGAGGCTGAAGCAGATCTTCTCCTTGTTCTCTGAGCTGTCACAACCCTGCAGCTCCATCTTCTCCTCAGCTGAAGTATTCATACTCTTCCTCATTATCCCCGAAACCCCCAAAGCTCTTTAATTATTACATCTTATCAGAACACACACACACACACACACACACACACACACACACACACACACACACACACACACACACACACACACACACACACACACACACACACACACACACACACACACACACACACACACACACACACACACACCACCCTTTCTCTCTCCAAAAGTTCAGTCCAAGTGTTCAGAGTTCAGTCAAAGTGTTGATTCATGACAAAACAAAGTAATGAACACTTTGGTTTAAATAGATTCACCTCTACCCTCTATCTCTCCCCTCCCCCCTCCTCCCCCCTCCTCCCCTCTCCTCCTTTGTGTCTTCTATTCAGATATTTTAACTCTTAATTTCCCTCTCTAATTCCTCCACTCCCTTTCTAATCATCATCTTCCCCTCAGTCTCCCTCTCTTCTGCACCGGTCCATCTGTCTCCCTGGTCCCTCCTCATCCTATCATCCTTCCCCTGCTCCCCTCCTCATCCTATCATCCTTCCCCTGCTCCCCTCCTCATCCTATCATCCTTCCCCTGCTCCTCTGTCCATCCATCATCGCTCCCTGTCTCGTTCTGCTTTCTGTTCAGGAGATTAATGCCTTCCTTGCCCTGACCCACTCTTAATTCATTTGCGCATCGTCCTCCCTGTCACTCGGTCCGTCAGTCCATCCGTCTGTCTGCAGGTCTCCTCTGCCAGTGTGTCTCTGCACGTCAAAGAGAACAACAAGACCTTCAGTCCCAGGAGAAAACACAGCTTCATTACTGTCGCCGCTGTTCTGCTTCCTGATAGTTCTGTCTGCCAGACTGAGGACTGATGTGGACCACAGCACCGCAGCCCACTGGGACCCACTGGGACACACTGCATCACACTGGGACCCACTGGGACACACTGCAGCACACTGGGACACACTGGGACACACTGGGACACACTGCAGCACACTGGGACACACTGGGACCCACTGGGACCCACTGGGACACACTGGGACACACTGGGACACACTGGGACACACTGCGACACACTGGGACACACTGGGACACACTGCAGCACACTGGGACACACTGGGACACACTGCAGCACACTGGGACACACTGCAGCACACTGGGACACACTGCAGCACACTGGGACACACTGGGACACACTGGGACACACTGCAGCACACTGGGATACACTGGGACACACTGGGACACACTGCAGCACACTGGGACACACTGGGACACACTGCAGCACACTGGGACACACTGGGACACACTGCAGCACACTGGGACACACTGGGACACACTGGGACACAGACACACTGGGACACACTGCAGCACACTGGGACACACTGCGACACACTGGGACACACTGCAGCACACTGGGACACACTGCAGCACACTGGGACACATTGCAGCACACTGGGACACACTGGGACACACTGCAGCACACTGGGACACACTGGGACACACTGGGACACACTGCAGCACACTGGGACACACTGGGACACACTGGGACACACTGGGACACACTGCAGCACACTGGGACACACTGCAGCACACTGGGACACACTGGGACACACTGGGACACACTGGGACCCACTGGGACACACTGGGACACACTGCAGCACACTGGGACACACTGCAGCACACTGGGACACACTGGGACACACTGGGACACACTGGGACACACTGCGACACACTGGGACACACTGGGACACACTGCAGCACACTGGGACACACTGGGACACACTGGGACACACACTGAGACACACACTGCAACACACACTGGGACACACACACACACTCACACACTGGGACACACACACACGGCTGTGTTGTTCTGTATAAATCAGTTAAAAACAAACAAACAACCCCCCCCCCCCCCCCCCCCCCCTCGCACACACACATACACACACACACACAGCTGCCTTAGTGACTTGGTCCGTTTTTCGTTCAACAACAGAAGCAGGAGAATATAATTCTTCTAGTTAGGAGTTGATCTGAGTTCCTCGATTACAGTTCACACCAAGCCGTTTGCACAGATTCAGTATATTATACATATATATATATATATATATTTATATTTATATTATATATAATATTAATCATCAACTCATTTTGGGGTCAGATAGCAATGGTTTAGTTTTTTTTAACTTTAGCGATGTTAAAAAAGCAATTATCGATAGTACATGCGTGTCTAGCACAGAGCACACAATGCATTCCACTGCAGGGTTAGTGGTTCTACTCCCTGTGTACCTCAGTAGGTAGAGCAAGGCACTACCACTACAGGGTTAGGGGTTCTACTCCCTGTGTAGCTCAGTAGGTAGAGCAAGGCACTAACACTGCAGGGTTAGGGGTTCTACTCCCTGTGTAGCTCAGTAGGTAGAGCAAGGCACTACCACTGCAGGGTTAGGGGTTCTACTCCCTGTGTAGCTCAGTAGGTAGAGCAAGGCACTACCACTGCAGGGTTAGTGGTTCTACTCCCTGTGTAGCTCAGTAGGTAGAGCAAGGCACTACCACTACAGGGTTAGTGGTTCTACTCCCTGTGTAGCTCAGTAGGTAGAGCAAGGCACTACCACTACAGGGTTAGGGGTTCTACTCAGTAATTGAGGTAGCTACAGAGAGGTGGGGGTAAGCGACAGCCTTTGTGGGCTGCGCCGCGGCGCGCTACATCAGCTAATCCACACTATCTAAATGGGATGCGCCGCGGCGCGCTACATCAGCTAATCCACACAATGTCAGTGGGCTGCGCCGCGGCGCGCTACATCAGCTAATCCACACTATCTAAGTGGGCTTAGATAGTGTGGATTTGGCCGGAGGGATCATGTTTCCAGTGCACTTGTCGTTTAGGAGGTGACTGTCACAATCGCCTTGGTTACGTAGCCATCATCCCAAATGTCAGCCCTCTCACTCAGTGGTTCAACGAGCCCTGACCGGGGCCACGCCCCCTCCTCCCCGTTACCGTGGAGAACAATGGCGTCCACCACATTGTGAGGATGTCGCCGTGACAACACGCAGAGAGGGAGAGATGGAGTGAGACACAGAGAGAGAGACACACAGGCGCAGTGCAAAAGGATATGAAAGAGACGAGAAGTTGACAGAAGACATTTGTGAGACTTTGAGTGTCAAAGGTATAAGGTGTGGAAGTAAAGTCCCCTGGATGTGAAGAGTAGAGGTTCTGTCACATTATATGTGTCATATATATATATATATACATAGTCAAGCAAACATAGTTGGAAACATTTGTTGAGTATGTGACATGAACAGATTGTACAGAGCTCACATTTTGTTACCATGGTGAAGTACTTGTGAGAAGACTTTCTGTGAATCTGAAGAACCAGGGCTATTGTTACAGAGAGAGAGAGAGCGAGAGAGGGAGAGAGAGGGAAGAGGGAGGGGGAGAGAGAGGGAAGAGGGAGAGAGAGGGAAGAGGGAGAGAGAGGAAAGAGGGAGAGAGCTTCAGGTGGCAGATGACACAGAAAAGGTGAGCCTTTGAAGACAGAATAGGGAGAAAATGAAAGGATGGAGGGAGGAGAGGAAGAGAGGAGAGGAGGAGGAGCTGTTCAGAGGAGAGTGTCAGGTGTTATCAAGTCAGATCCAGATTTTGGTAGAGTCTAACACACACACACACAAATCCATACACACAGACACGCACGTCTCGATGCTTAGAGTAAGCTTATGCTAACAGACAGACAAAAGGTCTGTTGTGTTTTCTTCATATTTCTTCTGTAGGACTGGACCTGTACTGCTATAATGTCAATAGTACAGTGCATGTAAGGTAGACTATGCTACACTACGGTACTACACTACTGCCGTGGTAACCATAACACTGTTACACTTGACTTTACTGTGTCTTTACTGTCGCCCCTTTCACCCTCGCGGTCGGTCCCGGAAATGTTCCGGAAATGTTCCGGAGATGTTCCGGAACATTTCCAGCACGGGGTCGTGTGCGAATGGGATCCAGGATTGAGATCCCAGAAAAACCATTACCGGGTCACTGCCGGTACGCTGTGCCGCCAATGGAAGCGGCACTGGGGGGGGTGGGTGGGGGGGGGGTTAGGTCATCTGACATAAGACGCTGTCACACGTAGCGCGCGGGCCAATCACAAGACTACGCCGAGGACGTAATTTAACGCACAGCGGTTTATTCCAACGCCCCAATGCTTTCCAAGTGGTTCTAACAACATGAATACAGCCTCTCTTTTCCATAAGGGATGTGAAGGAAGCTCCTCTCAATCCGCGGGGGGGGGGGGGGGGGGGGGGGGGGGGGGGGGGGGGGCTATCCCCGTTCTCTTCTTCTTTTGTCAAGCTTCATGCCGGGATGGAACAGCCGCGTGGAAGGGAGGGATTGTTGTCTGACTGCTGGCGAGAATTGAAATGGACTTTGGAAACGTTGCTTCTGCCCACATCATGCGTTTCAGTGTGAGTTCTTCAGCTGCCTCAGACGTCCCCACACACTGGTTTAACGACGGCTGCCAGAGACTTGTACGTTGTCACGACGGCAGGGTCGTGATGATACGACTTTTGAAACTTTTCACTGGTTTATTCGATTTGTATTTCTGACAAACATAATTGGCTTAGGTTATGTAAAGACTTGGGTTATATATATATATAAAATACCCTGACGTCTCTGTGTTGGAGTATCCATGCTCAGACAAGTATACTAATTAGGGCTAAGTCACATAGCCCACACATAGTAACCACATCTCACAGAAATGAGAGAGAGATGGAGAGAGAGGGAGGGAGATAAGTGGGGTAGAGAGAGAACAAACATGAATTATTATAGATTATGGGGACAGCAAGATGGTGGGCCTTTGTGTGAGATAGAGAGAGCGAGAGGGAGTGTGAGAGGAGAGAGAATGAGAGAGAGAGCGAGAGAGCGAGAAAGAGACAGAGCGAGAGGAGAGAAAGACTGAGCTGCTCTGGACCCTGGGGAAAATCCACTCAGGAGAAATACACTTTTATACGATAATCTCAACCCAAAACTGACCGGGATGCAGTTCCCTGTGATGAGTTATTACGATGGACTCTACTTAGCGTTACGTAACCAGTGTGATGACGAGAGGAGCGAGCCGACTCCGTGCAAAACAAAACAGTTTCATTACTGCATCAAACTGATCGAACGCAGCAACCAGAGCCGCGGTGCCCTTGAGCAAACCAATCAGGCCACTCCGCTCTCTAACACCAACAAGGGGATTAAGGACTCATTTGTAGTAAATGGAAGCCAATCCAAAAGTTTATTCCAGCGATAAAAGCACCGGGGGGCATGAAGCAGCTCATTACACACTGATCTGTTGTGTGTGTGTGTGTGTGTGTGTGTGTGTGTGTGTGTGTGTGTGTGTGTGTGTGTGTGTGTGTGTGTGTGTGTGTGTGTGTGTGTGTGTGTGTGTGTGTGTGTGTGTGTGTGTGTGTGTGAATAACCAAATCTAATGTTAGAGGAGCACAGATGAATATTCATTGGCGCTGCAGCTATAATATTGATATTAGCCAGAAGTTCATCACAACATTCAGCCAATCAGCGAAGACCTCGGAGGCGGAGTGGTTGCTAAGCAACCTGCCGTCTAAATAGTTTACGTCTTTCAATGAAAGTTAAATTAAGTAACCCAAGGAGGACGGTAACCCTAGGAGGACAGTAACCCTAGGAGGACAGTAACCCTAGGACAACAGCAACCCAAGGAGGACAGTAACCCTAGGAGGACAGTAATCCTAGGAGGACAGTAATCCTATCACAGTAACCCTAGGACAACAGCAACCCAAGGAGGACAGTAACCCTAGGAGGACAGTAACCCTAGGAGGACAGTAATCCTATCACAGTAACCCTAGGACAACAGCAACCCAAGGAGGACAGTAACCCTAGGAGGACAGTAACCCTAGGAGGACAGTAACCCTAGGACAGTAACCCTAGCAGGACAGTAATCCTAGGACAGTAACCCTAGGAGGACAGTAACCCTAGTACAGTAACCCTAGGACAGTAACCCTAGGACAAAAGCAACCCAAGGAGGACAGTAACCCAAGGAGGACAGTGACCCTAGGAGGACAGTAACCCTAGGAGGACAGTAACCCTAGGAGGACAGTAACCCTAGGAGGACAGTTACCCAGGATGACATGATCAACATGGCTATACTTCTATCATTATTAAACTATGAACTACTGGTCGGCTAACAACATCTAAGCTAGTAGAAGCGAACACATCATCAGTATCAACAATGTGTGTTTGATTGTTAACAGAATATCTTTGGACTCATACTCACTCTTGTCTAAGGTAACATCTCAGCATGGCTTCCTGGTGCATTGGAACCAGCAGGTGTTCCTGGTTAGCTGTAAAGACCATCAGAGGGGCGGGGCTTAACCTAATCAGCTCACCATTGGCTGAGATGAGAAAAGTGTCACAAAATAATTAGAAGGGAAGTCAAATGTATTTTATTTGAACCACACTTTCAGATTGTGAATCGGAAATCCCAATTCTCCCAATGATGGTGTGTTTATTTTTATATTTGCTTGGCAAAATAAAAGTATTGTAAGCACCTGTTGAAGAGAAGACAAAAACCGATTATTTAAAATACCCTTTATCTCAATGACTGTGTGTATGTTTTCATACGGCTTGCCAAAATAAGAGTAAGACAAAATTAGTTTAGCAAGGAATATTAAAACCTAATTCAGGTGCTACAAAACCATGGCCGCTTTTCCACGGAATGTTCGTGATCCAATCAGAGGTGTTGGAAGTGAGAGCTGGCTCACGATTGGTTGGATCACACATGGACATCGGCAGGCCTTCTATAATGATTGCTCGTGGTGAGGCTTGAACTCACAACCTCCCACGGCATTAGCGCCCGAAGTGACCAATCACGACACGGCTTGGGTCTGAGAGGTCCTTCCATGTGTTGATCGCCTGTAAAACATGGCGGGTCTTCTGAGGCCTCCCATCCCCTCGCCTGCTTCATAGGACGTGCTGTTGGCTGTATTTTCTATGTTGTTCACAGGAAAGTCATTTTGCAGACACGATTGTCCAAATCGTCTTACAGTGTTTTGTTTTTCTTAGACACGTGGGATTTACCCTTTTTACATCCAGTGGGATCCAGAGCTTCCCAGCATGGTGGAGTGTAAAGTTCAGAGCATTCTGGACTCATGCAGAATAAGGTTTTGGTATTACTGCGTCCAACAGACTTGTCTCCTATGTGAATCACGTGAGCAGGTAGGGGTTAGACAGTACAGAGACAGGTCATTAAGGAGCAGGTAAGGGTTAGACAGTACAGAGACAGGTCATTAAGGAGCAGGTAGGGGTTAGACAGTACAGAGACAGGTCATTAAGGAGCAGGTAGGGGTTAGACAGTACAGAGACAGGTCATTAAGGAGCAGGTAGGGGTTAGACAGTACAGAGACAGGTCATTAAGGAGCAGGTAGGGGTTAGACAGTACAGAGACAGGTCATTAAGGAGCAGGTAGGGGTTAGACAGTACAGAGACAGGTCATTAAGGAGCAGGTAGGGGTTAGACAGTACAGAGACAGGTCATTAAGGAGCAGGTAGGGGTTAGACAGTACAGAGACAGGTCATTAAGGAGCAGGTAGGGGTTAGACAGTACAGAGACAGGTCATTAAGGAGCAGGTAGGGGTTAGACAGTACAGAGACAGGTCATTAAGGAGCAGGTAGGGGTTAGACAGTACAGAGACAGGTCATTAAGGAGCAGGTAGGGGTTAGACAGTACAGAGACAGGTCATTAAGGAGCAGGTAGGGGTTAGACAGTACAGAGACAGGTCATTAAGGAGCAGGTAGGGGTTAGACAGTACAGAGACAGGTCATTAAGGAGCAGGTAGGGGTTAGACAGTACAGAGACAGGTCATTAAGGAGCAGGTAGGGGTTAGACAGTACAGAGACAGGTCATTAAGGAGCAGGTAGGGGTTAGACAGTACAGAGACAGGTCATTAAGGAGCAGGTAGGGGTTAGACAGTACAG
Source organism: Lota lota (assembly GCA_026745465.1). Lineage (NCBI taxonomy): Eukaryota > Metazoa > Chordata > Actinopteri > Gadiformes > Lotidae > Lota > Lota lota. The sequence continues at coordinate 227,857 of JACYXH010000093.1, read as the reverse complement.
AGACAGGTCATTAAGGAGCAGGTAGGGGTTAGACAGTACAGAGACAGGTCATTAAGGAGCAGGTAGGGGTTAGACAGTACAGAGACAGGTCATTAAGGAGCAGGTAGGGGTTAGACAGTACAGAGACAGGTCATTAAGGAGCAGGTAGGGGTTAGACAGTACAGAGACAGGTCATTAAGGAGCAGGTAGGGGTTAGACAGTACAGAGACAGGTCATTAAGGAGCAGGTAGGGGTTAGACAGTACAGAGACAGGTCATTAAGGAGCAGGTAGGGGTTAGACAGTACAGAGACAGGTCATTAAGGAGCAGGTAGGGGTTAGACAGTACAGAGACAGGTCATTAAGGAGCAGGTAGGGGTTAGACAGTACAGAGACAGGTCATTAAGGAGCAGGTAGGGGTTAGACAGTACAGAGACAGGTCATTAAGGAGCAGGTAGGGGTTAGACAGTACAGAGACAGGTCATTAAGGAGCAGGTAGGGGTTAGACAGTACAGAGACAGGTCATTAAGGAGCAGGTAGGGGTTAGACAGTACAGAGACAGGTCATTAAGGAGCAGGGGGGCGGGGGGTCTACGCTCCGGGCATGGATGAATGAGAGGCGGGGTCGCGGGGCGTGTGTGCATGTGCGTGCGTGCATGCGTGCGTGTGCGTGCGTGCGTGCGTGCGTGTGCATGCGCGTGTGTGCGTGTGTGTGGAACATCCATGCAAGACAATGATTACAGGAACCCAGAAATGAAACACACAGGCGTCTCTCTTTTAGTGGGTTCCACTGGTGCTACAAAGTGTCGTGCAGCCTTTGTGTCGCTGAAAGACACGCTATGACATGCTAGTTCTCGCTATTGTGGGCAACAATCACAGAGAAATAGCTTCAAAACAAGGCTGTGAGTCTGAAAGGAACGGAGCCGCAGCTCTTTGTCTGGGAAACGCGTCTGCTCTGGTTCTGTGCCGTCGCCCACGCTGTGGACGAGAACAATCCCACACCTCGAGTGTCGGCTCGGACCGACGCTCGTTATTTTGTGTCGAGTGCTGAAATGTAGCTTTCAATCAAGCGGGTTCTTCAAAGAATGTCTCAATGACTCGCTGTTTCATGAGTTCAGTTCAGTAACAAAGATATCAGTGGTACCAGTAGTACGACATCCTGTCCACTGCGAACACGGGAGAGAGAAACGTCTCAAATGACTGTTTGTCTGCATAGTCGTCTAATTAGATGCGTGGTTCTTAGCCCCGCATTCAGGATCGTGAGTGACAGCGCTGAACGCGTTCGGGTGAGAGGACCGGCGAGACGGACCGAGCCCTCGTCAGCATCTCTCCCGGCTTCACTCGAGCCCCGGCGTGACCCCCAAGCAGCAGCCCTCCGGCGCGTTGACTCTGAGAGACAAACCGCTGGGGGGACGCTGTCGCCGAACGCTCAGGTTTAGCGAAGACAGGAGAGACGTGCTTTGGACACCCGGGCCGGTGTTGTCCTTTCAGTGATGTCCGAGTAGTGTAGGGCCAAAGGATCCACCGTCGGTCACCTCCTCGTGAGGACAGGTGCAGAGCGGGACTTACTGACGAGTGTCAAAATGTCAATCTGGTGTCAAAGACCCCGACGGTGACATTGGATACAAACATTTCGGAAAGCTCTTCAAATGTTGAAAAGTGAGCCACAAAATGGCTTTAAGGCATTCTTCATGTTGTTCTTGTCTTCTTGTCTCTGTTCATCGTCTGTTTGTCTTCTTCATGTTGTTCTTGTCTTCTTGTCTCTGTTCATCGCCTGTTTGTCTTCTTCATGTTGTTCTTGTCTTCTTGTCTCTGTTCATCGCCTGTTTGTCTTCTTCATGTTGTTCTTGTCTTCTTGTCTCTGTTCATCGCCTGTTTGTCTTCTTCATGTTGTTCTTGTCTTCTTGTCTCTGTTCATCCCCTGGTCGTCTCCTCTCCACCAGGACCACCAGGACCACCAGGACCACCAGGACCACCAGGACCACCAGGACCATCAGGACCACCAGGACCACCAGGACCACCAGGACCACCAGGACCACCAGGACCACCAGGACCACCAGGACCATCAGGACCACCAGGACCACCAGGACCACCAGGACCACCAGGACCACCAGGACCACCAGGACCACCGGACCGGGACGCTCCTAAGGAGCCAGACACAGGGCGGGACCATCAGGCACATGGGGTTACAGACGAGAGACGAGAGGCGAGAGACGAGAGACGAGAGGCGAGAGGCGAGAGACGAGAGGCGAGAGACGAGAGACGAGAGACGAGAGGCGAGAGACGAGAGACGAGAGACGAGAGACGAGAGACGAGAGGCGAGAGACGAGAGACGAGAGACGAGAGACGAGAGACGAGAGACGAGAGACGAGAGGCGAGAGACGAGAGACGAGAGACGAGAGGCGAGAGACGAGAGACGAGAGACGAGAGACGAGAGGCGGAGAGAGAGAGAGACGAGAGAGACGAGAGGCGAGAGGCGAGAGAGAGAGACGAGAGGGCGAGAGACGAGAGGCGAGAGACGAGAGGCGAGAGACGAGAGACGAGAGACGAGAGGCGAGAGGCGAGAGGCGAGAGACGAGAGACGAGAGGCGAGAGACGAGAGACGAGAGGCGAGAGACGAGAGGCGAGAGGCGAGAGACGAGGCGAGAGAGACGAGAGGCGAGAGGCGAGAGACGAGAGACGAGAGACGAGAGACGAGAGGCGAGAGACGAGAGACGAGAGACGAGAGACGAGAGGCGAGAGACGAGAGACGAGAGACGAGAGACGAGAGACGAGAGACGAGAGACGAGAGACGAGAGGCGAGAGACGAGAGACGAGAGACGAGAGGCGAGAGACGAGAGACGAGAGACGAGAGAGAGACGAGAGAGAGAGAGAGAGAGCG
>JACYXH010000093.1:192500-202500 GCA_026745465.1 Lota lota | reverse complement strand
GTGTGTGCATTTGTGTGGGTGTGTGTGTGCAAGGTGCGTGTGTGCGTGCGTGTGTGCGTGCGTGTGTGGGTGTGTGTGTGCGTGCGTGTGTGTGATTGCGTGTGTGCATTTGTGTGGGTGTGTGTGTGCATGGTGCGTGCGTGCGTGTGTGTGTGCGTGCGTGTGTGCGTGCGTGTGTGCGTGTGTGTGCATGGTGCGTGTGTGCGTGCGTGTGTGTGTGTGTGCATGGTGCATGCGTGTGTGCGTGCGTGTGTGTGTGTGTGTGTGTGCGTGCGTGCGTGTGTGCGTGCGTGTGTGTGCGTGTGTGTGTGTGTGTGCATGCGTGTGTGCGTGCGTGTGTGTGCGTGCATGCGTGCGTGTGTGCGTGCGTGCGTGTGTGTGTGCGTGCGTGTGTGTGTGCATGCGTGTGTGTGCATGGTGCGTGCGTGCTTGCGTGTGTGCGTGCATGTGTGCGTGTGTGTGCATGGTGCGTGCGTGCGTGTGTGCGTGCGTGCGTGCGTGTGTGCGTGTGTGTGTGTGTGTGCGTGCGTGTGTGCGTGCGTGCCTGTGTGTGCGTGCGTGCGTGCGTGTGTGTGTGTGCATGTGTGCGTGCGTGTGTGTTGCGTCTGCCCCCCCTGTGACCCTGAAGAGGGTCTGGATGGGGGATGGAGGAGCATTGGGAAGGTGGGGGGGGGCGGAGGTGCACGTGTGTGTGAATCCTCTAGTGGGTGAAGCGGGGGGGGTGGTGTATCGGGTGTAGTTGTGACGGCTGTGGTCTGACTCACAGAGACACTGCAGGTTGAGACTGGATGGTTCTGAGGTGGAGAGACTGCAGGTTGAGGCTGGATGGTGGATGGTTCTGAGGTGGAGAGACTCTGCAGGTTGAGGCTGGATGGTTCTGAGGTGGAGAGACTCTGCAGGTTGAGGCTGGATGGTTCTGAGGTGGAGAGACTCTGCAGGTTGAGGCTGGATGGTTCTGAGGTGGAGAGACTCTGCAGGTTGAGACTGGATGGTTCTGAGGTGGAGAGACTCTGCAGGTTGAGGCTGGATGGCTGTGAGGTGGAGAGACTCTGCAGGTTGAGGCTGGATGGTTCTGAGGTGGAGAGACTCTGCAGGTTGAGGCTGGATGGCTGTGAGGTGGAGAGACTCTGCAGGTTGAGGCTGGATGGTGGATGGTTCTGAGGTGGAGAGACTCTGCAGGTTGAGACTGGATGGTTCTGAGGTGGAGAGACTCTGCAGGTTGAGGCTGGATGGCTGTGAGGTGGAGAGACTCTGCAGGTTGAGGCTGGATGGTTCTGAGGTGGAGAGACTCTGCAGGTTGAGGCTGGATGGCTCTGAGGTGGAGAGACTCTGCAGGTTGAGGCTGGATGGTTCTGAGGTGGAGAGACTCTGCAGGTTGAGGCTGGATGGTTCTGAGGTGGAGAGACTCTGCAGGTTGAGGCTGGATGGTTCTGAGGTGGAGAGACTCTGCAGGTTGAGGCTGGATGGTTCTGAGGTGGAGAGACTCTGCAGGTTGAGGCTGGATGGTTCTGAGGTGGAGAGACTCTGCAGGTTGAGGCTGGATGGTTCTGAGGTGGAGAGACTCTGCAGGTTGAGGCTGGATGGTTCTGAGGTGGAGAGACTCTGCAGGTTGAGGCTGGATGGTTCTGAGGTGGAGAGACTCTGCAGGTTGAGGCTGGATGGTTCTGAGGTGGAGAGACTCTGCAGGTTGAGGCTGGATGGTTCTGAGGTGGAGAGACTCTGCAGGTTGAGGCTGGATGGCTGTGAGGTGGAGAGACTCTGCAGGTTGAGGCTGGATGGCTCTGAGGTGGAGAGACTCTGCAGGTTGAGGCTGGATGGCTCTGAGGTGGAGAGCCTCTGTAGCCACGGCGACGGTCTCTGCTCTATGGGTCTGCGTCTGTCATTCTGAGAAAGGATTTCTCGCCACTGATTCAGTGACATGCGGTGATGTTATTGCAGTGGCAGATGAACATACTGTAGGCCTACATGTTAGAAACACAACAGGAACTGTGCGGGTCTATTTAATCTGGCCTAACAACCACAAACAAACCTTGTCAGATTGGGAAATATTACAGAAAAACAAAATCTCCCCTCAAAAGAAAGAACAACGGTGACGGTTTAATACATGTCTGAAAAACTGTAATTACTTCAAAATCAACAAAACCTTGAAAACGACCGAAGACACTAAAGGATGAACAGCTAAACCAAGAGGACATTAATGCTAGGTGCTAGCATAGACCCAATACTCGGATAAAACGAGTAAAAGGAAGAAACGAATAAAACCAGTGCTAAGTCACCATGAGCACAGACCGGGGACCGGAGACCAGGGACAAACTGGTAGTGCAGCAGCTTCGCCTTGCTTCAACGTTGAGCCACGGCTCAGGTGACAGGAGGGAGGCTTTCTCAAGGCTCCTGGAGAAATCCACTACCCCCAAACCACCCCCACGCACACTACAACAACCCAATTGATTATCTGCATTATATTCTGTATTTTGCACGGCATTTTATTTATTTATGTATTTATTTATTTTTTGCACTATCACCGTGGCTGGTACCACTACCACTTGAACACATTGTTGTGTTGATGTTGCTACTTATTATTATTTATCATTACCTACTTTGTTATTGATCTTGTATTGATGCTGCTATATGACTGTTGAGGATCCAAGCCTAAGCATTGTACTCTTGCGTACCTGTAGGTTAAGATGTAATAAAAGCAACTCTGATTCTGATTCATGGCTCCCATCTAAAGGAGGAGGGGTTCTGGTGGGCGTGTCAGCAGCCTGCTGTCTGATGGGGGCGTGGACAGAGCAGACAGGATATTAATGAGCAGCAGTGTGGAGCAAAAGAGCCAGGATCAAGGAGCGGGGCTCTGGGGTCGTCTGCCAAGAGACGGTGGAGATGCCGCTGAAATGTCCGTCACTCAGCGCAATCGCCACCGCGCTCAGGGTGAAGCGCTGAGAGCGTGCACGTGCATGTGAGCGTGCACGTGCGTGTGAGCGTGCATGTGCGTGTGAGTGTGCACGTGCGTGTGCACGTGCGTGTGAGCGTGCACGTGCGTGTGCACGTGTGTGTGCGTGTGAGCGTGCACATGCGTGTGAGCATGCGTGTGCGTGTGAGCGTGCATGTGCGTGTGAGCGTGCACGTGCGTGTGAGCGTGTGCGTGTGAGCGTGCACGTGAAGGTCAGAACATTAGTCACCCGGGTGTTTGGAAGGTGGGAGATGGGAGGGCGGGGGTGTTGCGTTAGATGTTGGAATAGCGGTATTCACACACCGCGGGGGGGACGACAACATGACCGCCTCAGAACGGAGTGATGCCGCGTGCGTGCGTGCGATGCGTCCTGCCGGTCTTGACCATTGACGCAGCATGACCTTTAACCTTTAACAGCACTTCCTGAAGAGGTCATCCCGAGCGGACCAACTCCTGCCCAGAGGCTGATGATGTCATCAGGTTTCAGAATAATAACACTACCAATAACACACCATTACTTGATCAACTAGAACACTAAAGTATACCTAAAGTGTCACCTTACTGCAGCAGCAGGTAAGCTACCAGCTATACGTCTAGCACACATTGTTTCAAATCTTCAATATATTTTCAATATTTTCAACCGATGTTCTCTCTTCTTCCCTTTGAAATACTAAAAGAATCCCTGGTGGATTTCTCTGAGGGTTAGTGGCGTTCGTTCAATCACACACAAACATGTGAAGTGACTGCAGGGGAAGTGACAGAGTTTGAGTTGAAATCACAGAAACACTCGGAGAAAGTCTGCTCATTCTCAGCCGTAATTCTCCGGCGTCGACGCCATTCGTTCTGCCGGAACATGTTTCCTTCTCTGAAATATTCTGGTATTAAAATGAAGCGGTTTGTCATCTCAGATAACAGAGTGCCTTCCTGTCTCTCTGGCCTGGAGCCCAGGTACTAAAACCTTCTCAAGAATCCTTGTTCGGCTCCCCTTCCAAGTCCTGACACCTCCGGGTGTTTTAACAAGGCTTTGATTGTTGGGTGATCGAGGACCTCCATCCATCCACACTGCTACAGCAGGACCAGAGCCTCCTCCTGCAGGAGTCAACACACTCCTACAGCTGGACCAGAGCCTCCTCCTGCAGGAGTCAACACACTCCTACAGCTGGACCAGAGCCTCCTCCTGCAGGAGTCAACACACTCCTACAGCAGGACCAGAGCCTCCTCCTGCAGGAGTCAACACACTCCTACAGCTGGACCAGAGCCTCCTCCTGCTGACACTGGGGATGAAACCCAGAACCCTTCGGCTGGACCAGCCTACCTCACCGCACTTAGCAGAGAGACAGCTGGGCTTCCTCAAGTTAGACCTCCATCATTAGGTTACCAGGCAACAGCAGATTCATGATTAATCAGAGAGAGAGAGAGAGAGAGAGAGAGAGAGAGAGAGAGAGAGAGAGAGAGAGAGAGAGAGAGAGAGAGAGAGAGAGGAGAGAGAGAGAGAGAGAGAGAGAGGGAGAGAGAGAGAGAGAGAGAGAGAGAGAGAGAGAGAGAGAGAGAGAGAGAGGAGAGAGAGAGAGAGAGAAGAGGGAGAGAGAGAGAGAGAGGGAGAGAGAGAGAGAGAGAGAGAGAGAGAGAGAGAGAGAGAGAGAGAGAGAGAGAGAGAGAGAGGAGAGAGAGAGAGAGAGGAGAGAGAGAGTGGAGAGACTCAACTGATTTGACAATACAGAAAGAATATTAAAATACAATAACTGCTTTAATTAACCATAAAGACATAATCAGCACTGAACACAAATAATACATAACCCTGTAATATAGCCTCCCTCTCCTTCTCACCCCTATTTTGTCTCTCTCTCCCCCTCACCCTTTTTTCCTCAGTAGTTTAATAAACTTTTTAACTAAGCTCTAACCCTCTCTTTCTCTCTCCCCCTTTCTCTCCCTTCCTCTCTCCCTCACCCTCCCTCTCTCCCTCTCTCTCTCTCTCTCTCTCTCTTGTTTGAATCACTGTGTAAACGTGTGTGTCTTGCTTTGTATATTATGTGCAGCTACAGCCAATCACAGCCAAACAAAGAAGCAGTGAGCAGGAATATAAAGTTAGGACCTCAAGCAAATTAGTAAGCTGCACAATCAGGAGCCAATCCCGGTCACTGAACAGACCAATCAAACTCGCAGACTATGTAAACAAAAACCAAAGAATGTTGTGAGTGCGCAGAGACCGTTTTCCATTAAGTGGAAACCTAGCTGGTGTCACTGGTCATGCTAATAAAGCTAATTTAACTGAGAGGTGTGCGTGTGTGCATGTGTGTGTGCGTGTGTGTGCGTGTGTGTGTCTGTGTGTCTGTGTGCATGTGTATGTGCGTGTGTACATTTGGATACATGATGAATGTAAATGGATTGCACTTATACAGAGCTTTTCTAACCAGTGGACACTCAAAGAGCTTGATAATTAATGCCTATTCACCCATTCACACACACACACACACACACACACACACACACACACACACACACACACACACACACACACACACACTTTAATCTACAACCACAGCTGCTGTTGCCAAATGTCCTTATCATAAACACAATCATGTGCTTATGATTCATAAGTCTCTGCTTATTGGGCGATTATTATGATTATTATGAGTATTACATTCAATGTGGTGACGTCATTGTGGTAATTAGCCCCAGAGCGCCGTAAGAAGGAGAACTAGTGTCTAACACACAACAGACACCACTGGAGCACCGCAATGAAGTCACAGGAAACTGCTGACATAGAGTAATATTGCCGATTATGTTGTTAGAGATACATTTCCCATATCAGCCTGAACCCTTGTTTAGCGACGGTTTAGTTTCTGGAAATGCATTGTGGACAATGTTGCTCATCCGCACATCTGTAAGAAGACATTTGTAAGAACACCGCCACCCCCCCCCCCCCCCCCCCCCCCCCCCTTCCTCCCACACACCCAGCCCTCAGTGGACCGACTTTAAGGAACACACGCGCTCGGGGTGGTGGTGTGACGTCAGCTGCCTTCACTCGCTCCGCTCCTTGGCAGAGAGCTCGCGCAGACGGGGTGAAGAGCGCGCGGCTACCGACCACGGTAAGAGATTTCCCCTCGCGCTATACTTCATATCATTCATACACACACTCATGTATTTATTATTGGTAACAACTTTTTCATATCGAATACTTTGAATAGGAAACCAACCCGAGATTGCTTAATAGTCATATCTTGTTATTTAAAGCTTTTGGTCATAATTCCTCATTTTCCGTCATAAAGTTATGTATGACATATATATAACACATTTTGTAATGTCTTATCGTTTTTTGGTATATTAGGATTGATATCAATAAGTCTTAAATCAATTTGTAATATCTTTATAGACAACATCGTTCCTTGACGCTTCCAAATCACGTGTTGGGTCTGTATTCCAGCAGATAATATGTGTTGACTACTACATACCGCAGAAATGCGTCGTGATGAAATAAAGCAGGCAGTATCACTTTGATCTCTTTTAATTTGCCGCCCGTTAAAACTGGCCCCCTCTTCTCACAGATTCCGTGATGCGCAGTCCGTGCGTAAAACCGGCACCGTCTCCTACCCACACGTGGACAACCGTTACACAGGCGCGTCGCACGCCGCTGACTTCCTAACGACAAGAGCTTGGGTTCAGAGTTAAAAGCTGCTCAGCGCATCCCGTCATGGAGAATGTGTCCGCGGCGGCGGCGGCGGCGACGGCGGTGACGGCGACGCTCCCGGTGTGTAACGACTCCGACTTCCTGCCGGCGCCGGGCACGGGGAACGGCACGGGGCCCGGCTGCGCGGCCCCCGCCGACCACCACTTCTACGCGGACCTCTACGTGGTCCTCCCGGTCATCTACTCCATCATCTGCGCCGTGGGGCTGACGGGCAACACCGCCGTGATCTACGTCATCCTGAGGGCGCCCAAGATGAAGACGGTGACCAACATGTTCATCCTCAACCTGGCGATCGCCGACGACCTGTTCACGCTGGTGCTGCCCATCAACATCGCCGAGCACCTGCTGCGCTACTGGCCGTTCGGCGAGGCGCTGTGCAAGATCATCCTGAGCGTGGACCACTACAACATCTTCTCCAGCGTCTACTTCCTCACCGTGATGAGCGTGGACCGCTACCTGGTGGTGCTGGCCACCGTGCGCTCCAAGCGCATGCCCTACCGCACGTACCGCGCGGCCAAGATGGCGTCGCTGGCCGTGTGGCTGCTGGTCATCCTGATCGTGGCGCCCTTCACCGTGTTCGCCGGGGTCTTCGTCAGCCCGGACGGCGCCGGCCGCAAGAGCTGCGTGCTGAGCTTCCCCAGCCCCGAGGGCTCCTGGTTCAAGGCCAGCCGCATCTACACGCTGGTGCTGGGCTTCGCCATCCCCGTGTCCACCATCTGCATCCTGTACACCGCCATGCTGTACAAGCTGCGCAACATGCGGCTCAACAGCAACGCCAAGGCGCTGGACAAGGCCAAGAAGAAGGTGACGCTGATGGTGTTCGTGGTGCTGGCGGTGTGTCTGTTCTGCTGGACGCCCTTTCACCTCAGCACCATCGTGGCCTTGACCACGGACCTCAGCAACACGCCGCTGCTCATCGGCGTGTCCTACTTCATCGCGGGCCTGAGCTACGCCAACTCCTGCCTGAACCCCTTCCTGTACGCCTTCCTGGACGACAGCTTCCGGAAGGCCTTCAAGAAGATGCTGGAGTGCCGGCCCGCGTGACACGGCCCGCCCGGAGCCTCCCGGCGACAGGAACGTCGTGCTTCCTGCTGGGTCCTCGCTGGACTGTCCAAATGCAAGTCTGTCCGAGAGATTGATTAGCAAAACACGAAGCGAAGGCCACCCGCTGTTCTAAAGGAGAACGCTCTCCGGAGAGCCGTTGTTCAACTGAACTCCTCCTCTTATTGAAGGAACCGCTCCACTTTGAAACAATACAAGCGCCCGCTACTGCAGACACACAGATATAGACCTACTGATATAGACCTACTGATCTAGACCTACTGATCTAGGTACAGACACACAGATATAGACCTACTGATATAGACCTACTGATCTAGGTACAGACACACAGATATAGACCTACTGATATAGACCTACTGATCTAGACCTACTGATCTAGGTACAGACACACAGATATAGACCTACTGATATAGACCTACTGATCTAGGTACAGACACACAGATATAGACCTACTGATATAGGTACAGACACACAGATATAGACCTACTGATATAGGCCTACTGATCTAGACCTACTGATCTAGGTACAGACACACAGATATAGACCTACTGATATAGACCTACTGATATAGACCTACTGATCTAGGTACAGACACACAGATATAGACCTACTGATATAGGTATAGACACACAGATATAGACCTACTGGTACAGACACACAGATATAGACCTACTGATATAGGTACAGACACACAGATATAGACCTACTGATCTAGGTACAGACACACAGATATAGACCTACTGGTACAGACACACAGATATAGACCTACTGGTCTAGGTACAGACACACAGATATAGACCTACTGGTACAGACACACAGATATAGACCTACTGATATAGGTACAGACACACAGATATAGACCTACTGATATAGGTACAGACACACAGATATAGACCTACTGATATAGACCTACTGATCTAGGTACAGACACACAGATATAGACCTACTGATATAGACCTACTAATCTAGGTACAGACACACAGATATAGACCTACTGGTACAGACACACAGATATAGACCTACTGATATAGACCTACTGATCTAGATACAGACACACAGATATAGACCTACTGATATAGACCTACTGATCTAGATACAGACACACAGATATAGACCTACTGATATAGGTACAGACACACAGATATAGACCTACTGGTACAGACACACAGATATAGACCTACTGGTACAGACACACAGATATAGACCTACTGATATAGACCTACTGATCTAGGTACAGACACACAGATATAGACCTACTGATATAGGTACAGACACACAGATATAGACCTACTGATATAGACCTACTGATCTAGGTACAGACACACAGATATAGACCTACTGATATAGGTACAGACACACAGATATAGACCTACTGATCTAGGTACAGACACACAGATATAGACCTACTGATATAGGACAGACACACAGATATAGACCTACTGATATAGGTACAGACACACAGATATAGACCTACTGGTACAGACACACAGATATAGACCTACTGATATAGGTACAGACACACAGATATAGACCTACTGATATAGGTACAGACACACAGATGCGTTGTGAGTTATGCCTTTGTAAATAAAGTTGGCATATTTCTCACGAATAGAAGAGTTGGTGACGACACAGGGACCTGTAGAGTTCGATGAGGGAAGATAAAATGTAACTTTATATGTCATAATGGAGATATAACTATATACTATATATATATGTATATATAGTTATATATGGAGACTCCTTAGATGTTCGTCGGGGGTAAATACGTTGTAACATTGTAACAAGAGGTTTCTTCCCAGAAACAACGGTTTTTTTTTCAAACCAACGTAGGCCTAGAACTACCAAACCAATGGTGTTAAGGGACGGACGAAATCTTTAATCATTGCCGAAAAACTAGCTGAACTACTAACCGTGTTAAATGTTTCGTGACGTTTGGGAGAGCCGTCAATGAGACGCAACCGGGGAGATTCGAACCAAGCGGTTTTGCTGTTTTTTATTATTGTGAGCGTTTGTCGCCCCCTGTTGTCTGAGAGCGGTGGTGCAGTGGGGGAACTCGGTAAAACTCGTCATACATTGCAAAAAAGGCTTAAAAACGACCGCAATCACAGTCCTTGCTTGCTTGCTACTTGTGCTCTCTTCACTTCCCAACCCGTCGTTTCCAGAACTTTCCTTCATTGAGATTATGCATTGGCCTGTTAAGTTAACACGAGCATGTATTAAACCTTTTTATCTGCAGTTACTCGCTGCTCCGCCGTCTGCGAACCATAATCCATGCAGTGTGTGTGTCGTTGTTTTGTGTG